>PKMM01040874.1:1320833-1366065 GCA_002933915.1 Eutrema heterophyllum
GGTGAGCAAAATAACTATTCGCAAAGAGATTTGGTTTAGTTGTTTTGTGAACAAATCAAACTTGAACTAAAAGCTGGTTTAGACTTTATGATTCGCAAAGAGATTTGGAATTCTAGGATTTAGACTTAGATAGTTTTCGCAACGAGAGTTGGTTAGCTATAATTTAGTGATTTGAGTTCAAGAACCGCGCTAAATCTGAATCATGTTAGTTAGTTTATTTACATTCATTGAATTCCTGAGAAATACCCTGAGCCTATCTTCTTTCCAATTGACTTACAACACTTGTAATTTACGTATTGCTTTCAATTACATCTTTTGGTTTAACTTAATTCGAATCTATATAATTTATTGCGTGATATCTGGAGTTCTTGTGTTCGACCCCTACATATACTACAACAACTGCTTTAGTACTTATATGGTATTAATTTGAGCATATCAATATTCATCTCACCCTAGATGTTATATCGGTTTCTACCGCCGGTGGTTCGTTTTGGTTTAGATAGTTTAGTTAAGTGTGACGAATTATCAAAATTAATGCACTATCCAACAATGAATAAGTTGTGATTTGGATGGTTAACTATTGGATTAACATTGTAAATAATATTGTATGTCGATAAATTTACATAATATGTGTTAAAATCATAGTTATTGTGTTAAATCAACTATTACATCATACAAAACATGCAATATCAATTACAATGTGAAAATTGGTGTTTTGGTGTTTATGGGTATATCAATTTAATAACAAAAAAGATTAGCCTTTCTTTTACGTGATTACCATGATAAAAATTATATGATATATTAGATAGTTTAATATGTTACAAATATGTATAACATAGTTTAATATGTTACAAATATGTATAACGCGTTATTATTATTGTTATCGTTATCATTTTATATAACTTGTTATTACAATTTTTATCATGCTAATCAGGTAAACAAAAGACTAATACTTTTCTTGTTAGTTGATATATCCATAAATAACAAAACTTGTTAGTTGACAAAAAAAAAAAAAAAAAAAAAAAATTCATTTGTGATTACAGAAAAGCCTAACCACACTTGAAATCATATATAACAAATTCTCTTGTCGGCATAGCGAAGATCGGCGAATGTATTGGGCCACTATTGGCCCATATAAATTTCCGTAACTATTCAGCCCTAGTTTGTTCCATCTTAGGCCCATTTGCTTTGATATCGCATCACTATATATATATATATATATAAAAAACAAAAATTAACTATTGTCTCTTCTTTTTGTGAGTAGATTAAAGTTATTGTTGTAACTTGTAACAAACGAAAATAAAATATAAAATCTCAAAAGAAAACAATTATTGATGAGATGAGATTGAACTTGGTCATAATTTGCAAATTCCTACGTGTTGCAAATGATACTTTAGTTCTTTAATTTGCAGCTCTTGTTTCCTCAACGCTGCGAGCAACTCTTCTTTCTCCTTTGTGAGTATATTATTATATTCCATCACATCCTCTTTTGTGATGAAGAGGCCTGTTCTCGGAATGTTCTTCATAAGCTGAGGTTGGCCTCGCACAAAATTATCATTTGCATATTCGCTTGTCTCAGATCCAACCTTTCTAAATTCCTGCAAATAAAAAAGAAGAAAAAATAATATAGGAAGAATCAAGCAATGATTGACCTCCAGAATTGAAATGGTTAAACATACAAAATCAAACTTACATAGCCGCAAGAGCAAAGTATACCGCCGATAGAACCTGAAAGGCGACTATAGAATAGAACGTTTCTGGCAAACTCGATCGGATTCCAAACGATGAAACTCTTGCCGCTCGGGCTCCACGAAGCAATTGAATCCGTCGCAGGATTATTCACCATATTATATAACCTGGTGAGGAAAGCTTCATCACTATTCCTCTCTATCCCAAGCATTCCTGATTTTTTTTGTTTTTTTTTATTGTGCTTTCAAGGTTAGATGTCCACATATACTTATAATTTTAGGTAAAGTGGGTCAAGATTATAATTTGTAGGAAGTTGGAGAGAACCGAGATACTTGGATGATGTTGCCAATAAAAATTTGTTAAAACTGGAATTGAAAATTTCAACACTATTCAAAAAATATGATAACATCCTACAAACTTGCAAAAGAGAAGAAAATCTGCAAAATAAAACATGTGCAAGGATTCTGTTTTTTTCTTTTTCTTTTAAGTAAAATAATAATAAAAGTGAAGGCCAATTTAGTACAATTAGTGCTTGATTCTTCCCAAATCTATAATGACGGAATAGATGGCGTCATCCATTTTACTTGCATGTTAAACTCATTAGATAAGGGAATATGATGGCTTAAAACAAAATACTCCTAAGCTTTAAAAATGAAACTCCGAACAAGAAGCTCCCATGATCTTTCCCAAAGAAATGGATGACGCCATAGATGCACCAAAAGAGCAGAACCTCGCGAAAAAACCAAAACAAACGGTAACCACCAAAAACTGGAGAAATCGCAGAAATAAACTAAACCGAGCTCTGATACAAACGATAGCATGACCAATACAAACCAGAGAACAGAAACAAACCATCTTTGCCACACCCAAGAGCTGAAGAAACCGAAAATAACTAGGAACAAGGAGAAACAAACCATCTTCAGAGAGAACGTCATCAGCCACACTTTTGCCCTTGTCTTGGTTCTTAGGAAACTCATTTTGGATGTCCGTGATGTGGTTCCATAGACCACTGCTGCATAAAGCAGTTATGGACCAAAGTAAATAGTTATATTTTTAGAGAATACATATAGTGTGATTTACTTTTAGTTTTCCATACCCATCTTTGAAAAATAAGAGAATAAAACGAAAAATGGATGAATAAGAGTAACAGATCTATCGCTATAGTACCATGTAGAAATTGATGCGGAAGTAAAAGAAATAGAAAATGGAGAGAATAGAGAATATAGAGAATATAACCAGAGTTAACAGAAAAAAAACTGTATATTCACTTAATCTGATATGCACAAAAAGATATAAATATATAGAGATATAGAAGATAAACTAGTTGTTAAACATAAATGATAAGTGTTGCATGAAAGAGAGAAAATGACTTAGATTTTTGTCCATGAAGAGTAAATGAGAGAGAGAGGAGCTGACTTAGTAAATTTTGGGCTCGCGGTAGAATAAATGCAGGACAAGTCTGCAACAGACTTGTGAGATGAGTGAATGTCAGACTTGTGCGGCAGACTTGAGCAGCAAAGGAGATACGCTTCATCTCTTTCATTGTTTTGATTCAGTAAAGCCCTCTTATCACTATTCTTACATCCATTTCATTTGGAACAACACGCTTCTTTTGCAGGTGGATTCCGGCGATTTCGATTACAAAGACAGATGCATCTAAATCGAAATGGAAACTTGCGTCTTCTTTCAGTCATAGTTCTGATTTTGTGAATTTGAAACTTTTGTTTTCGAAATCAAAATCGAATCACTGGAATCCACCGGAACTCACCTTAGATCGCTGAAAATTGTCTTAGACTTTTGATTTGAGAATTTTTGGGTAATAATAATAAAAATCGTGATGTCTTTTTTATTTTATTTAATTAACGTCTCTGTTTAAAAATTAATGTTTAGCCTTTTTGAAGCTCAAATTTGCTAGTCAGTCAAGGCTTGAAGATTTAATAAGCGCAGACGATAGATACCTGGTAAATAAATCTATCAATTGCAAATACTTGAGGAATTAAATGAGTATTTTCTGAGTTTTTTGTATATACATATATATATATATATATTTATAAGTACGTTAACATATTATACACATATGTCATAATTAGAAATGTCAAACGGGTCGATCCGAGTCCAATGGGCCCGGCCCGCGGTAGACAATCTTATTTTTTGAACTGCAACGGGCCGGTCCACTAGGATCGCGGGCAAAAAGTATATGTTCAGGCCCGCTCCGCTAAACCCAGCGGACAAACGGGCCGGCCCGCAAACCAATGTGTAATGATAATATTTTTCAAAATTTTCAAATATGTTTGCCTTTATGATTAAGTTTTTTGATCAATTTTTATATATGTTTTTTGTATACTATTCAATTTGAACTTCATCATATAAAGCTAAATCAACCAACGAAAATTTTCACTAAAATTAATTTAAATGGTATTGACAAGCTAATGTTTAGCTATAACATCGCGTTTATGAATTATATTTTACTCAAGTTGTAAATACTAAAATGAAAAAGTATAATTTACAGATAGTACAAATTATCAAAATATAAAAAGAAAACGAACAATAAAAGTAGAGAACCTTTTGCCTCAAATATTTGATTTGGAATATAATTATTTAAAGTGATTAGAAACGCACACATGATCATATATGTTAATTTTCTATTTATAATTGCTTGATTAATGGTGTAATGGAATTAATTTTGACAATATTTATATATTGTTTTTCTTATATTACTTTTGATAGTCCGTTATTTTATTCGACACTATAGTTAATCACTAGTTCAATATATCTTATTATATAAAAACAGAATGTTTTAAAGTTAATAACTCATCGTGATATGTGTCAAATCAATCGATAAGATTTTAACACGTGTAAATAAATTTAAATTTTCATGCCCACCTGAAATATGGTTATGATCCTAAACATATTTAATTAGTAATTTTTGTTATGTTTGTTTATAATTCTATATAACCCAGATTTTTTAAAAACTTGGTTATGTTTGTTCATGTTATTAAATATTTGAAAATATATGACAAAATTTAATTTTTTTTTTGTCAACAAATATTTACTTAGAGCGGTTCGGAAATCCAAACCGGTGGTATCGAGTTTACAAAGTTAATATCCACTAGGTAGTCGCGAGCACTTTTTGCTAGCTTGTCTGCCATTGTGTTGTTCGTGCGTGGGATGAGTGAGATTGAGAAAAAAGAAAATGCCTCCTTACTCTTCATAAATTCCTCCAGGTGTAATGCAAAAGCCGGCCAATCATCGGGTGTAGACACCATCTTCACCAACTCGGAGCAGTCTGTTGCAAAAGCTATTTCCGTATTCTGGTTTGCTAGCAAACAATGCATGACCCAGATGAGTGTTTCCAATTCTGCATGTAGGGGGGAGATGCTTCTTCGCAGATTTCGTGCTCCCATTATAGTCCCTTCGACTCCTTCCTGGAAACAATACCAACCTATTCCGGAGAAACTATCGGTCTCCTTCCAAGATCCATCAACATTACACCGCCAGCCTTCGTATGTCGGAGTTACCAGAGAAGGGGTAAAGTTTTGTATTATCACATCAGGGTCACTACTCTGTGCCGATTCCCAGGTTGTGGCCTCAGTTTCTGCCTGCTTCAGTATGTCTTGTGGACAATTGTCCATATTTGAAAAAACCTTATCATTTCTCACTTTCCAAATGTACCACGCAATCCATGGAAAACTATTATCCGAATTATTTGGAGGAAGTCGCCAAAAAAAGATGATCAAAATTAGCAAAGACCGATGACATTGGAAAACCACCCGGAGGTGTTGGTATCTTAGAAAGTGCCCATGTTTGTAATGCCGGAGGACATTCAAAAAGGACATGATTGATAGTTTCATTTTCCGATCCACACCTTGCACATCGTGTATCACAGTCAATTCCTCTACTTCGCAAATTGGATGCGACCGCGAGACAGCCCGATAAAGCTTTGCCAAATAAAATGTCGTAATTTCGGAGAGCACTTCAGCTTCCAGGTGTGAGCTGGTAACTTCGTCACATCCGGACCATATGCGTTAGTAGGACCGATATTTGGCTCTGATTGTTCAATTTGATAACATGACTTCACCGTATACCTTCCCGATTTTGTGTAATGCCACCCATTGGTGTCTGGTTGTATCAAATCAAAAACTAGTATCATAAAACAGTGTAAAAACGTCTTTTTCTCTACTTCACCTAATTTTTGGTGACTTTGGACGCCCAAAGCTGTATAATTATTGGTCTTTGGACCAGATCTATGTATCTTTTATCACTTTTAATAAAAACTCTAGAGAGAAAACCTTGTTCTTCTCTTGAAGATTTGCAATCCTTTGAAGATCTAGAGAAGTTTTCTTGAATTTTCTTTCAGTTTTCTTATTATTTTGTTCATGGCTTTCATTTGTACGGTTTACTTTTGCGATTTAGTCATGTATGAGTAGTTCTATTAGGATTCTTGGGTAAGGTAGATTATGGTGATTTTAGGTTTGTTCTTGATGTTTAAGAGCTAAATTACTTGAAATCTTTTCTCATTAAGTGTTCTTAATGCTAGATTAGCCTTGACAAAGTTGATATAAAACCTAGGGAATCCCGTCACCCGAAAGGTGTTCTTAGGAGATTCTTGAACGAACTTATTGAGTGCTTTCATATCTTAGCCAACGGAAAATTGATGTCTATGGTGAATTGTGGTTAATTAGACTTGTGCTTATTGCTTGTTAGTCATAGAATCGCGAACGGAAGTTTATGACGATTGATGACTAAGATAGGGGTTAATACCATGGACGTGGATTAATCTTTAGCAATGTTCTAAGGCCTAAAGAGATATTTAATCGAATGTTTGAGCATCTTAAGTAGATTAAAGAATCACCCGAGTCGATTTCTTTACCCGAGAATTCATTTGTTTAAATTTGTTAATTAACGTTTAAGTTTGTCAATTGTGTCTTGTCACTTGTTTATTTCTATGTTTCTGTATGTTTCACTTGTTCGATAAAAACCCAAACCCAATTATCGCTTAGATTAGATAGCGTCTTGTATTCTTAGTGTGTCGTTCTTATTTCCTTGTGGATTCGATCCCAAAGTGCTGCAATGACATGCCATTAGATTGTGGCATTGTGTACAGTGGGTAATTGTGCGAGCTCGAAAAAAGCTCACTATCAAGGGGTTCATGATCGGACATCCCATGAACCCTACCTCTCGGGTTTATCGATGTGACTGTAACCCACGGGTCTTGCTTGTTTGTCACCCGAGGATAGGGAATATAGCATACCTAGACCATGTAATTAAGTCATATACAAATTTAACCACGAGAATGCAAAAATACTAAATTAAAAATTAACGTAAAAGAAAAAAACAAACATGGTCTGCTTGTGAAGCAAGTACGAATGGCTCGTATTTCTGGAGTCGCCTTCTGCTATGTAATGATGTAACACCAAATTGGTCGTGTCGCACACCGCTTCCTACTAATGGGTTTTTCCAGTCGCATAAAAATGCAATGCATCTCAAACCGAGCATTCCCGGGTACTGAACATCAAAAATCTCACGTACGACACCATAGTATAAAAGATCACCGGACTGAGTAGATACACCGTAATCTGAAGTTGTCGCACTCCTTTCATCCCGAAGAATCTTAAAAGCATACCCCCGTGTGATATACATCACATGTGACTGTACGTTTGCTAGTGGAAAATGCACAATTTCTTCTAACCACGTGGGAAATCTTTGTCCGTTAGCCTTCTCTGTCGTGACCTGCACGAATAAAATCTAAAATGAGTAAAATAAATCATTCATTATATATGATAGTTAAAAACAAGGCAATTAAAACACTTACATAATCTTTTAACCAACGTTCGAACTCTTCCTGTTTGAGCTCCATTAGCTCGTCCTCTGTTTTGTTCAGAAATGCAAAACGTTGATATGCCATATACATCCTGTGAGATTGAAGCGATCATCACGTTAACATATATATAATCAAGGACCCAATAAGTAATTAATAATTTTGTTCAATATAATACCTCTCATATTCTTCAATTCTGTCATAGTTTGTGAGAATATACATATGCAAATGATCCCGCTCCTGTGCTGAAAGTCTCTGCTTCTTGCCTTTTCCACTAAGTCGTCCAATCTCTAAGAATATATGAGGAACATCGACCGGATAGAAAGGTAGTACGCCTCCGTCATCATGTCGAGTTGGTCTACGACTCTTCATTTTGACTTGTGATGGAAAGTAGAACTCGGCAAAATGTGAGGTTTCTTCATTGATGCTCTGTGCGACAATAGAACCTTCCACTTTGCTCAAATTTTTTACCTTCTTCTTTAGATGAAACATATACCGTTCGAAAGGATACATCCAACGGTACTGAACCGGGCCCCCAAGCTCTGCTTTTCGAGGGAGATGAATTGTTAGATGTTCCATAACATCAAAGAAGGAAGGCGGAAATATCTTCTCCAAATTGCAAAGGATTACGGGTATATTATTCGCAAGGTTGCGGATACCGTCTGATGTAAGAGACCGCGAACATATATCTCGAAAAAGGCACCAATCCCTGCATAATATGCATAACAAATGAATAAATAAATTAATATTAAAGTATTGTGTAAAGTATTTAAAACTTAATTTAATGATTGTATACCTGCAATTGTTTCGTGGACATTACGTGGTAGAAGATATGCAAATGCAAATGGAAGGAGGCGCTGCATCACCACATGGCAATCATGACTCTTCATCCCAGTAAACTTCCCTTCTCCATGATCAACGCAGTTCCGAAAGTTAGATGCTGGAAAATCGCTAATGGTCCACATAAGTACCGACCGCATGACGAAATTCTGCTGACAAGAAACATTAAACACCTTAATTCCATGCTCCCATAACATTTTCAGCTCATAAATCAATGGCTGCCAAAACACATCGAGTGCTCTCTTCGGATGCTCTAGTCCAGGAACGAGAATGCTAAGGAACAAGAACTCCCGTCTCATGCACAAAGATGGCGGCAAATTGTAAGGTGTTACAATTACTGGCCACAATGAATATTGTCTACCGTGCTTCCCAAAAGGGTTGAAACCATCAGTACATAATCCAAGGTATATGTTCCTCGCCTCATACGCAAAACTAGGATACATTGATTGAAAATGTTTCCATGCTCTTGCGTCTGAGGGATGAGCAATTTCTCCATCCGTTGTATGCTCTGCATGCCATCTCATTGCTCCCGATGTACGCTCTGACTGATATAACCTCTTCAATCTCTCTGTTAACGGCAAATACCACATCCGTTTATATGGCACTGACACTCTTCCACATGTTTTCTTATACCGAGGTTTGCAACAAAAACAACATGTCAAACGGCATGCGTCCTCTCTCCAGTATATCATACAGTTGTCGATGCATACATTTATCATCTAATACGGCAATCTTAGCCCAACAACAAGTTTCTGTATCTCATAGTATGATGCCGGTGCAAGATTATCTTCTGGCAAAATGTCTTTCACAGAATCAGCGATTGCATCCACGCACTCCTCACTCAAATTGAAATCCGTCTTTATACCCATCATCCTAATTGCAGCTGATAAAGGGGAATGTCCACCTCTACACCCATCATATAAAGGATTTTTAGCAGTGTCTAACATATCAAAGAATTTCCGAGCTTCTGCGTTAGGTTCTTCCCGTTTATCTCCATACTCATCAACCGATGGCATACTTTCACGGAATGCATTGTTCACCATCTGAACATGACCTACAGTACTTTCTACTTCCATTGCAGGTTCTTCTAAACTAGCGCTATCCCCAATATATTGTTCACTAGTATTAGCATAATTATCAACCATTGTATCATTCTCTCCATGATAATACCAAATCTTGTAACCCGGCACAAACCCATGACAATAAAAGTGTGACCATACTTCATCTATCACGATTAATCTACGATTCCGACAATTCGTACAAGGGCAGTAGATTTTACCGGTTTTTTCGCTTTCTTCTGCTTAGCCGCAAATGCCATGAATTCCTGCAGACCTTCTCTAAATTCTTCCGTAACTAGGCCCGTGTCCGGAATTTGATGAGGCTTGTCCATCCATGATCGAAAATAATTATAAGGATCTGAAGAAGACATTTTTGTAAGGAATTGTAGATGAGATGTTTTTTTGTAATTGTAAATGAGAAGGTGGATACGTTTTTATAAGGAAATTGTATGCGTTTTCCGACGGATTTAATGGCTAGATTCAAACGGCTATGTAACGTATATATTATTTCAAACGGCTACAATCCGTCGGAAATCCGTCGGAATGTGTCCGACGGATGGTCGTCGTCGGAAATCTGTCGGCAAATTCAAACGGCTACATGATCTGTCGAAAATCCGTCGGTTCTTTTTCGTCGAATCATTGGTTCGTCGGAAATTTTTGACGAATTTCCGACGGGTCCTTTTTTCCGACGGATGTTACTTTCGTCCAATTCCGTCGGAAATTTCCGACGGAATTTGGGCCGTCATAATTTCTGTCAGAAAAGAGCATATTTTCTTGTAGTGTATGTGTGTGTTCTTTCTACCTTCTGAAAAATATTGTGTATGTGGCGCACTATTGAAAATGAAAAGAAAGAAAGAAAAAAACAACGCTAAAGGAGTAACAATATGATCGAGGAAAATAATGGCATGAGTCATCCAAGATGCTAAATAACTTTAACATGTCCTGAATACATCCACAAAATTATAAATTTAGCATGTCACACATGCCCCACCCTCAACCAACCTACATCCGCCCCTGTTAATATTCCATCATGATTTTTTTAAAAATCAATCTTAGCCATTGATTCTTAATCCTTATCAACGGTGGAGAGTAAAAGGTGAATGAGTTCTTGGAGAGATATACTTTTTAGGTCTGAGTACTTTTCATATTGTTTTATTTACTATATAGATTAATTAAAAATAGATAAGAAAACGCAACAGACTGATTTTGCTATATGTGGTTTGTTTCGTTGACCACAAATTTTCAAATTGTTTTATTTACTATAAATTAAATAAAAATAGATAAGAAAAAGCAACAGACTGATTTGCTACATGTGGTTTGTTTCGTTGAATTGAATTTGACCACAAATTGGTTGATTACTTAATCAATTGCAAGTATGCATAAACTTACATATGAACCAGATCGATTCAAGTCTTCCGTACAAACCTTAAATATGTAAATCCAGTTTCAGCTTTCAGATATTAGATCTAATATATGGGTTTTTTTGGGGTTAAAGATGTAATATATGTTTATGCACAAAATATACGAATAAGTGAGAGCATTGCATCAAATCAAGTAATTAACTCGCAGATGCAAAAAAAAAAGGTAATTAACTTACAAAGTAAGACAATCTGAATAGAAAATCCCTGATATTAAATCAAGGTACACAAAATCCAAGTTTAAGACTAGTTTTTGAGAGGGATGTGTTGGTTTTTCTTATACTCATATATAAAAAATTTAAGAGTCCATTTTGAAACCTTTTAGTGAATGTCTCTACCCAAACAAATTATTTTCTTTGTTAAGAAGGACCAAAATAAAAACCTATTGCATAAGAAATTTTATTAAAACTACAACTGTTGAAAGTCAAAGATATATAAAAATGTAAAGTTTTATTTTGTTACAACCAATATTGACTTTCTTCTTTGTTTTTACTAAATTTTCATATTTTCAAAGAGGAAAAAAAACTTATGAGCTCTATACCTTTTTCTGGGTCAAATAATTCCCTTTTCTTTTGTGAAGATTTTTTATGCAGAGGATTTTGGTGAAATTTGTTCCATTAAACACGAAAGTTGTATATATATTAATATTAGTTTTATTTTGCAAGAGTATTATTCAAAATATATATATTATAAGTTAAATGCTGTTGAAATTGTCTTTCATATATGAAATGGCTATTAATTAAAAGAAATTTGTGAAATTATCTATGTGGCTAAATTCAACATTAGTGATTAGTGATAAGTGAGAAGTGGAACCAATCTCTCTCTCTCTCTCTCTCTCTCTCTCTCTCTCTCTCTCTCTCTCTCTCTCTCTCTCACCTAAAGTACATTGATCACTTGATTTGTAAAATACTATGGTTATGCTTCATTTGCCTGTTAAAGATGTAGATTAGGTAATATGATTTTTATTATTGAAAAATGACAATACAAGAGTAAATATACACACTTAGAGATAGATACAAATCTAAGAATAAAGAATATACAAAGATATGAAAATATATGTTAATTGGAATATACAAAGATATGGAAATACTATGGTTATGCTTCATTTTGCCTGGTAAAGATCATACCCGTGAGACAAATGGCCTCACTTTATAGAGATGTTATACAAATTATTTAAAGACTATTTCTTAGAGGCGATTAAGTCTTCGGTGACTCCTTCCAAGAGTAAAGGAATACAAGATGCTAAGTCATGAACTAACTGAGGAGAATTTAACCTCAAGAAAGATTTATACTGCTAAAATCAAGAAAGAGAAGACCAAGTGATTTATTCAAGAGATTCCATTTTTAAAAGAAAGTATATATTTTTATTTATGACGCATGTTTTTGAAAACCTTCATGTTTAATTTCTTTTTTTCTTTTGGACCGGGAAGAAACTACCGATACAACTTTAGTCGGCTAAGGTTAAAGAAATGAAACCTCCCTTTTTAAAACAGATCGAGTCATAATTTATGATCTAAAATCACGATAAATTTAAATACCGTCCAAGATACATCGTACTATGCATATAAAATTCTAAACTAACAACAAAAACTCATAATACTATAAATTCTTAAAATCTCAACTCAGTAAATCCTAATGCGCCGAACGCTAACATAATAGATTAATACTTGGATTTTACCTCATATATGTGTACGGCGTCTAATAACTTGAGATCACTAAATTGAAAAATAAAATGATTAAGAATCTAAGATGCAATCAATTTAAACAATAATACCCAAGGTGTGAACTCATCATGAGTAATAAAACTGAAATACAAAACTTAATTACAAAATTGTTAAATTAAAAAAACAATTATAAAAATATGCACGGGAGAGTTAGCTAGTCATTTTATTCATTTTATAAACTCTGAAACCTTAAATTTCTAGTGATTGGCTGCAACTGCCATGTGGCCAAGTTAGAGTGACCTGATTGGTGTGAACTCTCAGAAAGCTATTACACATTGGTAAATCCAACATATATTTGATTGTTTTTAATTTTTTACCATTGGATTAATTTATTAATTTAATTGTGATGTAACTTAACTGACTTGTCCAAGTAACATCAGTACATCACAACGTTCCATAGTTTCCTTCTTTCCTTATTTGGAGTATAATTAAAAAAGGGATTAATGGTTTGCTTACTCACTAAAGCGTATAATATATTATGAATCAAAGCTAAGAGAAAAGATGTGTTTCATCTTTATTAGATAGAGAGAAGCATTATTTACTGAAACATATATATATATATATATATATATTCGAATCAATTCTGTATAAACTAATTTTGGAATATGCAAATATCTCTCTCTCTCTTCCAGAGATTAGAGGATGAATGATGTAAAACATAATGAGAAATTTATGTGTTAGTGAGATTTGGAGTTGACGATGATTACTGGTTGTTGTAATACTGATATATATAAAAATATAGAAAATTAACTAACTAGATAAATAGGGTTTATAGGGGAAATAAGGAGATGAACCAAACTTTATGAGTCTGGACAAGACGTGTACGACTTGATTTAACGTGTATAAGAAAACAAAACAGACTTCTCTCTAATTTTTTTAAAACTATTTTAACTTTTATTAACTAATCTTGAAATTTTCTCTCTTTACACTTTTCTTTAGATATTATATATATGTTTCCTCATCAAAATATCATCTCTCTTAAGTTAAGTATAATTTATATGTTGATTCAAAGGCAGATGTTTGTTTGAAAATACTCATAGTCATCATAAGATTCAAATCCCAGAGTTAGATTCTAGTTGTTCGTTTATACTAAATGGTTTTTTTTTAAACTGTTATGAAATATTGTCGAACTATTGTCAAAATCTCGCAAAAGGTTTTAGTAAATAAAATAATAAAAATAAAACATTGTTTATGTGGCAAAAATTGTGTCGATTTTCTATTTCTTGTTTTGTATTTATTTGTTTGTTTGTTTGTTTATATTTATTGAGGAGTATAAATAGAGCTGAGTAAGCTAGGTTTATGCCAAAAGAAGAGGGAAAGTTGCATGTAATGTGTAGCGTGTGTTTGAACCCCATCTCATTCTTAACCTAAAGGGTAATGTGATAGAGAAACGAGAAATCTATATATTCATATTTATGTGCAAATAACTATATAAATGTTTTAACTTGAGGCGCCAATGCCATAAGTGTGGCGTGAAAACCAGTACTCCGAGGCGACCGTATATTTACCAGAATTAGTATAATTCCATCGTATTCTATCTTGCCAAGGCTTTTGAGCCTACTATATTTCACCATTATTTTTTTTTATAAAAAAATCAATCTTAGCCATTGATTCTTAATCCTTATCAACGGTGGAGAGAAAAAGGTGAATGAGTTCTTGGAGAGATGTACTTTTTAGGTCTGAGTACTTTTCATATTGTTTTATTTACTACAAAATTATATAAATAAAGATAGATAAGAAAAAGCAACAGACTCATTTGTTATACGTGATTTGTTTCGTTGAATTGAATTTGACCACAAAATGGTTGATTACTTTAGGGTTTGCAGAGCATGCATTGGTCTATAAATAGACTCGTTCACAAGTTATCACTTATCACTAAGAGTCTAAGATTATCAGAAAAAATGGATGTTCCTCTGAATTTGAAGAAACAGGAAGTTTGCACTAAAATTCAGGAGATGAAAGATGAGCTTGATAACATTCAAGCTCATGTGGTGGATAATCTCAACACCATCGCTGAAGTCAGAGCCGTTATCCACACTCTCACAGGCGCTCACAATGCCATTTCCTCAGTCGTCCCTACTGATCCGCCGGAGTCAACTGACGCCGGATCTTCAAGGCCGTCCGTTGGTTCGTGGACTTCCGCTGGTTCCTCTGGGTAGATCGGTGCAATGAGAAAGAAGAACTTCTTGTGTTGTTGTTTTTGTTGTCGGTGCAATCGTGTTGTTTGGTGTCTGCATGTGTGTCGGTTATGTCGGATGTTTTTAAATTAAATAATAAAATGAGTGCTTCTTCTTAATTGCGTTTTTATTATTATCTATACTATTAAAAAAACCTAATTTAAGAACAACAAAAGCTAGAATCAAAAATTCTGGACTGCGTGGATCTAAGATATTTTCTATCAAAGTTTCCTCTTCGTGCTCTCCGTCTCCGAGGTCTTCTCCGGTCTCCGGGCTGTTAGAAGGCTTCCCCTAGGTCGTTAAAGTAGCTCGTGCTCATATCGACGGGATAGGATTTTCGCCGGTGGATTTGGAGGCGGCCCGATCTTCTCCGTGGCGCTGCGGTATGGTTGACTGGTGCGGCGAGCTGCTGCGGAAGCTCGGTGGCCTCGCCTTGAGGGCGCAGAGAAGATTCGTCGACGTCTCTTGAGGCTTAGAGTTGCGGTTCATCTGCGCCAGTTTGGTGGGTTTGTGCCAGTTGTCGGGAGTGGTTTCCGGTGGTCGGCGTTTGGATCCGCCTGAGGATGGCGGTTCTGTCGGAGGTGGTGACTGCTCTTGGCCGGATTGAAGGTTTGTTGGTTCTCTCCGCCGTCCGGTTCCTTGCCGGCGACGAGACAGGAAGGTTTATGGCCGAGGTTTCAATTTTGGTTCGCTTCAAATTTTACTCCGGTTCGATTCTTTGTAAACCAGCTCTTATTCCCTGGTTTGGGATGTTTTAATATAATCATATATCCCCGTTATAAATTTATTTTTGAGTAGAATTATTTTTAATTCGAAAAATAGGAAAATTACTATAAAACCTACCATAATTGAAAAATTTACAGTCTGTACCAGGGTTATACCCGCCCACGGAAAACTCATCCAACCCAATCGGGTCATACCTTTGGGTTTAAAGAAACTGGAAAACTTGGTAAAACTATATTGTCGTAAAACTGGAAAACTTGGGAAAACTATATTGATGTATAACTGGAATAATTTGAGAAAACTGATTGTTGCAGAAATCCGGTGATGAAACAATGGCACTGCACCCTCTCAGAATGTACTTCCCAGCAACGGAGTACACGGAAAAAAAAAGATTTCGACGAGGTGCTACGTCAAAAAATTTCTGTCAACTCTTGAGAAGTTGGAGCCTCCGCTTACGCATCACGAGAGGAATTGGTTTCAAACGCATCCGCAGTTCAGACATATCTTCCACTTGCCGAAGGACAACAACCACAAGCTCCAGGGCATGTGGATGCTATACTCTAATTGTTTTCGATTTCAGGTTAATGAAGAAACACCACAAGTCTTACCACAACAAGTCTTACCACAAGGGAGAGCGACCAAGAAGAATGGTGGTAAACGCAAAGCGGATACTGCAGTCGATATACCAATTAGGCGATGCACAAGGTCGATGGAGAACTAGTTGTATCATATCGTGCTAGTGTTAACAATAACTAGTTATTTCAGTTTTACCAAGTTTTTCAGTTTTACTACAGTATAGTTTTACCAAGTTTTTCAGTTTCACGACAGTAAAGTTTTCCAGTTTCACGACAGAACATCCTGGCGTATTCCTTCTTTGCCCTCTTCATGTCATTGTAATACGGATCAGAATCGAACTTGTCCATAGTCAATAGAGAGACGAAGGGTGAAATGAGATGAGCAAAAAAATGAGATGAGGGAAGAAGAGAGAGAAATGGAGAGAACGAAAGTGGAGAACTTTGATAGGATAGAGAACGAAAGAGAAAAGGAGAGAGAGAAATGGAGAGAGAGGTTCGAAAAAGAGAGAAAGGAAATCGGATCTGAAAAAGAGAGGAAAAGTTTGAGTTATTGGTTTTGGGCGCCAAAAATTTGGTGAAATTTTTCGTTTTGGCGCCCAAAAAATTGCACTTAGTTTTACCAAAGATAGTAGTTTTACGAAAGTTCCAAATAGTTTTACTTTGGCTGTTTTCAATTTATTTAGTTTTACCGACTCTTAAACTTTGATTTTGTAGTTTTACAATTGATTTTCCTCTATTAATCTATCATTTTAATTGTTGTGTGCATTAATATGTTATAATTCTACATTTTTGCAACTTTACCCTACTAACATGGCTATTTTTGTTAAAGTGATCTTAAAAGTATAAGAACTTTGTTGGTGGGATTACTTCATATAAACCAAAAATTATCAATGTCGTAATTTCCCTGTTAGTTCACGTGAAAACATTTATTTGTGACGTTTACAACGCAAATTATTCTGTCAAGTAACTTTGAATTAAGTATTGTTTCACATTATCATCTTTAATCAGTTTTACCAAGTTTTACCAGAACCCACATATCCAATATATAGTTTTACAGAAAAAAACACCAGTTTTACATAGTTTTAAAACACAAACGGTTAAGATACAATCAAACAGGGTTACAAAATCCAAAAAGCAACCATTGGAGTCCTTGCCTTGGCCGCCTTTTGTTTCGCGTCCTTGGTCGCCGTTCCCCACCCGATGGAAACCGATGTAAACCTCTTAGTTTTCCTTCCCTTCTTCTTGACGCGATACTTGAATTTCCCCATATCACCCAAACCGTCTTCCCATGCCTCTATAAATTGACTAGCTTGTACCAGTGGAAAATAACTCAATTCCAATTTAAACCTACTTTCATCTAACGAAACCTTCTTGAATATCCTAGCTTCCAGCTTCGACAAAGTTATCTCCCTCATTGATGTCTTGAACATTAAACTATACATGCGTCCTTGGCATTTAAAATATATGCTGACGTTGTTGTTCATCGTATCCTGTAAAAAACAATACAAAAAGTCACTCAGTAATAGTAGTTATCGACAATTATCCCAGTTTTACACATAAATCAAGGTTTTCAGTTTTACCAGTTTTACTAGTTTTACTATATTTAACAGTTTTACTAGTTTTACCTAGTTCTCCTATCGCAAGAACTCAAAATGGATCGTTTCGGGTTCTAATCTACTTACGATTCATCCCCATTAATTTATTTCATACCAATTTAAAGTCCTAATCGACCCAGAAACCATGGTAAAACACCTAATGCGCATACCATATCAAATCTAATTCAATCCCTCAAATCCAAAATCCAAAACATGAAAAACAAACCTAGATGCAGCTACAGAGGAGAGAGGCGAAGAAACGACGGCGATGGAGAGCTCGGCGGCGGAGAAAACGGCGGCGAGAGGGCTCACTCCGGCGGCGATAGAGATCGAGCTCGATGGAGGACTGAGTCGCGTCGGCGAGGAGAAGATGAGGGAGGAGCGTGTTTTTTTTTTTCTTTTTTGATTTAAAAAAAAAAAAATCAAACCAAGGGCTAAAGAGGAATAACACATTTAAAGGGATATATGAGATTAAAGGGAATATAGGAGATTTGTTTGTCTCAAAGAGGGACATATGAGAGACTCGTTTTGAAGTTAAATATTATTACAAGCTAAGAACGACGGCGAGTCAGGTCTCTTTCTTCCTCCTCTCTTTTCACGGTTCCCCCACAATTTCGTTAAGAAGTGATTAGAAACTTATATTAAATCCCTAAAGCAATGTGCCAACACTAAAACAATGTTTGCGTAATCAATGGCGGATTCATTCACTTAGCTCTCATCTTTGTCCAACTTTTCACCGATTTACATATTATCAGAAATTAGAATCTAAAATTAAATACTTGTAAATTAAAACTAACTAAATGAACTGTTTCAAAATTTTACAAACACCATCGAAACAAAGAATTTTTCTTTTCTAAGGATTAAGAAGACAGATAAAACAAACCAAGTAAGTCATCTCTTTTCAGCATATTGGTTCCAACAAATGCCTTTAATTTCTATATGTCAGGACGGTATGAACTTATACATTTCCAGCCTATCCACAATAAAGACCAAAAAAATAATTCAAAACGACATGTAATGAATTGTCGTTGTGAATTTTATTAGGGTACATAATCTGATTAGAGCTATGTAAAAACATGTTCCTCTGGAAAAAGTAGACAACAACTGATCAATGAAATCTTATTGCAATGAAATCAAATTGCTAGATTCGAAATCACATTGTCATTGCCATGCTTCCCCAACCATCACAGACATGATATGCTGGCCTGCTTAAGCTTTTAGTACATCTCCACCAAAATCTTGATCACTGTACGATGTTGCAATTCAGTTTAACTATAGTCCTTACTCGTACATGGATTTTTTTTTACTAATACGCCAACCACAATACATCCGACACTACAAGAAAACAGGCTATTTGCATCGGCAATATTCGTCGCAATATCTTTGTAGCCACGCATTTGCGTCGAACATCATTTCGACGCAAACCTCTGGACGCAAACCATCTATGAACTACTTTCTCACCGATCCCTCAGAATCTTTACGTCTGTACATCCATCTTCGAGTTGCATAAATATCATCACCATCACCACACGACATATTTGATTAAAATTGTGTTTTTTTCTTAAGAGGGGGAGATTGGTTTTTGGTGTGGTGAAAACAAACGAGAGTGAGTTGTATATATAGGCAATTTATGCAAGGAATTTGCGACGTATTTGTGTCGAAATAATTATGTAGGTATAAAATTAAATACGTGTGTTAGGGACGGAATTGCGACGAAACGAATTTGCATTGAATATGCGACGAAATGGCATCGGTATTGCGACGTAATGGTTCGTCGCAAATAATTAGATAGGGTTCGTCGCAAATCAGTCGCAAATTTTAACTTTTAAAGTTGGACGCAACTTCGACGCAATTGTTGCAACGAATTTGCGTCGAAAAGAAAATACGTAGTTAATAGGACGCTATTTCGTCGCAAACTTAGGTGGAATTTGCGACGAAATAGTTAGTCCCAAAGTTGCGACGAAGTTGGGACGAATGATGTTTTACTCGCTATTTCGTCGCAACGACGTAGTTTTGTTTGCGACGAAAATATTCGACGCAAATATTCGTTACAAAAGCCTTGTTTTCTTGTAGTGTGATGGTNAATATAAAATCTCAAAAGAAAGCAATTATTGATGAGATGAGATTGAACTTGGTCATAATTTGCAAATTCCTACGTGTTGCAAATGATACTTTAGTTCTTTAATTTGCAGCTCTTGTTTCCTCAACGCTGCGAGCAACTCTTCTTTCTCCTTTGTGAGTATATTATTATATTCCATCGCATCCTCTTTTGTGATGAGGAAGCCTGGTCTCGGAATGTTCTTCATAAGCTGAGGTTGGCCTCGCACAAAATTATCATTTGCATATTCGTTTGTCTCAGATCCAACCTTTCTAAATTCCTGCAAAAAAAAAAGAAGAAAAAATAATATAGGAAGAATCAAGCACTAATTGACCTCCAGAATTGAAATGGTTAAACATACAAAATCAAACTTACATAGTCGCAAGTGCAAAGTATACCGCCGATAGAACGTGAAAGGCCACTACGTAATAGAACGTTTCTGGCAAACTCGACCGGATTCCAAACGATGAAACTCTTGCTGCTCGGGCTCCACGAAGCAATTGAATCCGTCGCAGGATTATCCACCATATTATATAACCTGTTAAGGAAAGCTTCATCACTATTCCTCTCTATCCCAAGCATTCCTGATATATTGTTTTGTTTGTTCTTGATTGTGCTTTCAAGGTTAAATGTCTATAATACTTATAGTTTTAGGGTATATATTTTAGCTAAAGTGGGTCAAGATTATTATTTTTAGGAGGTTGGAGAGAACCGAGATATTTGGATGTTGCCAATTTTAAAACTGGAATTGAAAATTTCAACACATAAAAAAAAATATGATAACATCCTACAAACGTGCAAAAGAGAAGAAAGTCTGCAAAATAAAACATGTGCAACAGTGCAAGGATTCTGTTTTTTTTTTTATAAAAAGAATAGTAATAAAAATGAAGACCGATTTAGTACAGTTTTGAACTTATTGAGTTTAACATGCAAGTAAAACGGAGAGAGCGAGAAAAAAAAAAAGAAACTAACTTTTGAATAGATCATTTTATTTTTCAAAAATCTAAAAAGTAATATAGAATTCTCTGATTTTCTTAGTCGTTTTTTATGAGCTCAAAGTGTTTATATATGGAATCACACACAAAATGTTATCTTCATAACAATAACAATTTGATGGAAATGTTTTTTTTGTTTTTTAATCAAAAAGCCAAAATAAATATGTGTAATACTAGCTAATGGGCACACACCGTGTGCGGGCTACAAACATTTAATAAGTATGACATTAAACATTAAAAAAATACTTTTATTTAATATTGTATTCATATTTTGTTTTTACCTTTTTATTGATTTATACTAAACCAAAAATTTGATTAGATCTATCGTCGAATAAAAAATCTAAAATCGATATTCGTTCATAGATACTATGTGCGATCTATTTATTAATGCAATCTCCAAACATAACCAAATTTGAATCGAAGTCGATTATCGTTGTTTAAAACATCCATCAATGCTTTTCGATGTCTATATTTTTGATTGAATTTTTTTATGAAAACATAATCCACAATTCTATCCCCAATTACTCCTTATACAATTGCAAAAGGAATTGATATGTTCTCCTTAGAACTGTCAACCGGGCGGGTGACCATGGGCGTGGTCCCGTTAAAAAGTTATTGGGCGGTCATAATTTTAGGCCCAACATGAATTGATCAATTTGGTTTACGCCCAAGCTAACCCGCAAGCAAAAGCGGGTTGACCTGCGGCCAAGTTGGTCTACGTACGTCCAAAGTACTGGTTTTGATATTCGATTCTCTTCTGGGTTTGTCCTGGAATCTCAGCTCAAGCTTCTCTCTGCGATTCGGTCTCACGCGAGCTTCAATTTCAGCTCAAGCTTCTCTCTTTGCGATTCGGTCTCACGCGAGCTTCAATCTCAACTCAAGCTTCTCTCTCGCATAAGTTCTCGGTCTCTTAGGTAATCTCTTCTTTTTTTGCTGTTTGGTCACACTTTTCAGTTTTCATGAGGTTCTGATATTCGATTCTCTTCTGGGTTTGTCCTGGAATTTCTGGGTTTGTTTTGGAATTTTGATTCTCTTCTGGGTTTGTGTGATTTTGAACGTGAATCTTCATATTGCTCTCTTGCATATTTACTAGTTGATTCATACTTGTGATAATATCTTTCTCATACTTGTGATACTGTGAAGCTGAAACTGTGGATGATGAAAAGATTAGTGGTGATAATGTATTGATGATGTTTGCATACTAGCTTTTCTCTTATTCACGTTCCAGTTTTGGTTTTTATAGTTTTGTTGTTTGGTTTCATTGATGTTGCGACATGAATATGAGTGAATATGATTCATGGAGACTTTGTTCATGGAGTGAATATGATACGAAGATTAGGTGAACCAGTAGTATTTGTTTGTGTGTGTGATCAAGCTCTTAGTCTTTAAGTTAGAGAGACTTGTTTATATTTGGACGAAGGAGAATAAATTAGGATTTGTATAGACTAGTTCTTTGAATACGTTGTGATTGAAACTCTGGAACTACCGTAGCTATACTTCTTTGAACATATGTGATTGAAACTCTGGAACTAGACACACAGTAAAGCTTGTGATGATTGCAAAGTATACGTTGTGTGCTTTTTGGGTTGCTCCTGTGAATGAAAGCATTTTTCTTTTAAGTTTTTGGCAACTGGGTTCTGATCTTTTCAACCTGTTTTTAGGTCAAGCTCACACATTATGTATTTATGTATAATCACTGGTTTGAAATACATAGATGCAGCAGAGAAAATGATGCTAGAGGATGATGATGAGGACTTTCAGATTGAAGATGAAGAAGACAGTGATGAAGATGGTGAAGATGGTGAAGATGAAGTGATGAATCATTTTTACTTATAAATAAAAAAAAACTCATAAAACCAAGTTTTATCTTATCTTATTTCTCAGTTTAGGCATGTTCATTTCGGGAATTGGGACGGCATATCACAGAAAAGGGACATGACCAGGTAATTCGGGTTTTGAAAACATTACCCAGTTATGAAGTAACTCTGAAAAACCAAAACGTAAAGTTGTCCATGAAAGAAGACCGGTCTTGATCCTACAACCCTACCTTCTCTAAGATTTTTCCTTGGCTTTAATTTTTTCTGTAATCACTCTAACTTCGAGAACATGATTAGTCAACTGAGTTAGTATGCCATTGCACAATCCACCTTTCGGATCAATGTTCATAAGAAGCATAACCGGAGCACCAAGTCTTAAGACCAACCTATGGTTAGGCAAACAAAAAATCTTGACCCTATTCAAGAACTCCTAGGTGTAAACCATGTCATCTGCATAACTTGTATCAAAAGTCTTGCATTTCCATTTCGGGATGGGTTTCTCATCCCGACTCATACTCGTTCCGAATTTCTTGTCCTATTCCTAATCCCATTCAAATAATATCCTGTATGAGATTATTTACTTAATTCAAATGGGTACGGAAAAGGTAACAGAAGGAGCGAGAATGAGATAAAATACATAAATTACCCGTTTGAGAATTAAAAATTTTAAAAATAATAATATACCTAAAATTATCCAAATTTTTCCAAATTTTCCGAGATACCCGTCCCAAGTTGCAACACACATATCTGGAAAAAAAAATTAACTGATAATTGTGATACCATATAATCATTAACCATCTCCACATCCAAGTTTTTTGGACTCAATATAACTCTCTTCTTAAGAAACTTATGATTAGTTTTTGTGGCTAATGATTCTCCGTAAATTTTGTTGACTATTGATCGTCCTCAACAAATCTTTGGGAATATCGATTTCAGTCTCACCAGTTTTAGGCTCGAAATGAGTTCAGTCTCACCAGTATCAACAATTAGTTCTTGTTATTTCCAGCTTTGTATTAATATTTTAACATGCATCATCCCATCGATTATATTGCTAGCCCATGGATAATGAATTTTTACCTTTATCGGTAATTGTAGACTGAAGAAACATTGAACTATTTTTACCCGATAAATTGAATAGATAGCGGCCAAACACTGCGTTATTTCACTTAAAGAACTTGCCAAAAACACTCCATTATTCCAAAATGGTTAGGCCTAGCCGATACTATCAAGACTTCTGACACAAGTTATGGAAATGTATATGAAGAGGATGTCCATTTGGGACTGGTTTCCCGTTCCGACTCATACCCATTTGGAATTTCCCGTCCCATTCCCAATCTCGTATATCGTTCAACAAAGTCCCATTCCCAACCTTTATCGTTCAACAAAGTCCTTTTGTTAGACTTTTGTCAAAGTGGATTTGTTCAGTTTGCAAACATCAAAATACATGGTTATATGTAATGGTCTAATGAAAAATGAGCAGCAACGAAAGCTTTTCATAACAAAGTTCATGGAGATATTCAACGTTTACGGCTCGATTATATTCCTATTGAGGGACATGGGAATCAAACCGGTAATTTGTGGCACGACACAATCATGCTGGAAAAATATTCTCAGAAAAGTTTTTGTAGATGGTATCTTAAAATCAAAGAAAGCACATAAAATGTTTTAGGTTTTAGGTTTTAAGTGAGGCATATATTTATAAAGAGGGGGAAGAGATTTAAGAAGCCAATTTTTGGCGATTGATTTGACCTATTTGCCAAAATATTTATTTTAAACCAATTTATTTCCCAAATATAACTTCTTCTTTTTTTGAGAAAGAGTTATATTTCCCAAACTTTCAAGACTTTTATATTGGAATTTTTAAAAGAAAAAAAAATTGTTTGAGACTTACTTTTTTAATTATGTATTTTAAATATATTTAGATAATTCCATTAGATTACTGAAATCAAAAGGAAGATTTTTTTTTAAAAAACCGATTTTCTTTTTCTGTTAACATGATACAGAGTTCCTTGTATCAGAAGCGACTCATATATCAATATCACATAATATCAAATGAGATCAGTTAATAACTGAGTCAAAAGAAAACTACAACATTTAGACAAGCATACACAGCATATTAAATTTAAAAAAACTAACAAATAACAACAGAAAAATCAGTATTTCTTGTTTGGAATACGAAAATAAACGTCACCATAAAAGAGTTTGAAATCTACGGCTAAAGTTATTTAGGGTTATTTGAAAATACTACTCTAATATTTAAAGGAGTTTAAAAAGAGGCAAAAACTCAGTTAATAGATTAGATTCACCGAATCAATTAAAATAAACCATGAAAAAATAAAGAAAGAAAAATATACAAGTTTAGGGATCAAGAAGTAGCTTCTGCTTCTTTCATGAATAAGACCATACACTGTTTTGCTCTGCCTTGCTCTGTTTTGAGGTTTTATCCCACGTTTTATAGAAACAGTTAATATCACATATAAACAATGAAAGAATAATTTTTGGAACAAAGATATCATAATTATTAGAAGCCTCCGCTGAATAATTTGTTTGTTGTAAAGAGTCCAAAGCACTAAAAAAAGGGTGAGAAGAGAAAGTAAGTATTAAACGAACCTTTTTATAAGGAAAGAGGAAGGAGGCCAGCGATCAGAAACGGGTGAAGGTGAAAGAGAGACACTTGCGGCCAAATGGATTTGGGGTTGTTTGAAGAACTATAGTCATGTTTTTTTTTTTTTTTTTTGAAATCATGTTTATAAAATTAAAAAACGGGAAAAAATAAGCATGCCAAAAAAAAAAAAATTGAGACTATTCGAATCACATTTTGATAGTTTTTATGTGTTCTCATATTCTTTTGTTTCGAAACATTATTCTCGATAACCTAAGAAAAAAACACAATAAAAAAATTAGGCGAAAAACTACAACATGTAAACAACCATACACAACTTATTAAATTCAAAAAAACTAACAAATAACAACAGAAAAACCAGTATTTCTTGTTTAGAATACGAAAATAAGCGTCACCATAGAAGATATCGAAAGCTCAGGTCCGAGCTGGTTACAAAGTACCATTGCAACTGAGGCGTCCACTGGTAACATAATATCAACCGACTAAGTTCCCCTTCATACTCTTACCTTCTCCTCTGGATTGCGAGGGAACTAAGTCGATGATTCATGGAAGATTAACTCTGTAAAAGATGTCTACTGGTGTCTATTCTTCCTTCGATTTTAAGTTTTTAATTTTATGATTATGTAACTGTTCTCTGTTTTTTTTTTTTTTTTCTGGATTTGTGTTCTGTTATTAATGAATGACATAAGCATTAAAAAAAAAAAAAAAAAGAAGATCTCGAAAGCTACGGCTAAAGTTATTTAGGGTTGTTTGAAAATACTACTATAATATTAAGAGGAGTTTAAAAAGAGGCAAATTATTAAGTTAATTTTTTTTGCGGCCGACGACAATACTACTCTAATAATTAGCGCCGCAAATTTTTTTTTTTTTTCTGCAACAAAATGACTAATTGATATATTCAAGATTCCATTTTATCATTATCAATGTATCAATATAAGCAAGTTTTACATTTAAATATTTTTTTTCTTGGGCACGATATTGTTATTGTCTTTTTACAGAAAATCGTATTTTTAACCTTCAAAGGTGATGGAGATTTGTTTTCTTTTTTTAAAATATATTTTATTAATTAAATAAATAAATAATTAATTAATTAAAATTAAAATATTTTTTATTTAAAAATAAATAGGTTTACAAACATGTCACTTCTTTCGAGGTTTAAAATGCTAGTAACTTTATTTTGGTTAAAAATACGTTTTTCCCATTTTTAATATATCCTAATTCGACTTTATCTCCTCCATACATAACTTGGTTTTAACTATAACTAATCGATGTTGAGATAACCCACTACGAAACCATATAATTTCGCTACGAACCATAAACAATTTCGTATCCAGCACGTTACCAGTAAACAAATAATTTCATAATAGGATTGTAAATATATCAGGGTAAGGTCTTTTTGCAGCCGAAACTCACCGAGAGACACGTAAGCAAATCACTACACAAATAAGTATATAGATTTGATTGGTTGATTAAACAGAAACCTTCCAAATTGCTCATTACTTTTAACCCTTCCATAGCTTCAATACTCTGTCTTTACCACCAGAGACTACTTTCTCACCATCTGGACTCCAATCCACTGCAAAAACCTATCCACAATACAACAGAAAAAACCGAAAAGGAATGTCGCAAAATCAAGAGATTGAAATTTCCGGTTAAAATGTTTTAAGCTTTTGAAGGTGTTGGTTGGTAAGTACCTCATCTGCATGACCAGGAAGATCTTGTTTTAACGTTTTCGTCCTTATTTCCCAAATCTGTTTGCAAGTAACAAACTTTCTGATTCAGAATCTGAGGAATATATCCAGTAAAGAGTAGCAATGGCATTTCATCGAGCCACGTTATATATATTATATTAAAAAGTAAGTGTTCTTACCTTGAGAGTAGAGTCTTTACTGCCACTCAAAAGCAATCTACTGTCTGCAGACCAACTAACTTGATAAACAGGCCCAACATGGCCCCGGAAAGCTGTAACGAAGTGTCCTGTGACACCGTTCCATAACCTAACTGACCTATCGAACGAAGCACTTGCAATCCATTTCCCATCAGGTGAGAAATAGACATGATTTACAAGCTGTTGATTGAGGCCAATATCAAACGTAAATAGTTAGAAAACCGGAACTAAAAGACTAAGTGAAAAGAGTGAAAATTGTTAAGTAACCTACCTGTTGATGACCGGTTAAGCGCTTTTTAGGTTGTTTGCTAACAGATGGTTCCCAAAGGAACATTGTGAAATCATCAGAACCTGAGACTAATCTTTCAGGGGAATCCCCTTTTGTTTGGTTGTATCTTTCGAGCGCCTATAACAAAAGAAGCCAAGCAAAATTTTCCCAAGAGAGATCAGAATCAGGGTAAAAGGGAAAAACTGATCTCAAGTGTGGAGTGGGGTGAGAAGCTTTACCTTTTTCAGTTCTTCATTTGGAGGATATTGTCTTCCAGTGTGGTCAAAAGCTCCTGTTCGAAGAACATATTCTGTGCTCAATGCAAGGGAGTTAACCCAATGCCCATGCCCCTAAGGTAACAGAGTAAAATTGAGGTGGTTAAAAGTGATACTAGCCTAGGTGAATCTAAACAAGCTACGGGTCAAAAGGTGCAGAACGTGAGAAAAACACATAAGCTACGGGACTTTAATCACATTGGCACTGTCTCTAGAGATAGTAGGCAGAAGAGGAATGCATCTGATACTAATGCAGAGGAAAAATGACCAGAAAAAAAAATGTCGGATATAGCTAAAAGTTTACCTTCAATTCACGAATGAGCTTCCCCTGAGTAGTCTCCCACATCTTTATCGTACAATCTTGGGAACTGCCAGACAAAAACATAGAATTATGTACTTAAAAGTGATCATGGAGCTTAAACATGGAGGCAAGTACCGAGTTTATCTAGATAAAGAGACTGCAAATTAAGTATCTTTCATTATTTGGTTATCAGAACTGAGATTCACCAATTACCAACACCTAAATAATCTAAGCTATTAACTATAAACTACATTGCAATATCTGTCAATACACATTAGACACCAGACCGGCTAAAGTGGATAGGAAACATCGCACATATTAGAAACATACCCTGTATAGATAATTCCGTCTCCGCCCCATTTGACACAAGTCACAGCCAGTGTGTGTCCACTGAGACAAATTAAAGACTTTTTCAGTGTAACATCCCAAATCCTTGCATCCCCATCTTTGCTAGAAGTTACAAATCGACGGCATGGAGAACTAAGGTGGACTGGTTCCCACGATATACCAGTAATCCACTTTTTGTGACCCTACGAAAAATGTAAAGATCAACGGTAATCAGTAACAAACCAAAACCATATGGACATTCCACAAGATAACCAAATATCAAGTTAAAAAAAAAGACTTTACTGTAAGTGGATTGCCGTCTAGTTCTCCTTTCTTTGGATTCCAACAACAGATTTCACCGGATTTACTACCACTCACGAGATGCTTACCATCCGGCGACCAAGCAATCGAGAGAACCCAATTCCTGTGTCCTGAAAAGATTAGAGGTTAGATCATCAGGATGAGCTATTGTTAGGCATCTATGGAGGGAAGCAAAGCAAAATCAAAGAATCGATGGTGTGAAAAATCTTCGAACCTTTGCAAGTAAACAATGGAGTTTCAGTGTTGAGATCCCAAAGCCGGACAGTAGTATCACCGGAACCACTTGCTAACTGCTTGCCATCAGGACTAAACGAGACACAAAGAACAGCTTCCGCGTGACCTATGATTTTAAAACAAACAAAGTAAGCAGATTGATAACTTCTTAACTAGAACAAATTTTTTACAGAACATGTACTCTCATGACATACCAGCGATTGTTTGTGAGCAACGGTTAACTGGACGAATTCGGAAAACAGCTTGTTGTTGATAAACTATCTTCAAAACGTTCTCCACAGACACTGAAACGCACAAATTTTGCAGTCACATTTATTAGATTTTGTCAAAGAGCCATAAAGACACACCAGTTATGAGTGTTTTTACCTCTGTTTCTCTCCAAGTATGTTCCCACAGGTACAAGAAGCTCTTCGTCTGATACATAGAAACTGTAAGGTAACATCTCCTCCTGAATAAATTCAACAAATACCCAAATTCAAATTCAGTGCAATCATTTTGGTAATTAACAGAAAATTCGGCAATCAGGATTAGCAAGAAAAAAAAACCCATCAACCAAAAAAAGAGAGTAAATAAACACTTGAAACAGAGGCGTCAAGGGGAAGTTCTTGCTAATCCTAAAAATCGCTTCTTTAAATGAATTTAAGGTTCGAAAGAAGAGAGAAGAATTGTTACGTTGTTGAGGAACTTATTGACGAGCTGAGTAAGCTGCAAAGGACCAGCACTCTGAGGAATATACATCGCAGAACCTAAATGAGTTCCTTCTGGGTCTGTTAACAGACACATCACCGTGTTCCCCATCCCTCCCTGGTCCGTCTCCATGTTGTTCATCACGACGAGGGAGGAGTTTAGCGAGAAAACTCCGACTTCGTGTTGGCGTAAGAGGGAAGAGGGAAGAGGGAAGAGGGAGACAAATAAGGTGTGGTTTTCTTTTAGGGTTTTGGGCTAAAAATCACCCAAAAAAAAATATTATGGATTATTAAAAACTTAAACCGCCGCCTGTGAAGATCGAACCCACGGCCACGGGATTAAAAGTCATGCGCTCTACCACTGAGATAAGACGGCATTTGAAAATATAGAGAGATATTGTTATTATAGAGTGGTTTTACCGTAATATGCAAAACTCTGTGATTAACATGATCGTATCATTTGCTAGTCAATCGATCATATTTCAAGGCTATAAATTTTTTTTGTTTTTAATAAGATTTTGCAAATAAAAAAGGAAAAAAGTTTGGTTTATATGTTTTTGAATCGATCATATATGTTTTTTTGGACGAACGATTGCAAGTTATCTCGGAGGCGTACTTCCATAACAACGGCGACAAAACCGAGAATTGGAGAAGTTGATGTACCGGTTCTTGTGATAAAGCTAAGGAACATATGTAACGCGGAGATCGCTTCGGTTAAAATTGTTAAACAACCAAAGAAAAAAGCCTGAACCGGAGAAACAGGCTCCACCTAAACCGGCAGAAAAAATGCTGTAAATGGACAAAGACCTGAGCCTGAGTTCCTATAGCAACAAGTCCTCTTGCTTCACCTGCGACCAGAGTTCAACAAATCTTGACAACAAAACTGCATCTATATAACAAGTTGTATCATTGACACAACCATACCAATATGTTATTACATGTAGAAGACAATGTGACATTTCGCAAACGCAACTTTTCGAAAGATTCACTACTTAAGAACGACTGAGATAAGTCTCGTGAACGAGTTGCGCTGTTAAGAGATCGACAGTACCCGAACCAACAGACTTAAAAACCGTTATTTCCGTTGAACTCTTTCTCCCTTCCTTCTCTCCTTTTATCAACTCAACCAAATTCCCACAAATCTCTTCTCTATTGATCACTCCTCTCTCAAATGCTCCCACTAGCTCTCCCGCTTCTTCCAACGCAGTGTCGTTATCCACAAACACACTCCCTCTCTGTATCGCGGCATCGTCACATTCCCTCATTTCATGGCTAAACGATCCAACAAGGTCAAGATGAGTTCCGGGTTTCAAGAACTCACCTTTGACCAACGGGACAGTTGAGTTTGTTGCACAGCTTATGATATCTCCCAGAGGAATGATCTCATCTAACGAATCGTGGCTCTCGAACAAGATCTTGCTGTGTTCAGAATCCCTAGAGAGAGTTTCAGCTAAAATCTGAGCCTTTTGGGGAGTTCTGTTCCATATGATCACTCTTCTCAAGCTTGGTTTCGCAGCTAGATGGGATTTGATCAGGTGTGGCGCGAGAGCACCGGAACCAACCATGATCAGCACCTGACTATCGTCTCTAGCTAGGATTTTGGAGCCTAAGCCTGAAACAGAGGAAGTACGGTAAAGGGTTAAAACGGTACCGTCCATTGAAGCTAGGGTTTGGCCTGTGGTGGAGCTGAAGAGTGTGTAGGATCCGTGGATTCCAGGTAAGTTCTGAGAGGAGTTATGAGGGAAATAGGTCACGAGCTTGACGCCCATGTAAGGGAGAGAAGGAGAAGATGACCACGAAGGCATGAGGAGGAGAGAGGAGGGTGGTGAAACGGTGTAGTTTTGGCGGACAGGGCTTGTGATTGTTGAGGAATGTGCGGGAAGATTGGTCTGAAAGTGATTGATCAAGGATCCATGTGAGAGGATCGAAGGAAACGACTCGGCCGGTATGAAAACTGAGGATGAAGCCATTGATTTTTTTTTTTTGAGATCTGTTGATTCAAGGTTTTGGAGGATACGATGGTAGTTTTAAGGAGAGAAAAAGGAAGAAGACGAACCCAGTTTGGTCTTCTTGACTTTGGTTGAGTCACAAATGTCTAAATCAAAGGGCATTTTGGGGAAGGACTTAAAGATGAGATTTCTTTTAGGGACTCTTCTGCAGCTACCCACCAGTCATCATCATCTTCCTCGTAATTTTCCTGTGAAATTTGACAGATCTTAAGTCAAGAACATGACACCAACATCCATTCCAAAGCTGTTTAGACTTGTTCCCAAAAAAAAAAGACTTATTCTTTTGATAAGCTCGAGAAAGTAGACAGATCTTAAGTCAAGCCAAGAACATGACACCAATATCCATTTTGAAGCTGTTTAGTTTCTTGTATGAAAACTGGTAAAGTAGACTAACCAAGGTATGAGGTTCCAGTGTCTTGGGTTTGCTTTCAAGATCATCTGCGACTTTAGCCGCTTCAAGCCACCATGAGCCTCTGCTAGAAACGCTATCTGGATCGCATTCGTTATCAATGTAACATTCTCCTTCTGGTTTAAGGTTCTCACATAAATTCTGTGCCTCTCCTTGATGGTAAACCATATCTTCAGGTAGGAAACTATCTGGAATAGGACGTATCGGAGATCGATAATCTGCAGACAAAATACAAGCTTACTGAATTTCTTAAAGCAAGGGAAAAAAACAAGATTCTGCTTCCAGTTTTCACCAAGACAACGACTAAGAAATATACACACCTCGACAATCTGGATCGTAGCATTTCTGATAATAGATTCCCCTTCTGATGTCAACAATGTACATCACTGTAACAACAAATTTTGTTTCAACTAATGTTACTATGTTCTTTGATAGCTGAGAATACAGAGAATGCTCGAATTCATAATAGCATAAAAGGAATGAAAGCAGATGATACCATGATTGCTTTTATGTTCCCTGCCAATTCGTTCGCAGTATCTATTTCTTGACATGCTATACACAATCAGGCTATCTTCTGAAAACCAGTACCAGCACCTTATCTTACCTAAATATCACAGCATATTTTTATAAGAAGATTAGCATTGCGATCCCTCCCGAACACAAAATGTTGCACAAAGATAAATTGCAACCTGAGACATTTCCGGTGGAAGCAATGGATTCTATGAATTGGTCCACGAGCGGGAATGGGGACTTTCCCCCGAAGTACGATGTTGACATGTCACTTGTGCAAGCATCCACTTGGAATCTGTGAGCTTTCTGGTCTCTTACAATACTGTTATTGTTCACCTGTCATCTCCAAAAAGTTCAGTTTAAAGGCATAAACATTTGTGGAATCTACCCTCAAGTATGTGTGGAAGGAAGATGCAATTGGAAGCTAAAAGCACAAGTGCGAGGCAAAACTGATGAAAATTACCTCTGTGTCAAAGCAAAGTGTCTTCATACAGTCTGATTCCATCTTGCAAACCAGAAGCTTCTCACAATCTGATGCCACGTTGCAGATTAAGGATGTCATGAAAACATCTTGTTCACCCTGTTTGTTTACCAATGGTCTTGTTAGATACTGCAATTATTATAAACTGTTCTAAAGAAAAACCAGAAGTCAACGCTGAGACAGCAACATGGAAAAGGAGGTAAGAGACAGCAGATAGACTTGAAAGAAGGTTGACTTACCATATCCTTACATTTGAATCTTTCTGTAGGTAGAAGAACCGACGGCTTTCCAGCTTTTGATGATAGTGCAAGACGGAAGCAACGGTTTCTAGAGTAAACAGCAGTATCCACAAAAAGTAGGGATGCCGAATCATTAGCCTCTTTGTGAACAAACAACTCGCGCAACCTTTCATCTTTTTCCTTTGCACTTACTATCCGTGAGCATAGCTGAAGAAACATCAAGATGAAAATGAGCCATGCCCAACTTGCAACCTAGGAAACCATCTTTTTCAGGCAATAAAAATGATATATCAATTGAAGCATACCTCTCCTACAAAAGCACCAACGTGTAAGTTGTCCTTAAAGGCAACCTTTGGAATGATGACAATTAAATGACGAGAGAACTTATCTGCATATGGATTTTTAAGGAATTCTTCAGTCAAGAGAACCAACCTTCTTATACAAAAATATCTAAGAGAAACAATTTTACAATATCTGGCTTTTTAACGATAGGTCAGAGAAGAAAGCTGAAGCAAAAAGGACAACTAGTAACCAACTAGCAGCTCGGAGAACATGTATATTACTGTACCTTTAGTTGAGGAATCAACCTCTACTATCCAATCCTCCTGTCCTTCAATAGCATATTTCTCATGCAAAGCTTCTAGAATGACTGATATCAAGATATCAACCATTTCATCAACATTTTTCCCTTCATTTTCTTTCTGATTGAACTCCAAATCGAAGTACATATGGCATGGCAATCCCTGAGAAGCCGTTGCAATCAAACGCAGTGAATCAATAGTCAGACATATGCGTAGTTGTTGCAAAATTGGAAGATCTACTCTTGTGAGAGCTAAGCAGAACAGACTAAAATAGTTAACGACAGCATCAGGGAATGAGATCTAGATACCTCTTGTATCACTTCATAATGGTGTCGGTGCCTTGGATCCATAGATTTGTATCTAAGGTAGAAGAATAAAGCACTTGAGAGAAGTTTGACACTAAAGGAATGTTAAAGAAGGTTAAGAAAAGGAACCTCTTCCAGAATTCTTCATATGTTGAAACTAGAAACCTTCTTTGGCCACTAAAATGATCTTGGTAACTAAAAATCCGCACATTCTCATGCCTTTTCTCAAACTTAATCGCTTCATCTTGCCGAGGAAATGTAGCCCAAACTCCTTTCCTAAGCAAAGTGGAGATCGTGCCATGAATATACTAAACAGTTAAACCTTTTAAACACAGAAGAAGATCTTCCAAGTAGAATTAAAAAGCCAGCACCAGCTTATTCACAGATACCTGGAGATTGCTTTCCTTTCTTCGCTGAGATCGATACGTATCTCCCGCAAGAGCCTTAACAAACTCAATGGTCTTTTCGGAGGAACGCCATTTGGAGACCCGTAGAAGACAACGGGTGAAAACTGACTCCCAACACTCTTTTTCACATTCCTGGAACCAGACTGAGAGATATGACATTAAGAAAGACAAAATCAGAATCCACTACACGACAAGTAAAAAACTTTGGTTCATGATACATACAACAGAGTCTCGACTGAAACTTCCATCAATCTGATTTCTTTGTCCTTTTCCAGACAAAGAACTTGGCTGCTGCAAGTTCTTACAGGTCCCAGGAGAGGTATTTGTATTCTCTGGATTCAACATTTTTTTGCTCCGTTTCCTTTCTCTCACAGCTGAGGCTGAAAAAAATCCCACACATTCGTTGATTTATACTAGAAGAAAGATCTCAAACTTTTCAGAAACAGTTCGTTGTATAAGACGAGATTCAATTTGACAATCGAGGCTTTCAATTCCACTTCGAGCAAAATCACAGAAAGAGGGAAAGAAGCTCACCAGGCGGAGAGATTCCACACTTGAAGCACTGGAACAATCGATCTACGTCATCCATCGTGTTCGCGCTAACTTTCTTCGACATTTTTCTCCTTTTCTTCTCTTCTCGCAGTTTCACAATTCTAAAGCCTTCGAATGGGAGTCGAAATTTTTGGAATCAAAATTGAATTTTTTGTTTTTTTTCACCAAAAAAAAAAGAGCCGCAAAGAGGGGAAAATTTTCGAATCAACGGCGCGGTGAAACGTAAGCGAAAGTCGTCATCTATCCACGTGTCGATTCTCTATTGGTAGATGTTTCCATTGACGTAAACACTACCTTCCCGTTTGAAGATTAAAGATAAACACACTGTGCCGTCGTACTGAGAGATGAACGACATGTTGTCGTAAACGAACTTTTCCGTCTTCAGGAGAAGATATACGATTATACGGTACGGAGACGTTTGCTGGCTCAGTCGCCGGAATTAATTAAAAAAAGGAGGAAGAAAGCTTTGAGATTTTTGTTCTGGAATATTTCGTTATCTCGATGGTTTGTAGTTATGTAGATAGTGTGTGTGATTGACATTGACATATATACTCCCAAATTTTGCATCACATCTAATTTGGTGTTCTTCGATCTGGGTATATCTCATAACAAGGCACAAATTAATTTTGTGATGCAAAATTTAGGAGAATCTTGTTGATCATTCACACTATCTACAATCATCAATGATTCTTCCTTGAACTTGTGTCAATTCGTCCAAGTGTATGATCTAGGTTCAGTGTCCTGTCAAACTTCTTGATGAGTCTTTTGTTTTCAGGATTTTTCGTATGAGATTTTAAAAATCTGCCGGCCATGAATCGCTCGTATGTAATTCATGAAAAGTGACAGCACAATAAATTATTGGTTAGTGGGGAGTGATTCAGTTCATATAGAGGATTTGTTAGCAGAAATCTAAAGAAGATAGTGATGTTCTTCCCATATTATAGCTTTGATTAATGGTTATGTGCTTAGCTAAGTTGAATAAAGCAGAATTTGTGTTGTGTCTTCCATTTGTTGGTGGAGTTGGCCGATATTTTTAAAATTAGCTTCTCTTAGTTTTGTTCTTGTGAACTATTTAAAAGCCTTTTTCGAAGGTCATTTCTTATACCTGACCCTTACAGATATTATTATTGTTGTAGTCCCTTGAATTGTTTGTTTGCTTCTTTGGTGAATGAGTCACTATCTTCTTGGTATCATCAGGGTTTGGATCCTTCTCCACCTGCTCCTTTGGAATCTACTCTGTTGTATTAGTGTTTCAGAAACTTTGAATAGATTTTCCTGACGTTAATGATTTGGTGCAGAGGAACATAAGCACATTTGACGTTATTTGGCCTCGTCGACCATACTGAACAGTTTCACTTACTCTGAGTTTGACAATGCGAGTGGTTGCAGTTTGTTCTCCTCACACCTTTTGAAATATCGACCAAGTGAGTATGACATGCCCCCTGTTGGTGCTCTTTTTGTGTAACACGGTCTCAAACTCTACCAAGTTGTGTACTTGCTGTCTTGGCCAACATCTCTTCATATGACTTTCTGATATCTCTGTCTGAAATCAGGTCACTGGAGCATGGAAAAATTGATTAGGGATAAAGGGTGGACATCAAAATTGCGTCTTGTGGGTAGATGACCAAAAATTGATCGTTAGTGCAAAGGCTCTTTCAAAAATGATTGTTTTCACCTTATGTAATAGCCGATCGCAGAATGAGATTACTTCTTTAATATAAAAAAAAATTGGATGTTGGTTCTTGGATTCTGTTCTCCTGGTGTAGCAGTTGGTATTACTATGTCATCTGCGGCTACTATTTAAGTTCCTATGATACCCAAACTCATTCTCTCTCAGTCTCAACGTTCATAGTCTTTACTTTCTAAAATACTAAAGAAATGGCAGCAAATGATGTCCCTTGCTGTGAGACAATGTTCTGGGTGTACCTAATCGCATGTGTTGCTCTAGTTGCTTTCGCAGGTTTAATGTCAGGACTGACTCTTGGGCTCATGTCCCTTAGTCTCGTCGAGCTCGAGGTCATCATCAAGGCTGGTGAACCCATCGAGCGCAAAAACGCTGGTCAGTGTCACGAAACCCATTTACCTACTCATACTTTATTACTTCATATCCAAACTAACACCATTTTCAAAAAAAAAAATGTAACAAAATGGCCAGAAAAGATCCTGCCACTCGTTAAAAACCAGCATCTTCTCCTCTGTACACTCCTCATAGGCAATGCATTGGCAATGGAGGTATCAGGCTTATGCATATATCTTTGGATACAACTTACTTGTGTTGGGCACACTTTAGCTTTTTTAAACTTCTGATATAGTATTTACTGACTATGTTTCTAATGCTAAAATCCAAAAGGCTCTACCTGTCTTTGTCGATTCACTGCTTCCAGCTTGGGGTTCTGTTCTGATATCTGTGACTCTCATACTTGCATTTGGCGAGGTGAACGGAATTTGAATTAGTTTTCTGTGCTGATCTGATTTTTAAGGTTGCCCAAAATCTTACTGTTCTTTTTCCATTGTCGCAGATTATACCTCAAGCTGTATGCTCTCGATACGGGCTGAGCATCGGAGCAAAGCTATCGGTTTTGGTTAGATTTATTGTCATAGTCTTCTTTCCATTAGCTTATCCAATCAGCAAGGTAGTTCAATCAGCTTAAAATCAATGGAAATTTTATTAGAATCAATTGACTTTATAAACAAACAGAGATCAAGTTAAAACAATACTTCAAAGTTTTCTTTATCCTTTCAATGCTTCAGCTACTCGATTTGTTGCTTGGAAGAAGACATTCTACACTTTTAGGGCGAGCAGAGCTGAAGTCATTTGTGTTTATGCACGGAAACGAGGTTCGTTTCAAGAACTTGAGATGCTTTTATTGTTCTGTTAATATGTAAGTTGAGTCCATGTCTTTTATTTAATCCTTTCTCTGTGTCCTTTTTCTGATAATTAGGCAGGAAAAGGCGGGGAACTGACTCACGATGAAACAACAATCATATCAGGAGCTTTGGACATGTCTCAGAAGAGTGCCAAAGACGCAATGACACCAGTCTCTGAGATATTTTCACTCGATATAAGTGCCAGGCTCGACGAGTATGTTCTATTCTTGGATTTCTTCTTCATTCTGCTTTTCGACAATAAATATTCAGTTAGTTTGTTAATCTTATCCTCCTCTTTGGCCTTCACAGAAAAACAATGGGATTAATTGCAAGTGAAGGCTATAGTCGAATCCCTATTTACTACGTGAATCCAACTGTTATCATCGGATATATTCTGGTGAGTAAGCAACAAATCTATTACACAGTAATCCTTGGAGACACTTTGCCTTCTGACATGAGTTTTGAATAGGTCAAGAACTTGATCAAAGTCTGTCCTGAAGATGAGACACCAATCATAGATCTCCCCATCAGAAGAATGCCCAGGTACATACATATATAGACTGTAAACAAACTAACTAAACTGCTTTCGAAGCTGGACTCATCGAAAAAGTTTATTGTTTCTCTTTCAAAATTCTGCAAGCAGGGTCAATTTGAATTTGCCTCTCTACGACATCCTCAACATCTTCCAAACAGGTCGAAGCCACATGGCTGCTGTCGTTGGGACCAAGAACTATACCAATACCAACACTCCTGTCCATGACAAGAGCATCAATGGTTAAGTGACTTGTATATATGAGAGATCATAAAATCTGAAATCATATCAAGTACTGAGACGAGAAAATTTATGTCTTTTGTTTTTTTATTTTCAGGAACGGCTAATAAAGACGTTTTGAGCATTCCTGTGATGGACTCGAGCGAAACATATCGCCAAAGTCCAATCCGATACATTGATAGTATTGCTGATGAAGATGAAGAAGTCATTGGGATTATAACTCTGGAAGATGTTATGGAGGAACTGATACAGGTAATCTATATTCTTATTGTTATCATTACAAATGTTAAGTTTACTAACTTAATATCTGTGAATGAACCATTTAATGAACCTTGAAGGAAGAAATATTCGATGAGACAGACCGTTATGTGGAAATTCATAAGAGGTATGATTCACTATTTATCAATCAAAAAATAGATTGCAATTTACAGTAGTTTTCACCGTACTCAGAATCTTATTTCCCTCTACAGGATAACAATAAACATGCCAATATCTCGAAATTCGAGGCCACAATCGCCGGAAACTGCCACAGAGCTGACATCTCCTACCTCGCTGTATCGCACAAGTCCACTATCACCGAGCATCATGATCTCTACACTGCTCCGGTCACCGATAAATTCACCTTACCGTCAGTCTCCATTTATCCGGCCAACACTTTACGCTTCGCCACCGGCACAACCTCCTTCGGTATTCTCTCCGGACAGTAATGATCGTTATTACTTTTTGTCTCCTAGTGGGGTACTTAACTTGACCTTCAAGAAATTGTTTTGCAACGTCTTTCTTGCGCTGGAAGATAATTTTCCCCTTTGCACTTTGTTTGCTTTGTTCCCTTGTAGGTGTTGAGGAAATCGTATGTGAAGCTACCAAGATCAAATGGGTCGTAAAAATGGATGATGGATCTGATTAAAATTGGATTCAAGTAAACCGAAAAATAATAATAAGTGTGAAGTGTCGGAGACTTTTTCTTCTCGATCACTTTCAAGATTCAGTTGACTATTATCATGTGAAGTGAAAAAAAAAAGAGGAATTTTTAACTGTCAGATGATTCATTCCATGTTCTTAAAATTCAGAATATGAAGAAAATATTACAACGAATTCTCGTTTTGTTTTTTTGCGTATTATTTTCTTGGAAAGAAGGATAAATAGTAGGAAATGTGTGGCGAGGAATATAAATATCTCAAAGATAAAAACAAAACCATATATATATATAATAATTAATACATGTAGATAAGGTCAATAATAAAATATACAAATGAAAACTTTAAAGAAACAAAAAAAACATTAGAAGAAGATGAGAGCTCTCTTGTGCTCACACCACACACTACCATTATCATCTCACTCAAGAACAACTCTCAAAACCAAACTTCAAGATCCAAAAACCCTAATCCTTAACAACTACAAAGCAAGATGGGAATCAAGGCTCCAAGCGGGACCCAAGGGGTTTCAATCTTCTAGAAGCTCTGAAAAACCCGGCCGGTCAGACCCGGACCCGGAAGACGACCCGCCCATACCTCAAGAAGTGTTCGAGAGGATGATGGGGAGGATCGTGGTATCTGTGGGGACACCATTGGGCTTGGGAGTGGCAATCTTGAAGTTACTTGAAGTTTTGAAGGATAGAAACGTCTGGGACGTGCCATTGTGGGTCCCATTCTTGACCACGCTTGTGACCTTTGGTGCGTCGGCTCTTGGGATCGCTTACGGGAGCTTGTCCACGAACCTGGACCCGACCAAGACTAACTCTGTTTTCGGACTCGAAGAGGCAAAGGAGAATTGGATAGAGATGTGGAAAGAAGATTAGTAATGTTGATGTCTTTTGTTTTTGCTTGTTGGAACTTGTTGTGGGTACATAAATTAATCTATATAGTCCTCTGTTTTGGTATTTAGTTTCGGTTTGGTTTTATTTTTTTGGAACCAAGAATCGTATAAGTGTTTTTTTTTTTTTTTTTTTTTTGATATGAAGAGAAACAAGAAATATGAGGAAGTTCAGAGTATAATCAAATCTTCAAACTTAGAATCTTCCTCCACGATTCTGGCATTCATATCCGAACGGTGGTGAGGATTTGAATAATGATTAATGAGGATGGTAAATGATTTTGATAGGGTCCAAAGTATGTACTAGGAACGTTCAACCCGAAAGTCTTCATTGGCTTACGAGGATATTTCGTTTCTTGACCGGTGTCTTCTTGAGAAATTTCGTAACGAAAAAAATTCATTTTCTTTTATCTAATTATATTTTTGTTTGTTAAAGAAGACTTTCGATCTTGACTCTTTCTGAATCTCATTTATTAATCATCTAATTCGCTAATTGTTCAAAAAAAATATATATTTACAATCGAATGTATAATATTACGTGGACGATCTAGATGTTCATAAAGGATTAGAAAAAGCGACATAATTATGTGTATATATATAACGAATTTGTATACAAATTAACCGATTCAACCAATCCCTCGCAACATATTGACTTAGTAAAGACAAAATAAAGATAAGGTTCAAAAAATAAAAAGACAAAATAAATAATATATGTTTATATTTTAAAATATTTGTATCCAGTGTCAATTAATCAAAACATAATTTGTGATATAACATTTTCCAAATTTTTAAAAATGAAGTAACGCTTTCTATGTTGAAAAAATGACTTTGCTTATGCTTGTTATTGGTCCGTGTATTGTACACCGTTGATTCACGTAATATTATATCATGGTACGACTGGAAAATCAATGCGAAACAATACAAAGTGTTATTTATTTTTTCATTTTTTATAAAGTGTTAGTACACAAATAATGTTTTCACAAAATATCCGTACATACAAAAACCCCTTATATTTTAGCGGGTAAACAACCTATTCCCCCCGGAAGTAATAGATCCACCCAAAGTTTCGACATCGATCTATGTCCTCTGATTTGAAGGTAAAAGCGTATGTCTCTCAGTTTGAACGTTCTAAACATATTTACCCATAACTAAACCTGATATAAAACCACTTTTACCAATACCAGACCGAATTAAAACCCCGACCAAACTGAAATTCGATCTGTAAACTCGACCGAACAATAAACGCCACTCATCATCTTCGGGGGTGTTATTGGATATTGTATTTTAATGTGTTTTAGTGCAATTGAATTTTGAAATAATTTAACGGGTTTGTTGAGTTTTGAAGTAATTTTAAAGTACCACGTTGGATTTTAGTGGGTTTGTTTGTAATGTATTTTGATTAATTGATATGGGTTTTCAAATCATCTCAAAATTCCAAAGTCAATAATAAAATGATTTTCTCTTCTTATAAACTATTTCTAAAAAAATAAGAAAAAAGTTTAGAAAAAATAATTCTTTATAAAAATATCCTTAACTAAAATAGAAAGTGTTTCAACCAAAAAAAAAAATAGAAATTTTAAAAGAAAATCTTTATTATCATCTCTAATTCTCATTACTAGTTGCATCTTTCTATATCTGCTCCGCCATTGTTTCTCTCCACATATTAGCATTTTCTCTTTCTTGATCTTGTGTCTCAAAAATTTCATCATCATCTTCAGAATCATCTCTTGCATTGCTACCTTCCATGTTTCCTGCATTGATAACCTCAACCGGAAATTCATCTGATCGACAATGCTTGCGAAGAAAATTATGTAAGGCTACACAAGCCAATACTAATTCCGTATGTATCTTGAAAGAAAATGGAGGAGCATATTTAAATATAAGAAACCTTGAGTTGAAAACTCCAAATATTCTCTCGATTACGTTTCTTAATGAGGCATGACGATGATTGAACAATTCATGCGTAGTTTCATGATCACAACCTTGACCAGTAAACTCTTGGAGATGATACTTAGTACCTCGAAAAGGAGCCAAAAATTTGCGTCTATTAGCAAATCCACAATCAGCTAAATAAAATTTTCCTGAAATAAAATTAAACATATGTAATTATTTTCTTATCATTTAGTATATGAAAAGATTAACTTATCATTTAGTATTCAAAATTACCTTGTGGAATCTCGAATTTATTAGTTCTCCTTGTTAAGGCATCATATAAGACTTTCGAATCGTGAGCTGAACCTTCTCATCCACTAAGAACGTATATGAATTCCATATCAAAGTTGCAAGCAGCTAATACATTTTGAGATATTACTCCTTTTCGATTACGATAGCTAGCAGCGTCACACTTAGGTACCATAGCAGGTATGTGTGTACCATCAATTGCTCCCAAACAATCATAAAATAAATATGGCTTATAAGTTATCCCAAACACAATAACAAACAAAAGAAAAAAAAAATAAACTAAAAACACACGTACCTTAAAATACGGATAAAATATTGTACTCTCTCTGATTTTTGCAGCCACCATAAGGTTGGGCTTGGCCATCAAACTCGGAGCAATTGTATTTATTGCCTTTAGAACTTTATGAAAATTTATACTTGTTGCAAATTTTGATCTTTTGAAGGTGTCTTTAGTGTGACAATACCTCGAATTTTGGCCAACGGTGACTAGAAAGGTGGCAACCATTTCTTCAACACATATGAATCTCGTATCTTTCAGATGTGTTTTATCTTTCAGAAGATCACATAGCTTAAGAAACATATCTGGATACATACAATACAGTTGTCGAAAATGTTGAGGATCTTCTTGTAGCACATTGTGTAGATAGTCATATCCGATTCTCGTGATAACTTTGGGTACTCGATATAACTTTTAAATTTGAAATATTGATATGCAATCAATATTTGTGCCAACCCAATCATCGTCACCAATAAATGCAAAACTTTTGTATCTAAATCTTCATCCTCGATTTGTTCTTTTGCAATTCTGATTTCCTCTTCTTCATCCAACAACCTTAGATTAAGAAATAACAAAATAAAGAAACCAATCAAAAAGAATAGAGGAGTGTTATTATATATATAATAATAATAATAATAATAATAATAATAAGTGTATAAGACCAATTGACCGATATGTAGAATAACCAAATCATCAATTAAAACTGAATTTTAATTTAATTTGAAAAAGTCTAGATTCTTGGAAGATTAATAAGACAAGAAGTTAGAAGGTCAAGATAAAAAAAATGTTAGAAGATCGGCGGTGGAAATGGAATTTCGAGATCGAAAATAAAAAACAATATATGCATTAATTATTATTTCACTCTTAAAATGCATGATTCTAATATTAAAAAAAAATTATTACCGATAAAACAAGAAACAAATTTTAAAATGCAAGCCAAGCAAAAGCCAGAGAAATAAAAAAAAAACTAGAAAACAAAACATCATTTCACGTTCTTTCGTATCCAGTCCATACGTTCTTCGATAGATATGTTGTTGAACACGTCTTTCATCCCCAATCTATGAATTTCATTCAATGTATCATAACGAACATTTTCCTTCAAGTTGGAAATTTCTTTGATCGCTTCCCAGATGTTATTCTTTCTTTTCTCAGCTTCCCTGAAGTTGGCTTCTTTTTGTTGTCTTTCTTCTCTTTGTTGTATCAAGCTAACAACCTGATTGCTTATCCCAATCATTTCATTAAAGGTCTTCTCCATACGATTAGCATCCATACTTGAATTACTAGAGTCTCCACACTCTCCACCTTTAGCTCTTTTTTTAGGAGATAGCTTTTCTGATGGACCCGATGTGCTTCGTGGCAAAGACCCTGATGCTTGAGATCCATCTATATGTCCCATATTTCCAAAAAGGCTAGTATATAAATCGCAAGGCACATTATCTTCAGCTCCAAAAGTTTGCGCATCAGTATCATCCCCTAAGGCAACATCATTTTTTCCCGTAGCCAACCCTTGCTCAAATATCAGCTGTGAATCCTCAAAATCTTTAAATGTTTTATCACGCATATTTTTCCTATTTGGATGTGCCTAGTAAATATAAAATATATTATTTTGTAAATAAATTATTTTTTGTATAAAGATATACTAAATTTTGAAAAACTAAAATTACCTTTTCGTAATCATCCTGGTTAGGAGCTGTGAATTTTTTAGATATGGGATCCCACCCAAATCCAGAATTAAACCGGATAAGCTCTTGCATGCTATTATAATGATTTTTCAAATTTCTTAGTTTGTTTGAATAGTGTGTGTAAGTTTTTTCGCACTGTAGAATTCAAAACATGTAGTTTTTTCTCCACGGTCATTTTGCTCATACAACCATTTCCTTCACGCCACCCTTGTTTGATACCGTCTCCAAGGAGTCTTATCAGCAATTTGGTTTCTCGTGTATTCCAAGTTTCATATGATCTTTTTCCCCTTTCTTGTTGTTGGGAATCTCCCATCATACTTCTAGTCAAATGACATCCCATTAGAGCACGATTAACGCACAAACCCAAATGGGTTTCTTAATTATTTTTTTAATATTAAAGTTGCCACGTTTCTTAAGAAACGTCTCTTAGTGTTTCTTATTTAAGAAACGTTTCTTCATTTTCTCTCACCTTTTTGATTTTTTTTGATTAAAATAAGTCTAAGACCATCATTATCCATGATACTCTTAGAGTATCATCGAATTAAAAGAAAAGAAAAAATATAAGTTATGAGACTTTCGGTTAAAAACGTCTCAGTGGGAAGAGACTTTAGAGACTGGTTAATGAGACTCTCTGCCACGTGTCTCAATATTACTGGTTCATTTTTTATTTAATAATATAATATTTAAAGAATTAATC
>PKMM01040917.1:9618-28947 GCA_002933915.1 Eutrema heterophyllum
AAAAAAAAAACTAGAAAACAAAACATCATTTCACGTTCCTTCGTATCCAGCCCATACGTTCTTCGATAGACATGTTGATGAACACGTCTTTCATCCCCAACCTATGAATTTCATTCAATGTATCATAACGAATATTTTCCTCCAAGTTGGAAATTTCTTTGATTGCTTCCCAGATGTTATTCTTTCTTTTCTCAGCTTCCCTAAAGTTCGCTTCTCTTTGTTGTCTTTCTTCTCTTTGTTGTATCAAGCTAACAACCTGATTGCTTATCCCAATCATTTCATTAAAGGTCTTCTCCATACGATTAGCATCCATACTTGAATTACTAGAGTCTCCACACTCTCCACTTTTAGCTCTTTTTTTAGGAGGTACCTTTTCTGATGGACCCGATGTGCTTCGTGGCAAAGACCCTGATGCTTGAGATCCATCTACATGTCCCATATTTCCAAAAAGGCTAGTATATAAATCACAAGGCGCACTATCTTCAGCTCCAAAAGTTTGCGCATCAGTATCATCCCCTAAGGCAACAGCATTTTTTCCCGTAGCCAACCCTTGCTCAAATATCAGCTGTAAATCCTCAAAATCTTCAAATGTTTTATCACGCATATTTTTCCTATTTGGATGTGCCTAGTAAATATAGAATATATTATTTTGTAAATATATTTTTTTTTTATAAAGATATACTAAATTTTGAAAAACTAAAATTACCTTTTCGTAATCATCCCACACTTGGTTAGGAGCTGTGAATTTTTTAGATATGGGATCCCACCCAAATCCAGAACTAAACCGGATAAGCTCTTGCATGCTATTATAATGATTTTTCAAACTTCTTAGTTTGTTTGAATAGTGTGTGTAAGTTTTTTCGCACCCAAGTGTAGAATTCAAAACAGGTAGGAGTTTTTTCTCCACGGTCATTTTGCTCATACAACCATTTCCATCACGCCACCCTTGTTTGATACCGTCTCCAAGGAGTCTTATCAGCAATTTGGTTTCTCGTGTATTCCAAGCTTCGTATGATCCTTTTCCCCTTTCTTGTTGTTGGGAATCTCCCATCATACTTCTAGTCAAATGACATCCCATTATACTTCTAGTCAAATGACATATTTAACAAGTATATACTTATATTAGAAATACTTATAAGAAGTAATATATAGTATCGATCAAACAAAAAAGTTTATTTACTTTTTCACTTCAAAATAAAAATACTTATATGAAAAACTAAAATGTATTATTTACTTTTTCCCTTACAAATACAACTTGTCGTGTATAATAGTTATATCACATATAACTTCAACAAATTTCAGTTGCAGCACGAAAACGAAACTATTCTTAGAAACTCGTTAGTTTATGCATGGTTGTTTGTATAAACACAAAAATATAAGATATTTTCTGAATGGAAACGTATGCAAAACTTCACCTAATGTCATATTATACACTAAAAAATATATCAAAGTAATATATTATTCATATTAAAAACTAAATAAATCATTAAATGGTGATAATAAACAGATGACTCACATGGTGATAATAAACAGATGACTCACAAAATTATAGAGAAAACAACAACTTACATGTTGCGAATCCAGAATTGAGATTGGAGTTGAAAGAAATAATACCTACAAAATATGAAAAACAGCAAAAAAATTGTCATGAACAATTATATAAAAGCTAAGGAAGATTTTTTTGTTGAACAAGAAAGCTAAAGATAAAAGAGTAATTACTTTAGTTTGCACAAATCTTCTTTTCTAAGTGGTTTTGTGTGTTTGTGTTCTACACTTGTTGTTCACTTTATATAGAGAAGCTTGTTAAATATTTTGTGATCAAAATTGAAAATTTTAAAATTATACGTATCTTAAATTTTGTTGAGGAAATCTAGGTAACAAATAATTATTCTGGTCAAACCATTTGTTACGTTTGTTGACCGAGAAAATAGCACACGAAAGTTTAAACTTTATGGATTATTACAAGAATTAAAATTTGTAAATCGAAGTTGACCTTTTTCATGTTTAAGATCTTCTGCAGTTATCATTATCCTGAAGGCCTAAACCCAAAGTCATTTCGTTTTATATTTTCGTCTTATTTTGTTTTTTTCTTTTGTTTATATTTTATTAATATAAAATACAGCAAAATCAGAACTAAAAAGCTCGTATTTTGTTTACTCATGTTTTAGGCAAAAGAATACATTAAAACTCATTCTAACCAAAGTTCTCTAAAATCAAGTGTATTTTGAATAACAGTTGTTTTTATTGTGTTTTAGATTACATCAGACAAATGCTTAATCCAATAACAATGAGTTTTAATGTAATTTTTTCAAATACACAATTGAATAACACTGGATTTTATTATGTATTTAAAATACACTCAATTACATTAAAATACAAAATTCAATAACACCCCCTTAGAACATGTGCGTGAGACATCCTTGATTTTAATTAAATAATTAAATTTTAAAAAAAATTTTGGACCAATCCCAAATCGTCACGTGGATTTGGGTGTCAATTTTTTTTTGGGTGTTTCATATGAGACACTCTCTCTCCTTTCTCTTCACTTACTTTTTTTTTTTTTTTTTTTTTTTTTTTTATTGAGGGGTGTCTCAATGCATATGCTCTTATAGTATAGTGATGTCTTGTCATTTTCACGGTTCGTCTTGAGTCTTAATTTATGTCTTTTGTCGAATTTTCGTATGTTTTTAGTATTTTTAGAGTTTTTGAAAATTAAAATCTTTTAAGGTGAAATACGTAAAAATGACGAAACCGGCGTAAAAACATATATATAACGAGTTCAGAGTCAACTGCTCAATGGACCGGTCAAAGAGCATGTTCCACGGCTAAAATCATGCACCTGGTCTTCTTCACCTACCGAAGGGTCGACTCTGGTACACTACCCTTAGTATACAGTTTCCTCGATATACATCATATACTTTTTGCCTCTTTACTACACACCCTAAACAATTTCCTGCTTTGACAAACATCACAAATTATTAAAATTCTTGTAATTGCAACATACATAATTAATCTCGCGATTGTGTTTAGAAAACCGGCAAATAACGTTTCAAAAACCACGATTAAGCTAATTCGACCCAATTGTGAGTGAAACCCAAACTCACCCAACTTTCTTAAAATCCAAAATTGATTTGGGGAAAAAAAATTAGGATTCTTCGTTAGAGAGAAAAAAAAAAGACATATTGAATCAAAACACAAACATAAATGTATATATATTGGAAGATTAACACAAACAGGGAGGTGATTTTAATCAAATCGATCGAGACCTATAATAGAAAAATTCCACTTTTTATATTGTCAACTTAACGATGAAAAAGAAACAAGAAGATTAATCATAAAAGTCTTGAGAATCAATTAAACGCAACCCAATTATTTACAAGAAGAAATTACTTACTACAGTTCCTTCATTCGAACTGAAGCAATCCCTATCCATGATGCAATTTCTCTCTATGCGATTCAATCTCTGTCTTTTTTTCTCTCTCTCTAACGAAGAACCCTAATTTTTCTCCAAATCGATTTTGGATTTTAAGAAAGTTGGGTGGGTTCGGGTTTTGAGTCGGGTCAGATTAGCTTAATCGTGATTTTTTAAATGTGATTTGCCGGTTTTTTTAAACACAATCGCGAAATTAATTCGGTATGTTGCAATTATAAGAATTTAAAAGTTCGTGATGTTTGTCAAAGCAAAAAATTGTTTGGAATATGTATCAAAGAAACAAAAAATCTATGGTGTATATCGAGGAAGTTGCATACTAGGGATAGTGTACCAGAGTCGACTCCCGACCAAATAGACCGGTCAATAAGACCAATTTGAGCCAATCCTTCTACGCACGGCATGGGTTCAGCTACTAGCTTCGTGAGTATTTCTTGGGTTAAAGTCACATGTTTTGTTGTTTGCGTTCTTTGTTATGAACGTGTTCCCGAAACACAGTTTTTTTATTTATCTTTCTCTCTTAGTTGGATTTCTTATGCGTAACATTGATACTAAAGAAGCGTGGAGGTTTTGACTCATCTTAATAATGTTTTGCAAAGCTTTTGTTTTTTTTATTTCCTTTGTTTGCTTTGAAAGTAGAAGACATAAATGGGATTATATCTGATTCTAAGCACATCTTTTAGTATAATGACATAACGCGAATTCTCTCATCGACAGTTTGCCCTAACCGCCTCCACCAAATCGGTCAGATCTACCTCTCTAGTGGTCGGGTTTTCTCACCGTTACCGTGAGAGGGACCCCCTTGTTGTCTATTTTCCTCTCGCCTGCTAGTTTTCCCGAGTTTCATAGCTTTTGGTTTTCGTTTCGCTTTTCTTTGGTGGTCACGCCGGCGTCTTTTCCCCGCCTTGGGTTCGTCGGAGTGTCACTCGGTTGGGTTCGTTGCGGTCTCTCTCGTCTCGCCCTTCGTCTGTTGCTGGAGGACGGTGACTCTCGTCGGGTTGGGACAGGGGTTTGCGTCAAGTCTCCCTGAGTGTTGGCCGCCGGTTTCCCTGGGATTGTCGCCGGTTTCCTGACAAGTTCCTGCTCGGGTCGCGAGTTTTCTTGGTTTTGGAAGCTTTAACGACCTTGCCCATGACTCTTCTCAGCTCGAGGACGGCTGTTGAGGTCTTCGACTTTGTTGCTTTTCCTCCTCTTTCCATAGAGCTTGTGACTTCTCCAAGGATCGTCTTTTTCCGACTCCGACAGTTATGTTCAAGTCTCTCCCTTACCGCCGCTTTTTGCTCTCTCCAGCGCCGTCGACGCCAGAGCCTGCGGATCTGCCAGATCTTCTGGATCCACCGCCTCCTTCTTTGATTTCTCTTCTTCCGCCAGAGCCACTAGAGCCGCCGGATCCTTCTTCCTCATCCCATCCACCGCCGTCTGCTTTCACCGCTGATTCCTTATCCTCGAGTGTGTTTTTCCCTCTGGCGAGTCTCGATCTTTCAGCGTATCCATTCCGTCCTCGAGGTGTGCTCTGTCTCGCCATCAGGAGAAGCTGCTCCGGCATTGGGATTACCGATCAGAAGCGCTCCTCCGACGTCAACCTCAACGATCCACCGACAACTCAACATCTTCTAAGTTCGATCTCGACATCGCGCGTCTTCTCCGACGAGAGAAATCTTCACCATCTTGGAGAGTTGGGCTTGGCCCATGTGGATATGTGTATGGGTAATTTTGTTGAAGGCCCAATTAGAAGGAATTTCTGGTTCATTAGTCCGGTTAGCTGGCCCGATGTTTTTACGGCTTTGCCCCGCCAACTTTGCATTCATTCGATTAAGCTATCGTAAAAAACTACGGTCTCCTCCGCCAACTTTCCTCTCTTTGAGAGGTAATTTCTTCTCGTGCCTAGTGCCGAGAAACCCTATGAACATATTTACCGAGTTGTCTTCTTGTATAACGTCTGCACGGGATCTGAAGAGACATACGATTTCGTTTCTACGAATATTGAAAGTAGAGGTTCGCCTTCAAAGTCACTTGTGATGAATTTACTTGTGACGAATTTCAAATTTTTCGACTTTGCCGTGAAGTTATTGACGCATTTGAGTTTTGCTTCAAATCCGTTGTCCATCTTTCAAGATGATGATCTATATGCTTTATGTTTTATTGCTTTTGAATTTGTGTTGTAGAGAAGATGTTCTCTTTGTATATTTGAAGTTTAATCTAAGAAAGTGTTGAAAAAAAAAAATTATAATAGTAAAAAAAAAATTATAATAGTAATAGCCATATATGCACAGCCACAGAGAACCAAAATCCAAAAAAAAACAAAAACCATCCAAACATTCATTACCATATATATATTTTTAAATCAAAGGTCACGTATGAATTGTAAATTCAAAAGAAATATATATATATTTTTTTTTTTTTTCTGTGTTAGCGATTTTTTGTGAAAAGTCTTCAAAACGTGGGTTGCGTTGGTACTGAACTGGATGCACGTTATCTTCGGATTTCGAGCGTTGTGGCAGATAAAGGACTTGGAAAGGATACACATTTTCATTGGGGTATCTAAGAGCATCATTATTCGGAGAAATCCGTGGGGTTTTTAACCAAAAAAAAAAAAAAAAATATGAACAGTGTAAGAACCGGTTCTTAAATAAGAGTTTGAAGAACCGGTTCTTAAGAATTCTTACACTGTTCTTAGCCATGTGTCAATCTCTAATTTGTCGGATTTTATTTTTTGGCCAGACTTTTTTTTTTTACTTTTTTTTAACTTTAATTTAAAAAAAAGATTCTTAACTTTTTTTAAAAAAAAAATTTTCATAACTTCAATTTTAAAATTATAAACTTTTTTTTACATATTAATGAATTAGCTATGTTTAAAATTGAAAGCTGATTTGGTTGAGCATATCCGGCAAAAATTTGGACGTGATCAAGATAATAATTGAATGTTGTTTTGCTTTTTTTTCTTCAAAATTTATGTTTAAAATGTAATATTTTGATGTAGCTATGTTTAATTAATAAAATAAATTTTATTTTTTAAAAAATTAAATTAATTTTTTTTTTTTTGAAAACCCTATTAGGGGTTCTACCAATAAAACATCAAAACAGAAGTTTTTTAACACAGTTTCTTAACTTCAAATATATATTAAAATACTACCTAATGGGTTTCTACAATAATGATGCGCATCTCATTTTATATGATTTGGTCTAATTGAAGAATCTTTCAATTAAATATTAATATAATTTGTATTTACATTTAAAATTATGTTCACATTTAAATTAAATTGAGAAACCTAAATTAAAAAACTCCCATTAATGGTATCTCAAATTTTGGATGGGTTTCTATACTATTTGAAATATTCACCTAGTTTAATATTATTATTTTTTCTATCTCTCACTCGAGATACTCATGTTTAGATACCCAAATAGGGATGGTCTTAAGTTTTCACGGGCATATATATGCTAGTTGGTTATTAATTATTGACGCAAATGCAACTTGATTCATTTCTAATGTTACGTAGTGACTTTTCCATTGATCCATCATCCATAAGAAAATACATAAACAGATCGTGCAATCCATATTTTATAATCAAGAATCAGAATTAAATATAAATTTTTATTTTCTTGTATTCAACTGCAATAAATTAAGTCTTTAACTACATTAATTTTACATGTTGTTATATTATTATTATTATTATTATTATTATTATTATTATTATTTTGGTAAAATGTTACTCTCTCCGTTCTTAAATAAATTATGTTTTAAGAGTTTTTTTGTTTTCAAATAAGCGATGTTTTCAGTTTTCAATACAAAATTAAATAATTTTTTTTTGTTTTTGACCATTTATATTTTGCATATTGTTTTATTATATTAGTTGAATTGTGTTTAAATGGATAATAAATAATGTTTTTAATATATAAAAAATAAAAATTAAATGAATCTTGTGTGCAAAAATTTTAAACATGTATAATAAGAGAGGGAGTATGACTTTTTGACACTAATAAATTCTAGATTTAGCTATATTAATCTTGTCGTATAATTAAATTATATTTCTTAATGAGGTTTCAATGTGTGCGAGAACAAAAATCTACTTAATCATTTAGAATTGGCGTAGATGCCAGTTGATGTATTTATAATGTTTAGTAAGTAGGCCATCACAACTTTGGAAAAGACTTCACAACTTTTTTGCTTTGTTGTTTACAGCTTTAAACGACCAACTTGGCTTATTTCAATTAGCTGATTTTTATTTATATATAACATCAAGATATATAGTTTACATATTCTGCTATCTTTATTCATTGCTCTCTGATATGACTTCCGATTTGGAAGCTTTGGACTCCGTCCGCCTTGAAAGGTATCCACGCCATTGGAGCTACTTCTGGAGTAGACACCATCAACACTGTGGTGATTCCAATTCCGTATGCAATGAGTGCATGAAGCACTTTGATGAAGACGATAATTTCGAAACGTGCTATCTGTTCCCTGGCTGCCGTGTGAAGTGGCACACCGATTGCGTTCCAAACTCACCGCATAATATCTCTCACCCGTGCCACCCGAACCACCCGCTCAAGTTTCTCGTTAATGGACCACCTAACTACTCCAACGGGAGATGCCATATCTGTCAACAGAAACTCAGGGACTTCGTTTACCACTGTTCACTATGTGATTTCAGCATAGATATGAAGTGTGCCAACAAACCCCCGCCGCTCACCGTGGATGCCGCCAAGTGTCATGATCACGCACTCACGCTAATGGCCAGGCCCATCTCCTTCACATGTAATGCTTGTGGTACATCCGACGAAGGAAGCCCTTACGTGTGTCCACTATGTTTTCTCATGTACCATCAATATTGTATCAACCTACCTCATGTTATCAACATCAATCGCCACGACCATCGTGTCTCTCACACCAAGTCCCTTGTTTTCGGGAATTGGATATGCGAGATTTGTCGTGAACAGATCAACTGGAGGTACGGTTCTTATTCTTGCAAGTCATGTCCTAGTTATGTTGTTCATTCCAGATGTGCGACTAGAGATGATGTGTGGGATGGGAAAGAACTGAAAGGAGAGCCCGAAGAAGTTGTAGACATTGTGCCGTTCAAGGTAATCGAGGATGGAGTAATAAATCATTTCTCCCACAAAAACCACAACTTAAGACTTATTGAGGATGCTGCTGGTGGTGCAAGCATACGCTGTGAAGCTTGCACGCGTACTATCTATTCCGGGAAGCACTACAGTTGTATGGAGTGCAACTTTGTTCTTCACGAGAAATGTGCTAATTTACCTCGTCAGAAACGGCATGGTCTCTTCATGGAGCCACTTTCTCTGCACACCAAAACGGCTAATGCTGGTTACTTCAGATGCGATGCTTGTTGGAGAGTAACAAATGGCTTCGTATATATGTCTGCTGATGGTTCGGGACTTCTAGATGTGCGGTGTGCAACGCTCTCAAGTTTCACTGATTTTGACTGTCATCCACATTCATTATTTCTCACCACGCTAGATGAAGGCACGTGTGGGGCTTGTAAAGAGTCTGCAGATAGTGTGTTGCGTTGCGTCGAGTGCAAGTTTACTTTAGATTTCTGGTGCGCCACTCTACCAAAAAGGATAAAGCACAAATGTGATGACCATTTTCTATTTTTGCGACGCAGTAAAAAGGTGAGCGGAAAGTATTGGTGTGAGGTTTGCGAAAGCCTTTTGAATCCAGAAGAATGGTTTTACACATGTGACGATTGCGGGGTTGTTTGTCATATCGATTGTGTGCTTGGAGAGTTCGCTAATATCAAACCAGGGATCGTGGCTACAAATGATGTGGAGGAAAAGTTAGAATTAGTTCCCAACGATTGTATTTCTCGACCAAGATGCATTAAATGTGGTAATCGTAGTAGTCACCCTTTTATTTTCAAGATTTATTTCTACAAGAAAAAGGCAGTGTACTTTTGTTGTTCTCTGTCAAGCAAAGAACTTCGATATTTTAAATAGATGGTGAGTTAGATGATTTGTGTATAAAATTTCACCGTGGAATTAAGAGTATAAAAACCATCTACTTTTTCTTTCTTTCTGGTTTCGTATAAAAACCATATACTTAATTCTCGGTTTGAAATGATTGAAATTAAAGACAATGTTATAAGGATAAATGCTAACACAAACATAAACGGAGCTTCGATAATAACGTTGTGGTTAATTTGCTTAAATCATAATCCGATGAGATACATGAAAATTAAACCAACAGTCGAATTGAAGTCTTTGAATATATTCTAGTGGGGAAAAATTCCTAATTTTGTATGACATGATCAACTTAATTTACATACAAGTTGCGGGGAAAAGACAATTATTACAATAAAAATATTTTTTTTAAAACAACGAGAATTGCCTTTGGGCGATAAAACAAACACTGATATTGCCGAGCAACAAATTCCTAATTTAGTGTTGACCATAAACAAGTTGACAAGTAGTACGTCCGTTCAATTATTCCTAAAAGGATTGAAATATAACTGTATTAGTTAGCTCTTAGTAATTTCATCGAGGTTTTTTATGACATCGAGGTTTCGAAGTGGTCCAATAAAGAAAGACATATAGTGCAAGGGTGAATCATCGTTAGCTAACAAAAGTGCAGGGTTAATTGCCCGTAGTGTTACCGTGGAGCATCGGTATCAATCATACGTCGCTACTAGATCACCGTCTTGGTCCAAGGTGCAGTTTTGGAGTCTGATTGTCTCGTTACTTCGGTGTAACGCTTTGTTTCTCGGTTATATTCTCTGTTTTTTTTTTTTTTTTTTTTTTGTCAAACTTCATTTACGATTTATTTAATAAAGACGACAGGAAAAAAAATAAAGACATCTAGTTAAAGGCTTCTGTATGACATACCAACTTGATTTTATATATATTTTTTTGTCCTCTAAGAGATTTTATCCATATTTGACCTACAAATTTACACAACGCCGACATAGGTAAAAAAAACTTCTCCGGAAACAAAAATCGGCGGAATAAACATATTCTTCAGAGTCAACAGCCAACACAATATAGAATGCAAATGGTTGTGAATTAGAGGAATAAAAAGAATAAAGGGTGCAAATGCTGGTGAGTTAGAAGAGTAAAAATAATAAAAATGAGTGGAATTAGGACTTATTCCACTGACTTTTTCCTCTCCTCTTTCGAGGAGGAACAAAATTGAGCATAACATTAGTTTTTCCACACATTATGTAGGTCACACAGAGTTTTCCTCCAACAAATTAAAATCTGTAAATGGTATATTTTTAAATGAAACCAGCGTATTAGCAATTACGCTCAGATTTTTTCCTCTACAAAATCATCTATTTGCACCCAAAAATGAGTTGAAAAAAAATGAATAGAATTATGACTTATTCCACTAACTTTGTTCTCTCCTTTTTGGAGGAGAACAAAATTGAGCGTAACATTGGTTTTTTCACCTATTATGTAGGTTCCACAAAGTTTTCCTCCAACAAATTAAAACCTGAAAATGATATATTTTTGGATGAAACCAGCTAACCCGCGCACACCCACCACAAAGTTTTCCTCCAACAAATTAAAACCTGTAAATGATATATTTGCACCGATAGATAATTTTGAGTATCACTCAGATATCTATTTTTATTTTAAGAGGGTACAACGACATGTTATTAGAAAAATGCAGTGACGAGTTACGCTTTTTTATTCATAATATATTTATACCAATTAAACGAGAAGATAGAAAGAAGTAAAACAATTTATTTAGTTGGCAATAAAGGAAAAGGACTAGAACCGAGTTTTGACATACACACATTTGACACATTGTAGTGCACTAGTGCTTATGAGAGCTCTAAACGAGTTAAAAATAATAATAGTTTGATATTCTTTTACTAGGCCCTAGGCCCGCACGGTATATCGCATTAACGGAAGAAAAAAAGTCGGACTCTTGAATGCCAAGTTACCGAGCTTTTGTAATCTGATTGTGATATACTGTATCCAACTTGTCAAAATTAATGCTGATGAACAGTATATACCACTTGATAAAATAAAATAAAACACTAACCATAATTTTGTTATTTTTTTCTATTCATTAGATTTCCCAAAACCCAACTCAAATCAAAATTGTATGTACTGATTTATTGTTATAATAATAATCAGGAAAATCGCATTTTTAATCTTCAAGATAGCAAAAGCTAACAATTTAAATCTTATTAGAATTACACTCACACTTTAAATCTTCAAACCAATTATGTTTACACATAAAATCTCCAAATTAGTTTTCGAGTTTGCGCCGCCAAAAAAATGACAAGCATTCAGTTTCCGGTAAAAAAGTAATTACGTGTCTAAAAATTTATTTATTTTTAAATAAAAAATAATTTTAATTAATAAAATAGAAAATACAACAAAAAAACAAAAAATCCTTCTTATTCTCTTCTCCGACGATGGTTCCGGTGAAAAATAAAAACTTGTTGTCTTGATACTCGAATCCTTGGCGACGACCCCTCTGACTGCGGCTTCACAGAAAATCCGGCAACCAACAACATGTGTCAGAAATGTTTCAACGCCTCCGTCGCGGTGTTGATTCCGGTTCGATCTTGAAGAGATCGGCGAGATCCGTCAATCTCCGGTCGACACCGACCAAAGTAGTAATTCGAAGCATCGTCGTGATGTAGATGATGGAGGATTAGGGTTAGATTTAGAGTTCGTTATGTACAAGAGAAGATTTGGGAGAAAGAGGATTCCATTCTCCTCACGAAATCTCAGAATCATATTGAATTTTAAAATCAGTGTTCGCTCCGCAACCCATTATTCTCACGAATCCGATTACAATTATGGGTTCTCGCTGAAAGTTATTGAAAGTGTGAGCTTTCTGTAGAAGTGAACTCTACAGTCTTGCTGCTGGAACAGCAACGGAGATGTTGGAACAAGAAGACTGCAGAGCTGAAACATTGAACGTGAAGTTTTTAATGACGTGGCAAGAGTTGTTGAGGTGGACTTGTAAAGACCAGTAATCTAATCTAGGAGTTTCTTGCTGTCTTATATAAATAAGAAGCAAGGAGGCTTAGAAAAAGTTTAGCCGTTTTAGATCTGAAAGTTAGAGATAAGCTTTCAAAGGAAAAAATCGTAAGAGCATTTAGTGCAGATCGGTGAGAGAAACATAGAAGTTACATTAACTATAATTCTAGTGTTTAAGGTAGTTAGAAATCTGTTGGTCACAAGCTAAGGGGTTGTCTTATGCTGTGTGTAAATCCAAGTAAGAGTGTTGTAAACATCTTATAGATTTCTAATAAAGTAAAACTCGGTGCGCCGGAGTTTAGAGATATCATTGTCGATCCATTTTCTTTTTCATTTGGTATCAGAGCGGGCATCTGAACCAAGTTGTAAACTTTACAACAGGTGAGGATCCTGCGGAAAGATGGACGCGAAGGAACTGGTATCTCTGCAACGAAATCCTATTCTGGAGAAAGGTAACTATGGTCACTGGAAGATGAAAATGAGAGCTATTATCAGAGGAATACACGAGAATTCTTGGACTGCTGTCGAAAATGGATGGACCGCTCCCACAACGAGAGGTGAAAATGGTGAAGAGGTTCCTAAAGACAAGTAGTTGTGGACGGATGATGAGAAAAGCCTTGCAAAGTACAACGCCAAAGCTCTGTCAGCAATCTTCAACTCCATAAACGAAAATCAGTTCAAGCGTGTTGACTGTTGTGAGTCTGCTAAGGAGGCCTGGGATAAGCTGAGGAAAACTTATGAAGGAACCTCGAACGTGAAAAGATCCAGACTGGATATGCTTGCAACAAAATTTGAGAACATACGGATGGAGGAAACAGAGTCCATAGAGGAATTCAGTGGGAAACTCAGTGCCATTGCTATTGAAGCTCAAAATATGGGGAAGAAATATAAGGATAAGAAGCTTGTGAAAAAACTGTTAAGAAGTCTTCCTCCTAAGTTTGAAACCAAGAAAACAGCAATGGGAACGGCTCTGGATACCGACACTATTGATTTCGATGAAGTGGTAGGCCACTTGCAAGCGTATGAGATGGAAATCCCTGTAACTAGGGCTAGCAGTTCAAAGGGAATAGCTCTTGTTGGTGAAGAGAGACAAGACATTCTGGAACTTAAGAACGAGATGGGCTTGATGGCAAAGAACTTCAGCAGAGCTTTGAAAAGGGTTGAAAAAGGAAGTAAGAAAACGTTATCTCGATCTCAGAACAATGAAAGGGAGCGAGATAGGTCTGTGAAGAAAAATGATCAACAATGCCATGAGTGTCAAGGATATGGTAATTTCAAAGCAGAGTGTCCTAATTTAAAAAGAAGAGAACTCAAGTGCTTTGAGTGCAAGGGTTTTGGTTACACAAAGGCTGAATGTGTAGGCGGTCAATCAAGAAAGGATAAATCTTACATTGGAATGAGTGAAAGCGAATCTGAGGATGAAGAGGAGGGATCAGATGAGGTAACAGGATACGTGGCTTTCATGGTGGCCATCGACGAAATCAATGAGTCTTCTGACAGTGAAACAGATGTGGAGATCAAAGAAGAGTCATCGGATTCAGAATCTGAAACAGAGTTAATGGAACATTCATCTGAGAGTGAAGCAGAGGAAGACTCTGTGGTTGATGTTCAAACAGAGTTCCGAAAATTGTATGAGAGCTGGTTGCTGCTGTGTAAGGAAAAGATAGCCCTGGTTGAAGAAAATGAAAATTTTCAGAATCAGAAGAAGAGACTGAGTGAGTTACTCGATGTTGAGAAAGAGAAGGTTAGGTCTCTTAATCATGAACTATCTGAAACCAGAAAGAATATTCACATGTTGAATAGTGGAACTAAAGATCTGGAGAAGATTCCCTCGGTTGGAAGAATGGGAAACAACAACTTTGGTCTTGGATATAACGGTGGTTTTTCTAGTGGAGAAACACATTTTGTGCGTGGGAATAGCTCTACATGTGCTCTAACAAAACTGAGAAATGATCAACTAAGAAACATGACTGAAGCTGCTCAGATACATGTCAAACGTGAAGTTCTCTCTTACGGACAGAGGAATGGTGTGAGAAGGTTGAGAAACCATGGATGCTTTTACTGTGGAAAAATCGGATATATTAAAAGGTACTGCTACAAATTTGCTGATAAAGTGAGAGGATTGATGAAGCAAGGAATGGCCTATCCGAATTTCAGAAGAGAGTCTCAGGTTTGGGTTGTGAAGTCTGACTTGAGGTGTCATGTTGCGTACACTTCAGCAAAATCTCTTTCAACTAAACAGTGGTATTTTGATAGTGGTGCTTCTAGACATATGACTGGAACTCAAGAGAATCTAAACAATTTTTTTGCTGTCAAAGAGAGAAAAGTCACGTTTGGAGTTGAAGCACAAGGCAGGATCAAAGGAAAAGGAGACTTAACAGATTCTGAATTGCCTAAGCTGGAAAATGTGTATCTTGTTCAAGGTCTCACTGCTAATTTAATCAGTGTGAGTCAACTTTGCGATGAAGGGTTGAGTGTGACATTCAACAAGGTAAAATGTTGGGCATTTGATGAGTAAAATCAAATTGTCATCTCTGGAATTCGCAGTGGAAATAACTGCTACATGTGGGAATAGTCACAGGTCTGTTTGAGAGCTGAGAAGGATGATCCAGCATTGTGGCACGAGAAGCTTGGGCACATGAATGTCAGAAGTATGACTAGGATAGTCAACCAAGAACTTGTGAGAGGTGTCCCAGAACTAAAACATGTTGACAAGATTGTGTGTGGAGCCTGCAACCAAGGAAAACAAATCAAAGTTCAGCATAAGAAGGTACAAGGGATTCAAACTTCTGAGGTTCTAGATCTTGTTCACATGGATCTCATGGGTCCAATGCAAGTTGAAAGCATTGCTGGAAAAAGATATGTGTTTGTTCTGGTGGATGACTTCTCAAGATATGCTTGGGTGAGGTTTCTTAGGGAAAAATCAGAGACAGTTGAAAGCTTTAAGATTCTGGCCCTTCAACTCAAGACTGAGAAGAAAGGAATCAAGCAAATCAGAAGTGATCACGGTGGAGAATTTCAGAATCAATTCTTTGACAAATTCTGTGAGACTCAAGGAATTTTTCATCAATACTCAGCTCCGAGAATGCCGCAACAAAATGGTGTGGTGGAAAGAAAAAACAGAACTCTCCAAGACATGGCGAGGGCTATGATTCATGGGAATGGAGTTCCTGAACGGTTCTGGGCAGAGGCGATTAACACTGCATGTTATGTGATCAATCGGCTTTATGTAAGGATGGGTACAAACAAGACTCCATATGAGATATGGAAGAGAAAGAAACCGAGTCTTAGCTATTTCCATGTGTTTGGTTGTACTTGTTACATTCTAAACGACAAGGATCAGTTGGGAAAATTTGATGCGAGAAGTGATGAAGGGTTCTTTCTTGGCTACTCTACAAACAGTGTAGCTTTTCGAGTCTACAACAAGAGGAGCAAGATGATCATGGAATCTATGAATGTGGTTTTTGATGATGGGAGTATTCCGTTGGTCACTGTCTCTTTAGAGCCAAAAGTGGGTCAGCAAATTCAGATCACGGAAGTGACACATCAGAAGAAAACTTCTGAGTCTGACCATGAAGAAGATGCTCAAGGTACCCCACTTGTGAGCACACGCAGAGAAATTCTTCCCTCACAAGTTCACAAGAATCACTCGTCCAAAGACGTAATAGGAGACATCAGAGAGGGGATGAAACCAGAGGGAAGCAGATAAACTTCAGAGAGATGGTGTTGTTCTCGTGCTTTGCGTCAATTGTTGAACTGAAATCTGTCAATGAGGCCTTGGAAGACTATTTTTGGATTCTGGCAATGCAAGAAGAACTTGAGGAGTTTGAACGCAATGATGTTTGAATTTTAGTTCCTCGCCCTTCTGGAATCAACATCATTGGCACCAAATGGATATTCAAGAACAAAGGGGATGAAGATGGGAACATTACCAAGAACAAGGCCAGACTTGTTGCACAGGGATACACTCAAGTGGAGGGGGTTGACTTTGATGAAACATTTGCCCCTGTTGCAAGATTGGAGTCCATTAGGTTCCTACTGGGTACAGTGTGTCAAATGAAGTTCAAGTTGCATCAAATGGATGTTAAAAGTGTCTTCTTAAATGGGGTCATCCAAGAGGAAGATTATGTTGAACAACCGAAAGGGTTTGAACATGCATCATGTCCGTATCATGTGTACAAACTGAACAAAGCTCTGTATGGTCTGAGACAAGCTCCCAGAGCATGGTATGAAAGGCTTACTACCTTTCTGATCAATCAAGGATACATGAGAGGAAGTGTGGATAAGACCTTGTTTGTCAAAGAAAATCGAACCGGGATGATAATTGTTCAAATATATGTTGATGATATTGTTTTTGGTGGAACCTCTCAGGAACTGGTTGAAAACTTTGTGAAGACAATGACCACCGAATTCAAGATGAGTATGGTGGGAGAACTCACGTATTTTCTGGGTCTTCAAGTGAAGCAAACTGATGGAGGAATTAGTGTCTCACAAAGCACTTATGCAAAAAACCTGGTGGAACGGTTCGGGATGTGTTCCAGCAAGTCTGCAAGAACTCCAATGAGCACCTCTATGAAGCTATTCAAGGATGAAGGTGGTAAGGGAGTTGATGAGAAAGTCTACCGTGGGATGATTGGAAGCCTGCTTTACCTCACAGCCAGCAGACCGGACATATGCTTGAGTGTGGGACTTTGTGCAAGATATCAGTCAAATCCAAAAGAGTCTCATCTCTCGGCGGTAAAGCGGATTATCAAGTATGTAAAAGGGACAATGAACTTTGGTCTCAACTACACACGAGATACAAATCAGAATTTGGTTGGGTATTGTGACTCAGATTGGGCTGGGTGTGTAGATGACCGCAAAAGCACCTCTGGAGGATGTTTCGTTCTAGGCAACAATCTCATCTCATGGCACAGTAAGAAACAAAACCGTGTCTCTCTTTCAACGGCGGAGGCTGAATACAGTGCCTTGGGAAGTTGTTGCACTCAGCTCCTGTGGATGAGACAAATGGCCTCTGATTATGGTATGATTCGGATCCATTGCTTGTGAAATGTGATAATCAAAGTGCCATTAACATATCTAAGAACCCTGTACAACACTCTAGAACTAAGCATATTGATTTTCGTCATCATTTCATAAGAGAATTGGTTGAAGAGAAAGAAGTGGTCATAGAACATGTGTCCTCTGAGTGTCAACTTGCTGATATTTTCACAAAACCTTTGGACTTGAACACATTTGTTAACTTGCAAAAGTGTTTAGGTGTTTGTGAACTCTAACCTTCTTCCTAATGAGTGTTTGTGTTGAGACAGAGATCGGATGTACAATGTGAAGTTTTTTTTTTCTGTTGTGTTTTCAAAAGGGGCTGTAAATCGTTTGCTCAAAACCTCTTTCTGTAAAGTTCACTATGGAAAAGAGCTGCCTTCCATGCCCTCAAGAGCTGATATGTTTAGAGTGTGATTTGAGATTAAGGGATGAACACAAAACCTTCGGGTGGTTCTTGCAAGGAAGAGATGAGTTTGCAGAAAGGAGCAGTAGGAAGCAACTCATCGCAATGATAGAGCAGTGCTTATCACAAAAAAAAAAAAAAAAAAAAAACAAATCAAAAACTTGACGCAAAAGGAGAAGTGAAAAATAAAGACCTCTCAAAGTCTGATCAACTCTATCAAAATTCGATGTTGGGTCAGATTTGATGTCATCGAGCCTGCGCCAAGCCTGTTAATTGTCAGTCACACTCGTCAGCTCTAGTAGGTATGTGATAACACCATATTTTACTTGTTTTTAGGGCTTTATTTTCATAGGTTTTAATCTCACATTGTATAGTTTTGGGATATTTTCATGCATTTGAGTCTCATTTGCATTGCATTGCATTTTAGATGCCCTAGGTTGTCTTTGCATTCTTTTTGGCTTACTTGAGCCATTTTCAGGTGTTCTTGGAGTCAGAGGAGTTGGAGGAGTGAAAATAGCCACATAAAAGGTCATTGCGGAATACAGAGATGCATGATCAGGTTGAGACGTCAGAAGTTTGGCATTGGATGAAAGATTTCTCACCGATGGATTGAGCTCAGGTTTTACCACAAGATAGATCAATGGATTAGCTTTCATTTGGAAGTTGTTTGAGGCAATTCCAACGGTGCGATCAAAAGTTATGCCGATTTTCGTGACGACGGTCCAGTCTGGCGAGCAAGAGGAGCGAGTGGAGAAACAAGCCAGATCGATCGATCCACAAACTTGGATCGATCGATCCCAAACATCGAAGATTTCCCAGACCGACCTAAAATGTCAGATCGATCGATCTCATGTTTTTGGGGGATCGATCGATTCCCTCTGGATCGACCAATCCAGACCCGCGACCAAAACCATATAAATGGCTTTAAAGATCGACTCAGAAGAACAGTTTCCATTTGGATTTAGCTTCAGCGGTTTTCATGAAAATTGTAGATATTTTAGTTAGCTTTTCAATGGAAGTGGTTTTGAGTCATTATGACATGTGGTGCAAGAGTTATGGTCGATTTAGTGAAGACGTATCAAAACGAAAACCAACCTCCGAAAACAGTGTAAAAACGTGTTTTTAACTATTCCACCAAACTTTTGGTGACTTTGGTCGACCAAGACTCTTTAATAACTGGTTTTAAGCCAGATGTATGTATGCTTTATTATTATTAGAGAGGTTTTCTTCAATTCTTTGTGTGTGCTCAACCCAAGATCTCTCTCTAGAGATTCTTGGGTTGATTCTTCATGTATAATCCACACTTTTGAAAGATTCTTCATATATATATATATACTTTGATTTCTTCTTTCTTCTTCTTGAAGTTTCTTCTTCTTAAACTTGGGAAAGCTCAAGAACACCACTTGATGTTCTTGATGGATCTTCATGTTCATGCCATCAAAGAGAAGATTTCTTCATCCCTTTTGTATATTATGTCTTTTTGATTGTTCTT
>PKMM01040917.1:30870-48818 GCA_002933915.1 Eutrema heterophyllum
CATACTTTCACGGAATGCATCGTTCACCATCTGAACATCACCTACAGTAATTTCTACTTCCATTGCAGGTTCTTCTAAGCTAGCGCTATCCCCAATATACTGTTCACTAGTACTAGCATAATTATCCACCATTGTATCATTTTCTCCATGATAATACCAAATCTTGTAACCCGGCACAAACCCATGACAATGAAGGTGTGACCATACTTCATCTATCACGATTAATCTACGATTCCAACAATTCGTACAATGGCAGTAGATTTTACCGGTTTTTTCGCTTTCTTCTGCTTAGCCGCAAATGCCATGAATTCCTGCAGACCTTCTTTGAATTCTTCCGTAACTAGGCCCGTGTCCGGAATTTGATGAGGCTTGTCCATCCATGATCGAAAATAATTATAAGGATCTGAAAAAGACATTTTTGTAAGGAATTGTATATGAGAGGTTTTTTTTGTGATTGTAAATGAGAGGGTGGATATGTTTATATAAGGAAATTGTGCGCATTTTCCGACGGATTTCTGATGTATTTAACGGCTATATTCAAACGGCTATGTAGCGTATATATTATTTCAAACGTCTACAATCCGTCGAAAACCCGTCGACGACCCGTCGGAAATCCGTCGGAATGTGTCCGACGGATGGTCGTCGTCGGAAATCCGTCAGCAACGTTTAACGGCTACATCATCTGTCGAAAAATCGTCGAAAATCCGTCGGTTCTTTTCCGACGGATATTGGCGTCGGAAATCTGTCGGAAATTTCCGACGAATTTCCGACGGGTCCTATTTTCCGACGGATGTTACTTTCGTCCAATTCCCGTCAGAAATCTGTCGGAAATTTCCGACGGAATTATGGCCATCGGAATTTCCGTCAGAAAAGACCATGTTTTCTTGTAGTGTTAGCTAATCTCTCAATTGCTACAAAATTATCAACAAGCATAAAACGCAATTCCTTTTTAACCAATTAATGATCCTTAGTCACGATTCTCATCTTGCTAAGCATCAAAAACATGGTTAGAAATCTTCTAGACAATTACCAAACCTCTCTCAAGTGTAATCTGTCCATGTTCTAGAAATTGAGTAGCTAGTTCAATCCTAGCTTTAAGACCACTTATAAACATGAGAACTTCTATAATCTTGTTCTAAACATCAAAAGATCATCATCTATCCCTCTAAATCAACCATTCTCATAATCCATAATGAAACTACTCACACATAACTAAATCACAAAACAAAACCGAACAAAAGCAAGACATAGTAAAAATAAGAAGATTGATGGAAGGAAATTAAGAAAATCTTCACTAAAACGGTGTAGATCTTGAATCTTTCATGAACACAAGAGGAGAGAAGAGAGAAGTTTTCTAGAACAGTAAAAAAAGCTAAAGTGATGATATTTTCGTCTGTGGAGAGTTGGTAAGAAAGAGAAAACAAGTGTTGAATATATTACAAAAGGGGTTGGTCCCAAAGTCAAGCCAAAAGTCGTATCACAATCTTGATCGGTTGTTCGATCGGTTTGCAACCGATCGCGCATTGATTTCCTTGACATCGGCTTCTGCGATCGGTTTTCAATCGATCGCACGTTGATTCCCGGTCTTCTCGCTCTTCATTCGATCTTTGCGGATTTTCCTCAAACTTCAATCGTCTCCTTTCATCCAAGCTGATCCAAGTCACTCCCAAACACCTGAGAAAGGCTCCAACAAGCCAAAAAGAACACAAAAATGACCTAGGACATCTAAAATGCAATGTGACTCATTTTGGACCTAAATGCAATGTATATATAATGAAAACTAGATGAAACACAAGGAAAACGAAAGAAAATATGAGACTCGATGTGGTAAAATACACTGATATCACTTCCGTTAACCCATCTGTTTGTGGATGAAACGCATAGCTAAACTTCAATGACGTACCAGCTAACTTGAAGCATTCTTTCCAGAATTTACTCAGAAAAATGCTATCTCTATCCGAGACAATAGAACTTGGAAAGCCATGTAGCTTCACCACCTCCTTTATGAATTTGGCAGCCACATCAGTTGTAGTAAACGGATGCTTCAACCCCAGAAAATGGCTGTATTTACTCAACTTGTCAACTACAACCAAGAATACATTGATACCAACAGAAGACGGAAGACCTTCAATAAAATCCAAACTGATATCTTGCCACACTTTTTCCGGTATTGGCAAAGGTTGTAGAAGTCATGCAGGAGATAATGTAGAATATTTGTGTCTCTGACATATTCCACAGGCTGCTACATACTCTTGCACCCTCTTTTGCATACCTTTCCATTGAAATAACTGTTGTATCCTCTTCACAGTTTTAAGAACTCCCGAATGACCTCCCCTATTGATTTAGGTGTTTTACCACGTCAATTAATTACTAGAGTGCACACTACCGCAATCATAACGGTATGTCGATGTAGCACTTTAGGATCGAATCCACAGGGATCAATGTTACGCTACGAGAATACAAGAAGAAAATAAAAAGCTAAGACGAATGACAGTTTTTGTGGTTTTGTATTTTCGAAACTGAGAACGACTATTAAAACGATGTAAATTCACTTAAAAGAAAACGCTAGGTCCAGGTTAAATTCTAGGGAAACATGAATAACGGTTAAAGTATCTTAAACAGGGGATTGAAATAAGAATCTTTCTAGAACTCAAACCTAATAATAAATTAACATTTTCCCAAAGTATTAATCCATATGCTTAGATTTATGAAGACTAACTCATGTTGAATTCAAAAGATATAAGCATGTGTTCTAGTCCGATTTGATAAGTTCACAAAACGCCTTAACATCAACTCCCGTTGGATAAGGACGTTTTGCTCACCTAGGTTCTTCAGGGATTTAAACCAACACTCATGTGCGTTAAATAACCTAAGATCATGAACTAAGTGACCAATCTAGTTCAAGCACTAAGAACAACCTAGATGAAGAATCTAACATATAAACCCCTATTTAATCAACTAAAACGATTGATTCACGTAATCCCTTGAAAACCCATGACCTAACTAGTCAATCATAATTGTAGAGAAAACACAAAGATATATAGAGAATTGCATAACGAGAAATAGAAATAGATATATAAAAAGACAGCTTTTAGAAATCTTCTCCGAGTATCGAAGAACGAGATTCTTCTCCAAAATACTTACAAGAGCAAAATGATAAGAGTCTTCCAAATATAAAAGTATGTGTTTTTGGAAAGGTAGCTTATTCTATCATAGCCTCTAACAATGGCTTAATATAGGGATAAAAACGTGGTTGGTGAGGTTCAGATCTCACCTATCGAAGACTTTAAACGTGGTTGGTGAGGTTCAGATCTCACCCACCGAAGACTTTAAACGTGGTTGGTGAGGTTCAGATTCTCACCTACCAAAGACTTTTTCGGCCTAAGACTAGAAAATAGAAGTTTGACTTTGCATTTGAGGGTGGATCGATCGATCTGAACATGTTCTGCTCGGTCTGGGAATTGCTCGCGGTGTTGGACCGATCCTATCTTCTTTTTACTCGGTTTCGCCGTTCTTTGCTGTTTTTCGTTTTAAACCTCCAAACTCCTTCGTGAAACGTCTTTAGACCTGAATTGACTCTAAAAAGACTAAAATACTTGATAAAGACTCGAATATATATATAAAACACGGATTATAATGCGTTAAAAACGCAACACATCACCTATAGCTATCATAAAACTCATTTAAAATGAGTGGAATGACTGATGAAACTTTGCCCTCTTTCAAAGCAAACATGTGTTTGACCTGCTCCCCATTCAACAATTTCTTCTTGATACCCTGAATATATACATCCGTCTCAATCTCATCATATAAGTCTTGTAGTTGTATGGTGTGAGGGACTGTGATAGCTAGTAACACAAAAGAATTTACTTCCACTGTCTCCTGAGGAATACGAGAAAGACCATCGGTAGCTTTGTATCTATTACATGCTTGTACACAATCTCAAACTGGTAACCCAACCATCGTTGCAACCATCGTTGATACTCCATCGAACCTTCACGTTGTTCCAATAAAAATTTAAGGCTCTTCTTATCAGTATGAACAACAAACTTTCTTCCCATCAAATAATGTTTCCACTTTTGAATCGCAAGAACAATTGCCATCAGCTCTCTCTCATAGATAGGTTTCGACTGTTCCCTAGTGGTTAAACCATGACTGAAGTAAACAATAGGTCCCTAGAACGGCTCCCAACCCATACCCTGAGGCATCAGTTTCAACAATAAAGAAATCATCAAAATTAGGCAAGGTTAAAACTGGAGCAGTAATCATAGCCTTCTTCAAAGTATCAAATGCTTCTTGTGCTTTGTTGGACCACTCAAAAGAATCCTTCTTCAACAATTTTGTAAGAGGTTTTGCTAGACAGCCATATCCTTGAACAAATCTCCGATAATATTCGGTCAAACCCAAGAATCCTCTTAATGCTTTCATATTCTTTGGAGTAGGCCGGTCTTTCATTGCCTTAGTTTTTGCTGGATATGTAGCAACTCCTCGTTCTGAAATGATATGCCCCAAGTAGTCCACTTGATGTTAACCAAAGAGACATTTCTTTTTATTAGCAAACAACAATTGATCAGCTAGCACTTGGTGAAGCTAACACTACAAATTCTGATCAAATTCGCTAAGGGCATTAAAGATGTCAACACTTTCTCGGCGATGGATGTATACGCTTCCGTTTTGATCCTTGAGGACAAGACGATTAAGCATAAGATCGATATTCCTATCGCATTCTCAGGCTACACAAACCCAAAATGGAATCATCAAGCTATGGCATTTCCCATCGACGCACAGCTAGCTCAAGAAGGCCGTTTAAACCTCCTCGTGAAATTGAACAGCGTGCGGCCGTTGCTTGGAGATAAGGAAATCGGAAGACCCAAAGTCCCGATACAAGAGCTTTTAGGTATAAATCCACCGTCTCTGTTAACTAACGGTGATGCAAACGTTATGAAGTTGGTTACGCACGACGTCACGGGCCATATGGGACGAAAGGAAAAGGACAACTGAGTTTCTCGTATAGGTTTCTTGCGCCTCAAGCTACATTGTTTAGTCCGTCCGGTCCATCATCTACAACATCCAAACCATTTGTCAGGGACTTACCCGTCTCACATCAGTCAAACGAATCATATGGAATGGTTATTGGAACACCGGATTATTATCACGTGCCCTCTCCTCCAAGAGCCCAGGCTGGGCCAAGCAATGGTCAACGACCAATTAGTATGCCACCTCTATATCAGTCACATGAATACCAACAATATTAGCAACCGCAACCGCAGTCACAAGCGCAACGACAAATGCAATCTGAACGACCGGTAGTGAAGCCGTAAGGAAGGAGTATGGCGGCGTTAGAAGTAGCTGCGGCTTTGGGAAGAGTTTTAATGAGTGATATGATAATGTCTGATGAAGTGAACATATACGAGGTTGAGGGCTTTGGTTCTATATAATTCGGAGTTCATGATTTGATTTGAAAAATTAGTTTTTGTAAGTTTTAATTTTGTTTTTTTTTCTTCCCTATTTGGTGTTTGCTTTGGCTTGTTGATACTTCTACGGTCTCGCTTGTTTCTTTCTTCATTCGTCCATGAGAAATTTTTTAATATGAAAAGTTCCATGAGATAGTGCTTGTTTACAATCAATAGTTGATGGATTTGATCAGAATACGAAGGTTTCTTATCTAGTTTTTTTTATTTTTTTTGGTCGAAGGTTTCTTATCTAGTTAAAAAACAAATTGTATAAAAAATATCATTTGTATTTAGCGTTTACGTTTATAATTTATAAAAAATATGATATGATACACTAAAATATAATGTTTTATTATAAAGTTAAACACAATAACTCAATATGTATAAGTCAATCCAACTGCAAAAAAAACAAAAAAAGGGACGAAGAAGAAGAATCAAAACATTAAAATTCATGATTTGAGATAATTACTCTAACCACAAAATCGTAGCGAATCGACCCAATTCTTTTCACGGAGACTAAATAAAATAGTCTAAATATTGTAACAAAATTAAGTAAATACTCAAATTTTAATTTTTTTTTTTAACAAAACAGTCTAAATAAAAAGTTAACCCGAAAACCTAAATCTTAATGTCTAAAAACTAAACCCTAAACCTAAATCATAAACTCTAACAACTAAAACTTAATCTTTAACCCTAAAAGCTAAATATAATTGTATATTGCCTATTTTTAATTTAAAATGTTGCAGATCTTTTTCCAGATATTTTTTTGGACAACATTGACTCAGTTTAAAATACGTGCGTCGCACATATATGTTTTCTTTCTATTTTTCATAAACTCTAACAATAATGTTTTTCTGTATGGTAATATAATGTTTTTCACTTTTTTGGGTGTATGTATTTAACTAGATCTACAACAAGGTTATATCTGAAGGACTTAATGTATCAAAACTGTTTGTTTGAGAAATGACAAAAATAAGACAATGCTATAATACAGTCCTAAACTAGTTACTTTCCAATTTTCCATATATATTATTAATATATATATATATATATTAGTTTTGGAAAATGTCTAGTTAATTTTTTTGTTTTTTGTCAAATATTTTTCCTTTCAGTCCATAATTTTTGTTGCTTATCTAAGTAGTTCATATAAGTGGACTTTCTTTCCAGCTGTGTTCTTAATGTTATAAGACTGTATTCTGTATGTATAATAAACTACTGTGATATCTTTGTATATTCTTGTAACATTCAGAAAGATGTCAACGCATTTCTAGATAATTACCTTTATCAAAATTCCACATTTGCCAATTTTCCCAAGACAAGACTCGATTCTCTTCCCGGAAATGTCTCCCCCGGAGTTGCAAAGAGCCAGAGAGAACAATCCAATCCTCGAGCTCAAAATAATATCAGCCAGTGAAGTCAGCCATATCGATTCAACAGACAAAATGGACGTATACGCCGTCGTTTCAATCTCCGGAGACAATAATCAAAAGAAACAAGCGGCCAAAACACCCATTGACTTTTACGGTGGTTCCAATCCAACGTGGAATCACACCGTTAAGTTTTCCGTCAACGAGGAAGCAGCCCGACTGACCCTCAAAGTCAAGTTATTTAGCTATTGGCTAGAAGGTGAGGATGACCTTTATTTGGGAGAAGTCAATGTCTCGGTTCAAGAGCTTCTTGCCTCAAATCCGCTTCCACCGTTAACTAACGGTAACGACGATAAACTCAAATTGGTGACTTACCATGTCAAATTCATGGGGGAAACAAAACCAAATTCAAAGCTGAGCCTCTCATTCCGGTTCAAACCGGTTAAGGATATCTATCCTCCAACACCGGATTATTCGCCATCGTTTAGTCCACCCATTTACCCAAATCCGGATCCAACCGGATCAGGCCAGCAGCCAGTCATATACTCCCCTCAATTACAAACTACCACGGTGACGAAACTAGCTCTAGAGCTCGTGGTCAAATTCGCCAAGGACATAAAGAAAGTCAACATCCTCGACGAAATGGACGTATACGCTTCGGTTACGATCCGCGAGGGCAAGAAAACAATTAAGCATAGGAGCGATACACCTATCGCTTTTTCCGCCTATCAAAACCCCAGGTGGGACCACGCCGTTAAGTTTTCCCTCGACGAGCAATTAACTCAGGACGGGCGTTTGATGCTGTTCGTTGAATTGATGAGCCACCGACCGTTTTTCGGAGATAAGCAAATTGGAGAAGTCAACGTCTCGATTCAGGAGCTTCTGAGTTTGAATCCGCCATTAACAAATGGTGATGGTAACGACATGATGTTGGTGACCGAGGATGTAGTGTCAGGTTATGGGAAAAAAGGAACATTGAGCTTCATGTATAGGTTTCTTACGGAGAAAGTTACACTTCCCAAGCCTTCACCATCCACAAACCCCCAACAATTTGTAATGTATCTACCCGTCTCGCATCAGGGATACTCGTCACCGGATTTGATTCACGGAGCTACGGGTTATGTGGCTGTTGCTGGGTCAAGCAATGGTCTAGTACCAATCTATATGGCACCTCCATCTCAGTCACATGGATACCAACACTATTCACCACACCAACCGCAAGGCCCGCAACCGCAACTGCAATCGCATACACAACAACAACAACAATCCCAACTACCACCACATGATACACAATCACATTCATATGGAGACCAACAATATTCACCACCGGAACCACTGCCACAACAACAGCCCCAACAGCCACCTCAACTACCAACACAATCACAAGCGCAAACGCAAGGTGCACGACCACAAGGGGGTAGCATCACAGCGATTGGATTAGGGGCATCGGTTTTGGGAAGGGTAATAGGTGGAGCTTTAATACGTGACATGATGTCCGATGAAGTAAACATATATGATGTTGAGGTTTGACGGCTTTGGTTCTTCATAGCATGTGATCAATCCTAATATGAAGTGGAGATTCTTTTTTTGCAATTCTGTTTGGTATTGGCTTGTGGGTTCTTTGTGTGTCCTCGCTTAATGTTTGCTTCCACATGGGAAGTTGTAATACGAAAGTTTCCTTAACAGAGCCTTAGATTTGTTGTCTTCATCATAACCTAGGCCCAACCAACATAATTTAGTGAGTGCATATATTCAATTTATGTCTCATAATTAATTTCTTACAATTCCACAAAGCTTAGACTAAAATACCTCGCTCACGCTCATGAACCATCGTAATCCTGAGGCTTCCCTTAATAGTGAAGCATATATATAATGCGTCGTAATTTTGCAACGTTCAAACCAACTCTTTGCACCAACCACTACACTTTTGGTTCCGTTGATTTGATATTAAGAGCTTGAGAACAAACTTATCTCCTATAACTCCGGGCATTCTTTAATGATTCAAAGGCTGTGAAGAAGATTCTTTGAGTTTTTCATATCGGTTCAATACAGCGCCGTTGGAGTTTTTGGCTCCATTTTACTACACGGCATGTCTTCCTGTCAATGCCATATCCAAATTAGGTTAACTATCCTTGTCCTAAACTCAGTCACGCGCACTTACGACCACGCGACGAGAACAAAATGAGAATATCCATAGTAGTCTAGTTCATTATTTTACGGCTTGTCAATTTTTTACGATTACGTTCAGTTTGAAAAGTTCCAAAACAGTATTGATTATTGTGACTTCAAAATAATTTTGTATTAGTTTCTCAATTGCCAAATTGTTACAGATTAAAATACGTGCGTGGCATATATATGTTTAATCCTAATGTTTATCAGCTATCTCTTATATTTTAAAATCAGGCAAAAAAAATTGGGCAAATTCTACAGCTATCTTTTATATCTTAAATTAGACAAAATTAAAAAAAAAAAAAGGGGCAATTCTACAAAAATTGTTGAAAACAGAAATTTATGGGTAATATTATAGGATTCTAAAAACATTTGTTGACAGCCAGGTACCATGGATTCTATGGAAACTGTGAAAGAATATAAATGAACTTATTTTCAAGAATTATATATATATATACTCTGCTTGTTGTACGTTGTTCTCCACAAACATGGAACCTAATTATTATTTATACAGTTACAGCCTTACAGGCCAATTTGCTGTTTATAAATAAACTAGTGTTGACAGAGAGATGACAAAAACTATTTAGGAATAACAACATTCGAATGTTATAATAGACTATGTATTCTACAGTCTAGTATTAATTTTGATAGACTCGATCAATTAACGAAAAAACAATTCCCTTTTATCCGTAAAACCATTAGTTGATCTAAAGAATTCGGAAGTGGACTTTCGTTTCTAGCTTGAAACACTTTAGAGTTTAACCCTAAAACTCTACTGCAAGAACACAGCAATCGAAATAGTATTCTAGGTATCGAATCCACAAGGACCAAGTGTAACACTACGAGAATGCATAAGAAAAGTAAATCTAAGACGAATGATAATGTTTGTTGGTTTAATGAATGAACTAAAACTAAGATATCAAATAAAACGATGTAAGTTCGATAGAGAGAAACACTAGGTTTTCGGGTAATTCGCAGGAAATCAAAAATCACAAATCAGATAATCGAACAGGGAAATCATTAAGCACGTTCTAGAACTCAAATCACTGTTTTATAATCAACCTATTGTCGTAGTATTAATTATTATGCCTAATAACCTAAGATTCTAAACTGCGTTTGAATTCAGGAAACTAAACATGCATTAAGATGAGTTTGATATGTTCACAAAACGCCTTAACATCAGCTTTCGTTGGTTAATGACGTTTTGCTCATCTATGTTCTTTCAGGCTTTTAAACAAACACTTTTGATGCGTTAAACAACCTAAGATCAGAAACTATGTAGCTAATCAAGTTTCAGCACTAAGACCAACAATAGATGAAGAACTAGAAAATAAATCCCTATTCTAACAAATCTGATTCAATGATTCATGAAAATCCTTTGAAACCCTAAAAACCTAACTATGAGATTACTCAGATAAGCCACAAAGAGATGAAGAAGAAATCATAATCCAATAGAAAATAATAAACAAGGGCTCAGAAATCTTCTCAAAAACCTATAGAGTCAGAGATTCGTCTCCCAAAGAAAAAGATGTAAAAGTCTGTCGAAAATAAAGTGTAGCCCTCGAAGAGGCTGAAAAATAAGTATTTATATGTCATGGGTCGAATTAGGTTAAGTTAGGATGATTCTGAGGCAATATAGGAAGTTTAGAAACTGCAGAAACTGTCTTTTTCGTCTGGGAAGTGCATCGATCGATGCAAGATATGAATTGGTCGATTTTGAAGCTCATGGACACGTGCATCGATCGATTTTAACCTCCCTGTTCCGCGCATGCTTCTTCTGCGAGGCAGATTGACCTGTCTTCAGTAAATCGGATATAACTCTTGATCGCACCGTTGGACTTTCTCCAAACCACTTGAAAATGAAAGCTAATTCAAAGCTCTATCTTGTGTCAAATTTTCAGCTCGATCCATTGGTGGAAAGACCTTCAAAGACTGCCAAACTTCAGACGCTTCTGCATGACTATGCATTCCCAGTTTCACTTTTTACAACCAAAATGCCTTGTTTTCCTCCAAATCAACCTAAAACCTGTAAAGACTCGATAAAAGATTAAAAGACTCTAAAAACACACTTTGACTCAATAAAAAACTCAAAACCAACACAAAAACATATGTCAGAAAGCGGCAAAAACCGAGTACATCACAGCTGTGTTCTTAATGTAAAATTTTATAATAGTATCACTTAATTAGTGTATTCTTATCTTTGTATAATTTAATTTGTATAATATCAAAAGAGGTCGACGCATTAGTCAAGAGTAGACAGTCAACCCCAACCGCTCCAGAAGCCACTACTGCATACACAATCACAAGCACAACCGTATCAGTCACATGGATACCAACGATATTCACCACCGCAGCCACAGTCTCAACTCCAACCGCAACCACCAGTGCATACACAATCACAGCCATACCAACAATATTCGTCACCACAACCACAACCGCAACTGCAACAGCAGCCACAACCGCAACTACTACCACAACAACTTCCACCAATACAACAGCCAACACAATCAGAGCCACAAGCACAAGGTGCACGACCGAAAACAAAGCCAAAGCCGCAAGGAGGGACTATTGCAGCGTTAGGATTAGGGGCGGCGATCGTGGGACGAGTATAGGTGGAGCTTTACTGATTGAAATGATGTCCGATGAAGTAAACATGTATGAGGTTGAGACCTGATGGCTTAATTTAATTCCGTTGAGATTTGCTAATTCTACTATATTTGGTGTCATCTAACTGGTCAATTTGATGTACAAAACTAGTGAGTGCATATGTTCACGTTATCCCTAACTTCATACAATTCAACAAAGCTCGACAAACAAAAAAAGAAGCTCAGATCAAACAAACACACAAATTATGTAAATTCGGTATTTTAAAAAAAAAACATTGATGAATATGAAAACATTGATTTCTTACTACACGGTTCTCCATAACTTTAGGCTGTTAAGAAAATTATGTCGATCATGAAGAGAGAAAAAAAAAATGGCCGTGAAGGTTTTTAAGAGTAGTTTCAGGATTTTTTGAACTCTAATTCATTAAAGCATGATTGGTTAAAATATGACTTTAAGAATTTTAATACTCCTTTTGTTTCAAATTAATAGATGTTTTAGAAGAAAAACAATTGTTTCAAAAATATAGATTTTTAAAACAATTCTATGTATTTTTTATTAGTTAATAATGATGAATTGTAAATTTCAAAAAAAAAATAACTGAGTTTATTGAATTATTATTGGTTTAGAGTTATAAAAGAAATTGTGTTAATAACAAAAAATGATGCATTTATAATCAAATTTTATTTTGTTTTTTTAATATGTGTGAAAAACTTAAAACATCTAATAATTTGAAACAGATGGAGTATTTATTAAAATCCTTACAGCCTTTAAAGTCAACTAGGTGAATATCCGCGCTATGCGGGGGGTCTTTTGCTTTATATTTATTTTAGTTGCATATATTATGTATTTTTTTTGTTCTTGTATATATGGTTGTTGGTTAGCTTCTTTAATAATTTTGTATAGTTAAATTATGTTATTTCGTTTTTCAATTGGACGTCTCAAAGTTACAATACGATATACTAACATAATTGTAAAATTGGATGTATACTTCTTTCTTATTCATGTGTAAATACATATTCTTGTCAACAACATGTACAGTGTTGTAGGATATTTGACTTTTAAAAACGATAGATTCTAAACTAAATTCATATTTTACTTTCTTTTACATGAATTATTTGAATACTTTTCAAATGTTGTTAATTTTATGAAATAATTCGTTTAGTTAAGCATTTACTAAAGAATAAATTTCAGATAAATATTTTAGTTTTTAATGGTTCATGTAGTGCTTTTTTCCACAACCCACGCAGCCACGCTTACCAAGTGAAAAAGATTTCAAGCTAACTAACTCTATGCAAGTTCAATCATAATGATGTTCAGTTATATGTACGTAGTTAACCTTGTGATATATACGGAAAAATTCTAAAGCTGTTGTCTCCCTCTTAATAACTCCTTGCTTCATCTGTAGCTTTGTTTGCATTTCCTTTCAACTTATTATGAAACCATCAGAGGAAGCCTTCCATAGAAAACATAGATTCACATATTTAAAAGTAATCTTCAATAGGCTTACTCAAAACTCTTATATTTCACCCGGATTTTAATATTTATCTTTACATTGGTTTGCTTTGCATGCTCTTTTAGTTCAGTTTAGCCTTTCATAGCTATGAAATCTTCTCCTTTCTCTTTGCTCGATGTTGTTATACAAGTTTCCTTTTTTATTCTTCTACTTCGGCTCTATGAACCCAAGAACTCGATTCTAGAACCAGTGAACATAATTTCGAGTATCATCAAAAGTTTTTTCTTTTCAAATCAATCCTACAATAAACAAAAAATAGGATACTGTATTGTAAGAATATGAAATTCGAACCTCTGCGTCGGTTTTAGCGGCGGTTTCTGTTAGCTATGAAGCTAATATCGGTCCCTCTTCAAAGCAAGAGATTGTGATCACAAGAACACAATAAAAACAAAAACACAATTACTTAACAAATTTCTCTCTGCCTTCTTTCTTACTATTACTTCTTCTTAAATAGAAAACACAAATGAGATATAATCCCTACGAAACATGAAAATGGTAAACATGGATCCTAAATCTAAGGAAGAATAATATTTTCTTCCATTAGTAGCAGTTACAAATAATGCAAGAAAATACAATCGTGATTAAGTGGTTAGATGATCAGACATCATTCCACTATTTGTGCTCCACATCATCACTCTTTGTAGGTTATGTTCTCATCAATACTCTGGTGCCCGAAATGAACCTTGTCCTCAAGGTTCTTGAAGAAAGAACGTGCATCGTCGTGAATAGCTTCTTCCTCTTTTATGTCCATGTGGTCATTTTCTTTCTCAACTTATCATAGCATAGACATGGGCTTTTTGTCTCCATTGAACTTGTTCTCCTTTCCTCTACCTCGATCCCTCAAGAGCCTAGCTCTTCCACGATCAAATGGTCGTTTCCCGTTGATACCAACTCTACCCGCTAGAGACAACACCTCCTCGACAAAACGAAGCAGCACATGGGATAAAAATTGAAACCTCCACAGTAAGGAAGGAGATCGCGGTAGTTTACCATGTTTCCGTGGTTGTGTAGAGCTAGCTCCCGACCTGAGCGTAAACGTGTTTGATCGGCTACGCTTTTCTCCTTTTCTGGCCGGAGCACTATGTTCGAGCTCGAGCTCGCCGGCGTTTTGGTGGTGAAGTCAATTTTGGCGGAACCTGCAGATCGATGGCCATTTCCACAACCTGTTTGGCCGGCCGGTATGGTTTATTCACCATCTCCCTCCAAGCCACTTCCCGATCCTTCAAAAATTGCATCACTTTCTTCACCTCTTTGTGTAGCTCACTTTGAAGAGTAACGAACTCCTCCGTCACGGCTGCATGTAGAACCGCCATTGGCTCTTCGCCGTTGTAGACATCGAAGATTGGAGCTCCATAGATCTCGTTGTATTGCTCCATGGATTCTCGCTTTCTCTTTGAGCCACAACCACTTTTTTTTTTTTTTTTTGGTTTTGGTGTGAATGATGTCGATTGGGGATTTGAATGAAAAAAAAAGATACGTTGATTCGTGAAGAATGCCGTCAAGGAGAACCGCTCTGATACCAATTGTTAGCTATGAAGCTAATATCGGTCCCTCTTCAAAGCAAGAGATTGTGATCACAAGAGCACAATAAAAACAAGAACACAATTACTTAACAAAAATTTCTCTCTGCCTTCTTTCCTACTATTACTTCTTCTTAAATAGAAAACACAACTGGGATATAATCCCTACGAAACATGAATATGGTAAACATGGATCCTAAATCTAAGGAAGAATAACATTTTCTTCCATTAGTAGCAGTTACCAATACACTACAAGAAAACTGCCTATTTCCAACGAAAATTTACGACGAATTTAAATCGATGTAACTTTACATCGATTTAACGACGGCATACGACGAAATATGTGTTCAATGTAACTTCGTCGTAAATATTTTTCGTCGTATAATCGTCGTACTGTGACGATGATATCAATGTATTTTGCATGTTCTTGCATGCATATTATTTAGGATTTCATGTCATTTGCATTCGTAATCACGGTCTTGTCCCGCATTTTGGTCTTCACTAGGACTTAGGGTGTTGCATTAGGTCCCATAGAGTCTTTGGAAGAGGTTCGAGACTTGGGACATAAGACCAACATCATCAGGAGCACAGCCATACCGAGTCCACAGATCGGTATTGGCACTCGGTGTAGAGAACCGCACAGCCATACCGAGTCCACATATCGGTATTGGCACTCGGTGTAGAAGACCGCACAGCCATACCGAGTCCACATATCGGTATTGGCACTCGGTGTAGAAGACCGCACAGCCATACCGAGCCCACAGCTTGGTGTCGTCAATCGGCGAAAGGCTCACACACCCATACTGACTCCACAGCTCGGTATTGGGATCGGCACAAAATCTTCAGGGCAACACGCCAACGCCACGGCTCGGTATCACACTCGGTATTGAAGACGGACCGAAGACAGAACCAAGAAGCGCTTAACTCCGACCCCCATACCGACCTGTGACATCGGTATGGCCGAGAATCCGCAAGAAGACTTCTCCCCAATACCGAGTCCACAGATCGGTATTGGCACTCGGCATGCACCAGCCCAGGTTCAATACCGAGTCCATGGATCGGTGTTGGTGCTCGGTATTCACTAGTTCGCCCATTTTGACCCAACTAAACCGGGTCGGTACCCGGTTTGTTCCGGGTCGACCCGGTTCGCACACTGTTCACTATAAATAGTTTTAGACCTAATTTTCTAGGGATGTCTTTTTTTATGCTAAAAAACCTCTTTTTGAATGTTCTAAGTATTTTATAAGAGATTCTCCTTTTCAATCTATCAATCTATTCTATTCTCAATCTTCTTTCTTAATCATCTAATCATGGGATTTAACATGTTCTTCATAGGAGTTGTTAGACCCATCATGATTAGTGAGTAGTTTCCTAGGATCTAGGGATGAGTTAGGATTAGCTGATTTCCATGAATGATTTGTGATGCTTAGGGATAAATAATCAATTTCCTACTCTTAGAGAGTGTGTTTAATGCTTGATTGTGCTTGAGAAAGTCAAACTTGATCCCAATGCATTTTCCACCCACAAGGTGTTCGATGAAATGCCTAAGAGAGCTTTCTAAGAGAAATACCCTTCTTAGCCTAAGAGATTAGTTGTCTAATGGATTATTTATGTGATCTTGATTAATGAAATTAATGCTTGCTAATTAAGAGTCCACAAATGAGAATTTGATCTTGGATTAGTAATTAGCATAGGTGATTAGTACCTTGAGAGAGGATTAGTCGCGATTAGGATCTTAACCTTGGAAATTAACCTTGATTGTGTATGAGCACCATGAATTAGACTTAGAATAGCCTATATCCAATTACCCCATCCTTGGATTCGTTTTCATCATTTGAGTTCATATCTTGCTTAGTTTGTTTCGTTTTGTTTATTGCTTAATCTTGTTAGGGTAGTAGTTAAAATCAACAATTCACTTATTTAGCTTAACTTACTTGAGTGCCTTGTATTCTACGTGCTTAGAACTAATCCCAATACGGATTGATAACCTTCTATTATACTCGTATTGGAGTTATTGATACCTCCTTAAGACCGAAAAGTCTTAGTATCAATATGGCGCCGTTGCCATATTGGGATTTGATTTTAACATTGAGATTTAGGTTTTTTGTGAGCTTAAGTATTACTTTCTACCAAGTTACTAATCTTTTTTTTTCCTTCCTATTGCTTTTGCTCTCTATAGGTGTATGCATACCCGTTCCCGTGGCAATACTAATCTCGTAGAACCGAGGGACGATATTGATCAACTTCACAAGGGTTCAAGAGCACGACGAAGCCGCGTGAGAGTACAAGCAACGGTTGGCAACGAAATGGAGAATTTTGACGATGTTCCACTTGGGAACATTCACGATAACATTCCACACCAAAGGAACGGTGGGAATGGAAATGGGAACAACCAAGGAGGTGGCGGCAATGGAAACCATCACCACCCAATCCGTCCAAACCATCCACCTAGGGCTCGGCATGTTGTTGGAGAAGGTGATGCGGCGAATGCACACCAAAATCGCCAAGGGATTCAACCACCTCCGGTAGAAAACAACAACTTTGAGGTCAAACCGGGGTTAATCAACATGGTTCAAGCTAACAAGTTTCATGGGTTGTCAATGGAAGATCCATTGGACCACATAGACCAATTTGACCGGATATGTGGTCTCACTAAGATCAATGGAGTCTCCGAAGATGGTTTCAAACTTCGTCTCTTCCCGTTCTCTCTAGGTGACAAGGCTCACCAATGGGAAAAGAGCTTACCCCAAGGCTCTATCACTTCTTGGGATGATTGCAAACGTGCGTTTCTTGCCAAATTCTTTTCACCGGCTAGAACCGCCAAGCTTCGCAACGAGATATCGAGCTTCACACAACGGTCCAATGAGTCTTTCAACGAGGCTTGGGAAAGATTTAGAGGCTACACATCTCAATGCCCCCATCATGGCTTTAGCAACGCCTCTCTCTTAAGTACTCTATACCGGGGTGCTTTGCCTAAGATTCGAATGCTACTCGATACGGCATCGAATGGTAATTTCTTGGCTAAAGATGTGGAGGAAGCCATGGAGCTTGTGGAAAACTTGGCTACTAGTGATGGGACCTATGGCGACGATTATGACCGTGCCACAAGGACCACAAGCGACTTTGATGAGCACAAGAGAGCCAAAGACATGAAGGCACTTAATGAGAAGATGGATAAGCAAGCATCCTTGATAGATAAACTTCTTGCGGCTACTAACAAAGAGTCTCACAAAGCGGTTCATTTCATTAGTGATTACGAAGATACTCAAGATTGCTATCAAGAGGAAGCCGTTGACACACAAGAAGAAGTGAACTACGT
>PKMM01041018.1:5315-25583 GCA_002933915.1 Eutrema heterophyllum
GATTAGCAAGCATTAAGATCAATATTCAAATCAACCAATAAACACCTTAAGCAACTACTCTCATAGGTTAAGAATGTTTATCTCTTTATAAGTTCTTTGGGGAATTTCATCAAACACCTTGTGGGTGTGAAATTCCCAAAGATCTAGATTGACTCTCTCAAGCCCAATCTAGCATTAAGATCACTTAGAAAGAAAGGAAAGCAATGATTAAGAATATAAGCAACACAAATCAATCATCAAATCATCAAAATCAAGCCATCCATAATCCAACAAAAAACCCTAAAGTCTAACCATGAAGAACAAAAGAGAAAAAGAAATAAAGATAAATAAATTGCATAAATAAAAGATAGAGTTGAAGAAATCTTCTCTAGAGTGGCATTTGTATGAAGAACAATCAAAATCCCTCCAAAATCATAAGAAGAGTTTGGGATAAAACCCAACTCTAGAAAGAAGAAAGCTTAGCATGAAAAATAGGTTTCAAGAGTATTTATAGAAAAAGGGGTGAACCAGGTCAACCCGGGACAAACCGGGTATTGACCCAACTAAAACTGGTTTTTGCTGATTCTGGAGGTCTTTACCGACCAGTCCTGGGTCGGTACAGTGGATCGGCACAAGTCCCTGGTGTCATACCGGTCGGAGTGTGCCGCACGGGAGTCGGTCGGTACTGGTCTACATACACTTGGTAAAATCGCCATATCTCTTGAACCGCTTATCCAAATGACCTGAAACCACCTCCAGGCGACAGCTAACTCATATATCTACGACTTTCATTAAGAACGTAAAAGCTGAATCGGATTAGAAACCCTTCGTATGGGTTGATCTTTCAGAAGTCGTATTGGGAGAAGCATTCGTTTGGACGCCAGACAGACATGTCTCTGATAAGTCTGATGTATCTTTCTAACCACGGATCAGAATGACATGAAACAACTTCCAGAAGGTAGCTAACTCAATCATATACAACTTTTATGAAGACTTCCGAAGCTAAATCCGAGTGTAAGTGCTTCATTCGGCCTGATCTTTGAGTCACTTCGGCTGGCTTCACGAGGACGGATTAGGAAGTGGCTTTGTACCGACCAACTGTACCGAGCTAGGACAGGTCGGTACTAATCTTTGCCTTTGTACCGACCAGTTAGTACCGGTACAGAACAGGTCAGTACTAATCTTTCTTGTGTCGATCCAATGCTGGTCGGTGTTGGTCTCGCGGCCAGACGGATACACCTTCGGTAAAATCGTGATATCTCCTGGAATACATGTCCGAATGACCTGATTCCAACTCCTCTGGCAAGTTAACTCATTCCTATACAATGTCTATGAAGACCGTCGAGGCTAATTCGGAATGAAAACCCTTCGTTTAGCCAGGTCTTTCAGTCACGTCGGGTCTGGATCAAACTGGTGGATGAGAGATTAGTACCGAGCTGTAGTACCGACCCAGTATGGGTCGGTACTAATCTTCCTGTGCCTTCATGCCGATCTGATCTGGGTCGGTGTTTCCTCCTGTGCTGATACCGATCCAGCATACCGACCCAGAACGGGTTGGTACAGTCTTCTGGAAAGTCCATTCTTCTTTTCGGCGGCCAGACGGAGACTCCTTAGGAAATTGGCCATATATTCCAAACCACTCGTCCGAATGACTTGATTCAAAATCCGGTAGAAATATAATGCATCCCTCTACAACTTTCATGAACACCTCTGAAGCTAAATTAGATCAGAGAGCCTTCGTTCGGCAGGTTCTTTTGGACGGTTCAGATGACTTCATGGGGATGGACTTGGGAGTGGATTAGTACCGACCAAGTGTACCGAGTTAGGAAAGGTCGGTACTAATCTTTGCCTTTGTACTGACCAGTTAGTACCGGTCCAGAACAGGTCGGTACTAATTTTTCTTGTGTCGATCCAATGCTGGTCGGCATTGTCTCGCGGCCTGTAAGACATGCCCTTAGTAAAATCGTCTTATCTCCTGTAATACACATCCGAATGACCTCAAACGACCTCCTGTGGACAGATAACTCATCTGGCTACAATTTTCATGAAGATCATCGAGGCTGAATCGGACCGGAACCCCTTCGTTCAGCCGGTACAAATGGACTGACCTGCACTGCCGTGTTTGTACCGACCAAGTAGTACCGCTCCAGAACAGGTCGGTACTAATATTCTTGAGCCTTCATGCCGAGCTGATCTGGAGTGGTATTGAGAAGAGCTTCTGGTCGGTACAAGTCTCTGTTGCAATACCGATCCAATGGACCGATCCAATGCTGGTCGGTATTGGTTGACAGCTTCGCGGCTAGTCGGGCATGGCTTCAGTAAAAAGGGCATATCTCCCAAAAAGCACGTCCGAATGACCTGATTCAAACTCCACTGGACAGCTTACTCACTCCGCTACGACTTTCATGAATACCGTTGAGGCTGAATCTGAACGGAAGGTCGTCGTACAGCTGCATCTTTCCGGCGTGTCGGATGAACTTTACATCCTACTATGCTCCATGACTCCAAATATCTCCAAATGCCTCCAAAACACCTACAAACACTCCAAATGCATGTAAAAACTCTCTAGGACCTAATGAAACATCCTAAACTCTAATAAAGACCAAAATGTTAGACGAAACCATGATTATGCATGTAAATGACACAAAACTCTAAGTGAAATGTATGCTAAAAAATGCAATATATGAGAATATCACTAGCCCAACGTTGAGTTGCTTTCAAAGACTGTAGCATCTCATGAGAAATAATGACATTATCCATTATATTTCTCCCGGAGATAAACGCAGCTTGAGTTTCAGAGATGATGTTGGGAGATGTTTCTTCAAACGGCTCACAATGATTTTTGAGATGATTTTATAACTCACATTGCATAGAGGAATGGGTCTAAAAAAACTCATTGATCGTGGATCCTCAGGCTTTGGTATTAGACAAATGTTTGTATGGTTTATACCATTTTATAGATCACCATATCTGAAAAATTGTTGAACTTCATCATTCACTGCATCTTTAATATTAGGCCATAACTGTTGATAGAAGGCGCCGGTAATACAGTCAGGACCAGGGGCTTTGTCTGGTCCAATATCAAACACTGCAGTTCGTATTTCTTCCGCTGTTACTTCTTTCGTGAGATCCATATTCATCTCGCTTGTGACTTTGGCTTGGAAATCATGAAACACTCCAGAATAAGATTCTGATTGTTGTCGAGTGCTTTTGAAAATATCATTAAAGTATTCTTTTGATGTCTCTCTAATCTCGATATCGCCTAGTCGAATATAACCATTCTGATCTTCAATAGCCATAATCATGTTCCTCGCTACTCTCTGTTTTGTCGCTGCATAGTAGAATTTCGTATTGCGATCAACATAATTGAGCCATTCATTCCTGCTTTTAAGCTTCTAGTATTCCTCTTCATCGAGATCAGCTCAAACTGTTTTACTTCCACATATCTGAAATTTTCACTAAGAGCTGTGGAATTCCACTTAGCCAGAATCTTATCGCCCTCAGTCCATTATACTTTAGGTGTTGGGATAACTTTCCCTTCTTTATCTTTCTTAGTTGGTGGTTCCCAACCATCTTCAACAGCAGTCCACGTGTCTTCATCAATACTCTTGATTGTTGCTATCATCTTTGATTTCCACCAGCCATAAGTAGTCTTGTTCAGAACAGTAGGATTCACGACCATAAGTGTCATATAGCTCGCCATCTTTTCTGCAGGATCACACACCTATGTTCGAGGAAAATTCGCTCGGCTAGGTGTCCCGCTCTGATATCAATTGAAAAAGCAAGAGCTATAAAGACATGATGCAACAGATACTAGCACAGTATAATGCAATAGATATTGGCGCAGAGATTCCTCAAAAGAATTCACTAGATTATCTTTCAATGGTAACTTATAAGTCTACCAAACCAGAAAACTTACAAGTATCTCCTAGAAAATCTAATCTCTTACAAGCTTCTCAAAACCATACAAATCTTGAAAACTTCTCTCTTGATTTCCTTACAAGAAACCCTAAAAACCCTTTTAGTCTTAGAAACTTTTAAACTCTTTTTGCATAAGTTTCTAAAACCTAACTAGTCCTATATTTATAGCGACTAAAACATAGACCTTACAAATTAGAAAAGCCCAATTTTCTTTTCTTTTAAGTCTTTTTCCTTTTATTGTTTGATGTCTTTCTTTTTTCCTTTGATATCCTTAGGTCCTTGATTGTAGACTTAGACTTCATCTTAGACTAACTTGTCCAACTTAACTACAAGACTCCACTCCAGCTTTCCTCTCCACAACAGCATTCCTTTAAATTTTAGACTCTTGTGACACGTCCTGTAACTTTGTGCTTTATGACAAGAAATTCTGTAGTTTCAATACATCTCTCGTCTCCATTATTTTCCAAACATTCGATTTTATAATTTTTTCGGGTAAGGACGGGTAATCTGAAACTTGTGAGAATGTGTTGGTTCAGCTTGTCTCCACAATAACTCATCAGAGCCATCTATGTCCTCTACCTCTCACGGTGCAGCCTATCATTTGGAACTATGATCACTGTCTTCGACTATATCCAACTCCTCATGCGGTACATTCTTAAATCTTCTTATTATAGATTGACTTCTGCCTAGATTGGAAAAAAAGGATTTATTATGTTTTAAAACAGATTGTATTAGCTGACAAGAGTGAGCAAAAAGAGTGCAAGCTTGGGGGAACAACATGTTTCAATCCAGGCTCCTTTTCAGCTGATAGCACCTTCGTAGCTTATCAACCTTCCACACAAGAAGTCGAACTCTCTGCTCTGAGATTCTCTTTTCGGACAAAAAGCCTGAGCTTACTTCATGTCCTCGTCTTTGCTTCTCTGTTGTATTCTTATCATCTCCTACATCATGTCCTTAATTTAACCAAATTTAGTCATAACTTTATTATTCAATACAATATTATCATCATAAATCAAGATATTTCTTGCAACTTAAAGCGTAGTACGTAGTTTATAAGTTTTGTATATAAATAAGAGAGACCCAAAAAGAAGGTAATAATAACGACCATTATGAGAGTTCTCTTGTGTTCTATCACTATGCTTTGATTGGGACCTATATACATAATAATATTCATAAATAACCGTTAAATCTACATATAATGCATGAGTTCTGCAATCTGCTGGACTGAGTTCAATTTTTTTTGTAATTCAAAACGGAAATGTATATTATGCGTCCAAAATGCTACTATTTTGTGTCTCCTTTGCTCGGTGAGTAATTGTGGTTAAGCTAATGTGGATCTCCTGATTTGTGTCAGAATTAGAATATTCAGGTAGTCTATTTCAGGGCATTTATAAAACTATTTTCAGCCCACAAAAAATGAAAGATCCAAAATTGTTGAATCCATCAACAGAATCCGTTAAGCTCTCTCTCTCTCTCTCTCTCTTTCTCTCTTTCTCTCTCTCTCATCTTTCTATTCTTTTTTGTAATTTTTTTGTCTTTTGACAACGTCCTTTCTACTTGAACTTATTCAATTACAGGCTTCTTTTTGGAATCTGTTTCCAAATCTTGATTTTTCTTCTCCATTGAGATCATTCCTTTTTCGCCTTAAACCATCAAGATTTCGATAAAAAATGGATCGTGGAGAATTGAGTAGAGTATTCCAAATGTTTGATAAGAATGGAGACGGGAAAATTGCAAAGAACGAGCTGAAGGAGTTCTTTAAAAGCGTTGGTATCCTCGTCCCCGAAAATGAGATTAAGGAGATGATAGCAAAGATGGATGTGAACGGAGACGGGTTCATGGATATAGATGAGTTTGGATCATTGTATCAAGAAATGATGGAAGAGAAAGAGGAAGAAGAGGACATGAGAGAGGCATTCAGAGTATTCGATCAGAACGGTGATGGGTTCATCACAGATGAAGAGTTGAGGTCGGTTCTTGCATCGATGGGTTTGAAACAAGGAAGAACACTTGAAGATTGCAAGAAGATGATTAGTAAGGTTGATGTTGATGGAGATGGTATGGTTAATTTTAAGGAGTTTAAGCAAATGATGAGAGGTGGTGGATTTGCTGCTCTTAGCTCCAATTAAACGTTCCTTTGTATTTTCTTTTTATTTGTACTCACAATAAATTTAGTATAGATACCATCAAAGCCAAGACGTTTTCAATTTGCCTAATGAACACTAGAATTTTGAAAAGAAAAAAAAAATAATAAAGAAGAGCGTATTTAAGCAAGGAATTGAAATGATGTGTTAAAATGATAAATGTATCATGTTAGTTTTTTAAATTATCGGGCATCTTTATGTAAGATTTTTATAGTAATCAAGAACTTTTTTGCATTTCTGTTAAAATCTTCTCGAGTTGGGACAAGGGCGTGGAAAGTGCCTTCCTTGGTGCTATTCGAACTCGTGATCTTATAAAGGTCTTCATTTTTATTGCCTAGCTAAAATTCTTGAGATACTCGTGCATACAATTCTGATCGACCGTAGATTCTGCTCGTTCAAGAGCTTGGGGATGAATTTGTGCAAGAGTCGCACTAATAACTTCGCTTTCATACTTTAATTTGTGCACAAATGTTTTGATATATTGATGATCTAGTTAGTGTTTGTTTGATTTGACTTTAGTAGCTCTAGTCTTTGAACATTGAAGTCTCTCATATTTAGAGAGCCTCATGGATTTCATTCAACTCCATTTGGAACTGAGGAACAAATCCAAGAATAACATGGAGCAACTCCTGCCAAGTTCTGAATTCCAAGAAACTCAAAATCCGCAGAGCTATCAGAAAGAACGCACGGCCCCGGGATATTGAAATGCAAAGATCACATGCAGAGATGGGTTTGACTCTATTAGCTTCCCACATAAATAAGGCGAAGCTTTGGACAAATCCTATAGATGAATTAAGGATATTATTACAAATGGTCATCATGGCTTTGTATTTGACATTCAAGTTTCTTAATATTCTCTACAATATCCCGGACTTTGAGTGACAATTCTTCAGTATACTGTTCAACATTGTTCATAAAACTCACCAATTTATCCCGATAAGCGGCGCATAATCGATCCTGACACTCCAACTCCTCCGTGAGCTCTTTGATCTTCTTATCCTTTTCAGCCTACAAATTTCAGAAAACATACAAAAAGCAGATATAAATCAGCTGAAACGATTACAAAACATTAAAAGACATATTTGCATAGATTAGCACTTCTAAACTTTCTTTACAATTTTTTTTCGTTTTTGTTTTGTCTTTTAGAGGTCCTAATGTCTTGTTTTGCAAAGCAAGATCCAATGTTAGAGGTCCTAATCAGAAACTACAGTTTCTCAATAAACTTCTCTACATCTTCGATTAGTGATTGCTTGAAAACCACTAATTAAATAATTAACTAAAAATACAATTATCAATCCAAAGATGCTCAATCATATCGTGGAGAAGAGAAGACGAACCCGGGAATCATAAGGAGAAGCAGTGAGAACAAGTGAATGATTATGTTCTTTGACGAATCTCGTGACAACCCATTTCCCAGATTTCTCCATCTTCACAAGAATCGTGGCCTTGCATCCTTCTCGGGCACTAGAACGCAATCTCTTCTCCGTTCCGAAATCTGGATTTGTTGTATGATTATTAGGAGAAAAGCCTTGCTTGTTACACCCTAATCTCCTCGCGAGTGTTCTTCCATCGATTCCAGATCTTCGTCTCTGCATCATACGAACAACGAACCCTAATTTTCTGGCGTAATTTACATAGAAATCTCTAGCTTCGTCTTCCGATTCGAATTCCATTCCAACGTATGGTTCTTCTACGGTCTCCGATTCACGAGGTTTAAGATCTACGGAATCGTCTCCGTCGTTGGATTCAATTCTCATCACGGAATAATCCAGATCCAAGTGTTCGATTGTGGTACTTAGAAGTTAAAAACGGGTGGGCCCGACCCGTTTAGGCCGTCCGTTTAAATCCGTTTATTTTGTGATCCGTTTAGATCCGCCCGTTTAGATTCGTTAAAACTAATGTGGTCCGTTTAAATTTTGTGATATTTGTTTAATAATTATATATTTCTAATTATTATGTTATAAATAATATATACTTTATATATGGTTTTTAAATTTATGTATATTTTTACTATAATATAACTAAATTTAGAAGTAAAACAAAAAAAACTAAATTTAGAAAAAAAAACCAAATTAAAATGTATATACTTGCATAAAAATATATAAATGAACAGAAATATATGTATATACCATAATTTCTGGATTTTTGGCAGGAAAATGTGAAATCAAGTTTTTGGCGAGAAAACCTAGAATCACGTTTTTGGCGGAAAAATGTGAAATCGCGTTTTTGGCGGGAAAACACAATATCATTTTTTTTTACGGGAAAATGTGGAATCACATTTCTTTTTGCGGGAAAATGACGGATTTACATTTTTGGCAGAAAAAATTGTAGAAACCGTATTTTTTTATTAAACACGTTTAAACCGGACTGCCCGTTTAAACACATTTAAGTTTATATGATAAATGGATTTAAACAGACTAATTTTTATAAAACAGGTCTGTTTAGGCCCGCGAAATTCTGATCCATTTTAACATCCCTAATGGTAAAGAACCTTTTATCTACTTCGTCGTTTTTTTAAGATTGAGCTCTCGCGTAGGCCTAGAAAACGACAATGGAAGGAGAAATCTATTACATTTGAGATTAGTCTCTATCAATTGTATAGAACCGGTTTACTTATATAGTGGTTTAATCCCGGTTTAGTTAGTTAGTTTAATGTTTATGAAAATTTTATTTAACCTGTATCATTTTCTTCAATTTGTAATTCGTTTCATACATTTCAACGATTCTCTTTCACTAATATGGTATCAGAGAAATCTCTTAATCTCTCTCATTTTGCTTCTTCCTCTTGGATTTTCTTTCGTTTTTACCATTTAATTGTTGAATCAATCTCAAATTTGTGATTTGATTGACATCGGAAGCTTCAAATTCGCTCACGCGAGCTTCGTCTTTGGTTCAATCTATCTTCTGAGCTTCGATTTTCTCCTATGGCGAAACAAGGAAGAAAACTGAGGAATCGTTCATCTTCACCAATTGGATCTGAGGTAGATATCTCTGCGATGAAGAATAAAGCTGGTCCTTTCTCACCAGCTGAACCAGAAGTCGTCGTAACCTCACCTCCTTTTGGATATGCTAATCGCGGTGCTTCTGGTATGATTTATGTTGGATTGGAATCATTCGATAACGCACATAGTCCATTTTCCCTACATTCTGCCGATCATCCAGGACTCTCTATTGTTACACATATCCTCGATGGCACAAACTACAATAACTGGTTCAGTGCGATGAAAATCAGTCTAGATGTGAAGAACAAGCTCACATTTGTTGATGGATCTTTTCCTAGGCCAGATGTGAATGATAGTTTGTTCAAAATCTGGAGTAGATGCAATAGCATGGTTAAAGCTTGGGTGATGAATGTAGTGAACAAGGAGATATATGATAGTATTATGTATTATGTAGATGCAACTAAGATGTGGAATGATCTGTATCTAAGGTTTCGTGTGACTAATCTGCCACGGAAATACCAACTGGAACAATCAATATACAATCTCAAGCAAGGTTCTCTTGATTTGTCTGCTTACTACACAAAGAAGAAGACTCTATGGGAACAACTAGCTAATATGAAGTCTCACTCTGCAAAGAAGTGTGATTGTGATAATGTGAAGGTGTTGTTGGATGATGCATAAACTAGCAAGATCATACAGTTTTTGATGGGGTTGAATGATGGCTTTGCAAACATATGAGGTCAGATACTGAACATGAGGCCTAGACCTGGACTGTCTGAGATTTATAATATGTTGGATCAAGATGAAAGTCAACGTGTGGTTGGTTTGGGTAATAAAGTGGTTCCTGCACCAATTGCTTTCCAAGTTTAAGACTCTAGCATATCTGATTCATCTCAAATCGTATTGGCTCATGGTAATCTCAAGAAGCCAAAGTGCTCTCATTGCAACAAGATTGGACATACTGTTGACCGCTGCTACAAGGTTCATGGCTTTCCCACGGGTCACCCAAAAAAGGAAAACCTTCAACCACAGTGGGCACAACAAATATTGCAACTCTCAACAATGTTCCATGTTTTCAACATGAGCCGCATATGGATTCTTCTAAGGATCATATTTAGAATAGTTTTGACAATATGTCTAAGGTCCAGATCCATACAATGATCTCCTACTGTAGTGCCAAGCTTCACACTCCCGGTGTCACATCTCCATCTGAACAGACTTGTGATTCGAATTCAAATTTTGCACCTGTTATTTCCTCGGTAACAGGTACATTTCTGGATCTTTACAATCACAAATACTATGACATGCTTGTTTCTTCTATATCTACAGCACCATAAGTGTCTCTTAGAGTTTGGGTAATAGATTCATGGGCAACTCATCATGTTACTCATTATAGAGATATGTTTACAACTTATAAACCTCTAGACAAAACCTTTGTCACCCTTCCCAATGGTTATACAGTTAAGATAGAGGGCATATGATACATTCAATAGACTGATGCTATCTCTCTTTATAATGTGCTATACATACCTGAATTCAAATTCAACTTGCTGAGCGTTAGTGTTTACCTAAAACTTTGAATTCTAAAGTTAGTTTTATTGATGATGGATGTTTCATTCAGGCAATTACACGGGAATTGATGATTAGTCAAGGTAGTCAAATTAGGAAAATATATGTCTTGAATTTCAATTCTGCAAATAATACGATGTTTTTAGCAGATGTTTCATGTACTTCTATTTCATGTAATAGTTTACTTGTTGATTCTTTTACTTGGCATAGGAGATTGTGTTATCCATCTCAGTCCAAAATAGATTTCCTTTTTGATGTATTGAGTGTGAAAAAGGTTAAGAATAATGCAAAGACATCTGACTGTTGTGATCATGTTTGTCATTTATCCAATCAGAAGCACCTTCCATTTAAATCTAGACATAATATGTGTATTATACCTTTAGAGTTAGTACATATAGATACATGTGGTCCTTTATGTGTTCCTACTACTAATGGTTACAAATACTTTTTTACGATAGAATATGATTTCATTAGAGCCACATGGATATATTTGCTTCGTGCCAAATCAGATGTTTTGCAGATCTTTCCTACTTTCATTCGAATGGTTGAAACTCAATATAATGCAAAATTTCAATCTGTTAGATCAGATAATTCACATGAATTAAAATTCACTGAACTTTACTCATATAAGAGAATAGTTGCATATCATTCTTGTCCCGAAACTCCTGAACAAAATTATGTGGTAGAGAAAAAGCATAAGCACCTTTTGAATGTAGCTAGAGCCTTTTTGTTTCAATCTCAAGTTCCATTAGAATTAGGGGGGGGGGGGGATTGTGTTCTTACGGCTGTATTTCTTATCAATAGATTACCATCTTTAGTTCTAGATAATAAGTCTCCTTATGAGAAGCTCACTAATAAGATTTCAGAATATCATAATTTAAAAAGTTTTGGATGTTTATGCTATAGTTCCACTTCTCTTAAAGGTAGAAATAAGTTTGAACCTAGAGCTAGAGCTTGTGTTTTTCTAGTGTACCCATTTGGTTACAAGGGATATAAGCTACTAGATATAGAGACACACTCCGTTTCTGTTTCAAGACATGTGATTTTTCATGAGGATATTTTCCTTTTTGTATAATCTAACATCACAGATGCTACTAAGGATTTCTTTCCTCCATTACAATCGCATGCTTCCTCTGATGCTCATTTGCCTCTAGTGCAAACATCTTATGATGCACATCCTACATCTGATGTGTCATCTTATGAGGGTTTAGTTCCTTCTGGATCCAAGTCTCGCAGACAAATACAACCACCTAAACACTTGCAGGACTTTCATTGCTATAACAATACTCTTACTATATTTTTTATTCAAATATATCAGAGCCTTTCTATGCTTTTCTTACAACATTTACAAATACTCCAATACCAGAGAAATTTTCAGATGCCAAGGCTTTTCATGTATGGTGTGATGCTATGGGTGTGGAGATGGGTGTTATGGAAAGGACTAATACTTGGTTGGTTTGTGAATTACCTCCGGGTAAAGTTGTTATTGGATGTAAGTGGGTTTATACAGTGAAGTATAATGCTGATGGCAGCATTGAAAGATACAAGGCTCGTTTGGGGGCTAAGAGTTTTACACAGCAATATATAAGGTATTGACTTCTTGGACACATTTTCTCATGTTGCTAAGTTAGCCACAGTGAAGTTTCTTCTAGCTCTTGCACCAAAGTTGAAGTGGTCTCTTACTCAACTAGATGTGTCTAATGCCTTCTTGAATGGTGAATTGGATGAGGAAATATATATGAAGCTTCCTGATGGTTGCATATTTTATCCCATTCTAGCATGCATTTAAGTTAGATTTTTGTGTCCAACACTTGCATTTCCATAGTTTTTGTCTAGTTTGCATCCACTTTAGAGTTTAGTGAGTCTTAAGTTAGTTCTTGCATGTTTTGTTGCATTATGGAGTATTCTAGGTAATCTTTGGAGTTGGAAGGGCTTGATGATGTTTGGAGGAAAGCCATGGCCCATAAAGAACTTGTTGGAGGCAAAGAGAAATGATTCTTGAAGAAAAAGTGTCTCGGCCAAAATTTGCAACCCGCCGGTCGTCCCGCCAAACGGCCTGCCGCCGGAGAGTGACCGGCCAAACACGCGCAGCGACCCATCCAAACGGCCTACATCGACCTGCCGTATTGGGCAGGTGCAGCCCGATACGTCCTGCGCAGAATTTGACTAGGGTGATCATCGGCCTGCGTGATATTCCTATTTTTTACCCATTTTAGCATGCATTTATGTTAATGTTTTGGGTCTCATGCATGTGTCTTTCATAGTTGTTATAGCATTTTGGTCTAAATTAGAGTATTATGTGTTTGCTTTAGGTCCTAGTGAGTCTTGCATGTATTTGGAGTGTTTCTAGGTGTTTTGGAGATAATTGGGATGATTGGAGTGATTGAGCTTAAGAGAAGGAAGAGTACACCCGAGGTGTCTCAAATATGTGGCTGTACGAAGGCCTTCCGATCTGATTCAGCTTCAACGGTCTTCTTGGAAGTTGTAGAGGAAGGAGTTAGCTATCTACTGCAGTTGGATTAAGGTCATTCGGATGTGTGGTTCGAGAGATATGGCCGCTTTACTGAGGACATGTCTGTCTGGCGCGCATACGGACCACGAGGAAAAGGATCGATCGATCCTCAAAAGGATCGATCGATCGGTGCACAAATGATCGACCAGGAGCTCAAAGGACCGACCAGGGGCAAAACGGATCGACCAGAAGCAAAAAGGATCGATCCATCCTTTCCCATTCGACCCACTTTTGTATAAATACTCTTGAAACCTTTTTTTTTTTTGGCTAAGCTTTCTTCTTTCTAGAGTTGGGTTTTATCCCAAACTCTTCTTATGATTTTGGAGGGATTTTGATTGTTCTTCATACAAATGCCACCCTAGAGAAGATTTCTTCACCCTTATCTTTATATTAATGCATCTTCTTTATCTTTATTTTTTTTTCTTTTATGTTCTTTAAACTTTAGACTTTTTGTTGGATTATGGATGGCTTAATTTTGATGGTTAGATGGTGATGATTTAGGTTGATCCTTGTTAAATCCTTCACATAGGTTTGCCCTTAATGCTAGATTTAGATTGAGAGATCAAATCTAGAACTAAGGCATTTCACGCCCGAGAGGTGTTCGATGAAATGTTTGAACCAAGCCTTTTGTGAGCTTTTCACATCCTTGCCATGAGAGTTGATGTCAAGGGTGATTAGTAAACTAATTGGGATTGTTTATTAATGCTCATTGATTATCTAATTGCAAACGAGAGTTTATGTCAATTAGGTGATTAGTGAAGTGATTAGTGCCATGAGAATGGATTAGTCATATTTATGAATCTCATGTTCTAGGATAGTGTTTAATGCAATCTTTGTCATCATTATTTGATTGTTAATCATTCATTTGATAGTTTATTCAATGATCCAACACTTCTATCTTTTGTTTTCTTTCTTGCGTTTTACTTTCTTAATGTAAAAACATAAAAACCCAAAACAATTGCTCTAGCTTAAGTCATTTATTGCATTCCTAGTGTGTTGTTCTTTGTGCCTCCTTGGATTGATTCTCTTGTACTACAATGATATTAGTAGACTTGAGTAATTGATTAAGACTCCAAAAAGTCTATCATCAATTTGGCGCCGTTGCCGGGGAGGCGATAACAATAACCATTAGGATTTAGATTTTTCTTGAGACTAGAGCTTTTTATTCTCTTTTGTTGCTAATCTTTTCACTTTTCTTGTGATTTTCGTGGGGGAAGTGACAATGAAGACGCAACCGTCAAGCTAGTGACGTTAAACGCGCCCTTGGGGACCTCCCCAAGCCTATCCCTTGTCAAGCTTGCGACACAAAACAAGCATGAATAAGAGGACCAAGCTCCTCAACAATAAAGGATGGCAAATTTGGGTCGGATCGGTCTAAGATTGGTTTCTTGGGTCCAAGGTCGTGGTGTGTGATGAAAGGAGGGTTCGGCCACTACATGTCACACTCCTCTCCTCCTCGATTCAATTCCAAGGTATGATCCTCACTCCATTTTATTGTATATACTTTCTTGCATATTTTTACTCTCTCTTTGACTTTTGTTGCACCGAGACGGTGCAATTCAAGTTTGGGGGAGGGGTTTGTGTCATTTGACATTGTGTTTTGTGATCTTATTTTCCTTTTTGCATACTTAGTCTCATGCATACATATAAGTGCATAAAAAATCATAAAATTTTGAACACAAAAAGAACGCATATAGTTGCATATAGTTGCATATAGGTCGCATTTGCATTTGCATTGAGAGCAATGATGTAATCTCCATGTATAATATCATTTTAAGAGCTCGGTTCATTGCCCTCGTTGTTAGTTGTTCGATGCTTTTGATTGAGTTTGAAATCAAGGATGAACCATATTTTGATCTCATGTTTCATTACTCGGGTCTTAGCTAAATTGAGTCACTAATTGAGTCCAATCCTACTTAAGTGAGAATCGTAATCTTGACATTTTAATTATCATGTTTATGCATATCATAGTGAGTTCATGGATACCACACACATATTTGGGCTTTCTTATCCTTTTTACCACCCTCTCGTTAGCTCAAATAGCTGATTCCCATCATTGGAACGGTTAACCATACCTTTAACCTACCCTCCTTTCAAGCCAAATCTTTAGTGTGCGGATGTGAGGCCTAATTTTTCGAGTAAGCTTGGCAAAAAGTGTTGAGTTTAGGGCAACACAGATAGGTTTGCATGTAGATCTAGCCCAACATCAAGGGTTAGACTAGGCTAGGCTAGCTAGGAAGGAAAGTTTTGGGGTTTGGTATGAAAGAAGATATATGATCAATGAGATTGTGGTGGAAAAGAGAAGCGAATCCAAAGGAGAATGGAAAGTCAAAAAGGGGATGCAATATTGTGAAGTGTTTGGTGCAAGGTTATGAAATTAGCTCTCATGCATTGGTTTTAGCCTCAGAATGTTATTTGAAAAACGAAAGAAGCCAAAATTTGGCTAAAACATCAAGTGATGAGAAATGAGGCAAGGCAAAGAAAAAGAAAGAGAAGAAGAGCTAAGGAAACAACAAAAGGAAGCACCAAGCCACAAAGGTCAATAAAGAAGGAGAAATCCCCCAAGTGAGAAAAGATGAAGTGGAAGAAGAAGGTAAAACGCCTTGTGAGAAAAGGGTAGTTTAGGTTGGGGTTTCATGGTTAGAAATGCTAGGGATTGAGACATTTTTAGGCATTGGGTAGATGTAAATATATCCTTGTATGCATAGATTGCTCTTTACTCTTACCATTTTGCTAAGCTTGCTCATTCATGGAGAGACCCCTTGCATTGGAGTAATGATATATCATGGTTTTTACCCCTTTTAAGTTATGATATAGGTCCGTTTTATAGAGTCTTTCTACTATTTTGTAGTATTTTAGAGTCTTTTACAGGTTTTAGCACGTTTGGAGCATAATTGGAGATATTGGAGCTTTCTGGAGCATTTTGGAGCAAAACAGAAGTTCGTGTAGCTGAGTACCTGATTTGAAGCCCTTGTATCGACCGACACCACCTGCTGTCGATCGATACTGACACCATGAAGGAAGGAAGCACGTCATTGCCCGAGTATCGATCGATACCACTCACGGTATCGGTCGATGCCGGCGTCCATGGGGAATGAAACGCGACTTTTATGAAGAGTTGAGGAATTGCAAAATTGCCCAGAAGACTTTATTATTTACAATTTAGCCCAAAACGTGTTTTAGCACTATAATTAGGTTTTTGAGCCATTTTTGTTGGCTACGCTTGATTTGAAGACGTTCTGATTAAGCTTTATTCTACTCTGGTTTTTGGAGAGACAACTCTGAAATCATGTTTCTTATTGATTTCTTTGATGATCTATTCAATCATGTTGTTTTCATTCTCCATGTCTGAGTAGATCCACTTTAGGTTCAGGGTTCTCATAAGGATTTTCTCTGAATGTTAGGTTAATTAGTTAATTAGGATTCATCATCTGAATTAGTTATTCACCATAGGTTGTTCCCATAGCTAATTCTAGGTTGACGAATCTGGAACTTAGATCTTAGGATAATTGATTAGGCACGAGAGTGCGATTAATTACCTGACAGAACATAGGGTGAACAAAATAACTATTCGCAAAGAGATTTGGTTTAGTTGTTTTGTGAACAAATCAAACTTGAAATAAAAGCTGGTTTAGACTTTAGGATTCGCAAAGAGATTTGGAATTCTAGGATTTAGACTTAGATAGTTTTCGCAACGAGAGTTGGTTAGCTATACTTTAGTGATTTGAGTTCAAGAACCACGCTAAATCTGAATCATGTTAGTTAGTTTATCTACATTCATTGAATTCCTGAGAAATACCCTGAGCATATCTACATTCGTTGCCGGGGACTTAATTTCGCCATTAGATTTTAGTGAAGAATTTCGACTAAATCGTTGAGTATCGATCGACACCCTAGTGGTATCGGTCGACACTCGTCGCGTTTTTTTTTCCGGTTACTTACGTTCTTGACTTTGGTGTTTCAGGTGTATGCCTACTCGAGAAACCAGGAGAAACAAGACCACTCAGCTAGTTGATCTGTCAAACGAGCAGCTAGCACTTTTGGAACGCACAAACATGAAAGCAAGGAAGCCAGCAGAGATGAACAATCCAATAGTATTGATTCGTGATGAAGCTGGGACTTTAAGAGACCAAGAGGGTCAATTGTGCAATGAGAGGGGGCAACGAGTTGATGGAGATGGAATCATCATTGTCCCTCCAGCTATTGTGAATGTTAGGAATGATGTGGTTGATCGTGGTAGGACAATTGGTGAATACAACAGGCCTGATCAGTTCTATGCCAATCGATCAGCGATTCGCCTTCCTGCTTTCCAGAGGAATGACTTTGAGTTGAAACCCGCATACTTTACTCTTGTGGGTCAGCATCCTTTCATGGTCTCCCTCATGAACACCCCATGGATCACATTGAGAGGTTTGAGGACTTGGTCACTAGCATGAAGTATAATGGAGTGTCCAACGATTACATTCTCTGTAAGCTCTTCCCACACTCTCTTGGTGGAGATGCAACTTATTGGCTTAAGCAGTTATCTCCTGGATCACTGACTACATGGGAGGAGACGAAGAATGCGTTCCTGAATAATTTCTATGATGATGCGAGATCCGAAGAGCTCAGGAACAAGATCTCCCAATTTTCTCAAAGACCAACTGAAGCGTTTAAGGCTGCTTGGATCAGATTCAGGTCATATCAGAGGGATTGCCCACATCACGGGTTCACTAAGGTTCAGTTGCTGGGTATCTTCTTAAGAGGGATTGATTGGAGGTATCAGATGGCTCTAGATGCTGCGAGTAATGGGAATTTCAACACCTGGTATCCTGACGATGCTTATGTGCTGATTGAGAACTTGGCGTCTAGCAATAGCACCAAGAGTGCTGACATGGAGCATAGGAAGCTTGCTGGTGGTATGGAAGGTTCACAGATTGCTGAGGTTCAAGCCAAGCTGGATTCAATGCACAATCTTCTGATGGGTAAGACGAAAGCTGTTCACTTTGCTGATGAGGATGAAGTGAAAGATGTTAACTACATAGGTTGTGCTGGATTTCAAAGTCAAAGATATCAATACCCACCTCACCCACCCAACACTCCAAAGAGCAAGGTTGAGTCTATGTTTGAGCAGCTTCTTCAAGGACAGCAGAAGATGACAGTGAGCTTTAATGGGAAGATGGATGCTTTGTACACAGATCTAAATGGGAAAATCGAGGCTCTCAGTACTAGCCACAGGATGCTAGAAACTCAGGTCGCTCGGACTACAGCAGCTGTCAAGGGAAAGATGGTTCATGCACAGAATGAACACGTTAATGCAATCACCTTAAGAAGTGATGAAGAGGTCGATCCAGGAGTGAAAACTGGCCTAACTGCAAAGAATCTCATCGATCTTGCTGATGACGACGATGAGGCTCCTGAAACCACCCCAGTATCGATCGATACCACCCAGCATCGGTCGATACCCGTTCAAGGATCTGCCAAAGACGTTTCAAAACAACAAGAATCGACCGACACCACACCTGTATCGATCGACACCACATCTGAAGAGACGACATAGAAGCCTTGTATCGATCGATACCATTCTAGTATCGGTCGACACCCATCGCAGACTGAGCCAGAAACTGTGAAAACACCCAAAATTGTCGAGGAAAGGGTTTACAAGCCTAAGGTGCCATATCATATACCACCTAGACATCTCATGAACCCCATTTCTGCGGAGAAGTTGCTCGTTTTTGAGAAGATGGTCAGGAGGATCCCCCGCACTATATCTTTTGAAGAAGCTTTTGAAAACCGTCCTTTGGAGTGTTACTTCCAAAATTGCAGAGAAACTGAGGAAGAGATCAAGGAACTCTTCATCAAGGCAAGAAGCACACCACCACCATTGAAGCAGTTGACCAAGAGGGAAGACCCAAGAATATTCTCAGTTCCATGCTCTATTTCTGGAGTTGAATTCAAAGAGTCTCTCGTTGACTCGGGGGCTTGCGTCAATGTCATGTCAAGGGCAATTACAGAGAGATTGAAAGCTGATATTCGACCGCCCAAGACATCCATCACATACGTGAACTGTATCACCTCACTTCCGCACGATACAATCCCTGATTTAATGGTTAAAGTAGGAGATTGTCTGGTTCCTACTGATTTTCAGGTTGTGGAGATGAGTGCAAGATCTACTACGCAGATGATTCTTGGACGACCGTTTATAGCTACGGTTGGTGCCATTATGGACACACCCAACAAGAGAGTCTCATTCTCATACATTGACAAGGAGGTGTACTACAAAGCCATTCATTCTGGAAGAATTCCCACACGTGTCTCTTGCATCGGTGTTGTCACAGTAGAGACGTTGGTAGTTGATCATTGGGAAGAACCTCCTGACGAGCCTACTGTCATAGACGTTCTAGATAGTCCTTCTGTCATCACCAAGAAAGACGTCACAACGGCTAAGGCAACGAAGAAGGTAAAGAGCAAAGGAGTAAAAGGTGCTCATTCTATGACTTTAATCCCACAGAAGTGTGATGGGGATTCGATTGAATACAAGGTGAAGTGCAAAGGAACCTCAAAACCATTCTCCAAGGCTAGAGTCATTCTTACTCCGGAGCTGAAAGAGAAAGGAAAGGAGGTTATAGAGAGCATGTTGAGTAGAACACTGAATCTGCAAGTGTCTAGCTGTGGAACTTGCATGGGAGTAAGCTCTCAACCTCGCCCTGACTGATCACCTGAGCCAAAGTCAAGCTAATGACTAAAAACAAGCGCTTGGTGGGAGGCAACCCACTGGTAAGTTATACATAAGTTTTTCTATTATTTTTGTTTTTGATTTTTGGTTTTGTATCTTGTGTTTCACGTGCAGCAGATTCAGAAGAGCAGCATCGATCGACGCCAACCCGGTATCGATCGACACCATCCACGCGACAAAGGAGCAGAAACTTGCTACGAGTATCGATCGATACCAGTGCTGTATCGGTCGACACTCATCACCATCTCAGGTAACTTCTTCGCTTTTCACCAATCCTCTCAGCTCTTCTAATTTCTTTTACCAACTCTTGACTAGATAACACTGGGGACAGTGTTGTTTAAGTCTGGGGGAGGTAGTTGCTGACAACGTGTTTGTTTTTCTTAGAGTCAGTCGTTTTTGTGTCAAATTTGTTTTATTGAGTCAAAACCTGTTGGAGATTATGATCTTGTTCTTGAATCTACTGTTTTGACTTTGCTTCTGAGTGTC
>PKMM01041060.1:0-54417 GCA_002933915.1 Eutrema heterophyllum
TCGCGATATCTCCTCGAATACATGTCCGAATGACCTGATTCCAACTCCTGTGGCAAGCTAACTCATCGGGCTACATCTTTCATGAAGACCGTCGAGGCTAAATCGGACTGGATCTCCTTCGTTCAGCCGATACAAATGGATCTGTCTGCACTGCCGTGTTTGTGCCGCTTGGTTTGTGCCGACCCAGAATGGGTCGGTAAAAATCTTCCTGATCCTTCATGCCGAGCAGATCTGGGTCGGTGTTGAGAAGTGCTTCTGATCGGTATAAGTCTCTGAAGCAATACCGACCCATGGTACCGACCCAATGCCGGTCGGTATTGTTCGACATCTTCGCGGCTAGTCGGGCATGGCTTCAGTAAAAAGGCCATAGCTTCCAAACCACTGGTCCGAATGACTTTAATCAAAATCCGGTAGAAAGATAACTCATCCCTCTACAACTGTCATGAACACCTCTGAAGCTAAATCATATCAGAGAGCCTTTGTTCGGCAGGTTCTTTTGGACGGTTCGGATGACCCCTTCCTTCTCTTATGCTCCATAACTCCAAACTTCTCCAAAATGACTCCAAGCACCTATAAAACACTCCAAATGATGCAAGACTCACTAGGACTTAATGAAACCTAGCTAGACTCTAATTTAGACCAAAACACTAAGGAAAACAATGATTATGCATGCATGTGACTCAAAACGCTAAGTAGAATGCATGCTAAAACGAGTAAAATATGAGAATATCAGTATTGCGGCACTAGGAGGAACATGTCAACCAAGGGCATGGTAAGTTCAACCATTTCCATTTGTCTATCGAATACCGCCCTATACTTCTCCAACAATTGCTTCTTGAAGCGGCCCAGGAATGGTAGTTTTTGTACATAAGGCAGTGAAACAAATTGCGATTCCTTCTTCTTAGGTGTCTCTTTGGTCTTGTCTTTGGTATCAACCTCCTTCACTTTGTCTTCAATACCCACAAAGTTGTCCTTAAGCACATCTTCTTCGGTTTCAAGCGTCTCCCCCCCCCCCCCACTTGGACAACGATGTCCTCATCAACCTTAGGAGCTTCACATAGGGGAAGTTCTTTGCCACTTCGGAGTGTGATGGCGTTCACATACTATTTGGGATTGGTCTCGGGCTTGCCCGGAAATTGACCTTGGGGCCTTGACGAAGAACTCACTCCCTTGCCTTCAAGTTGCTTGATCTTAGAGCTCAATGTCTCAAACTTAGAAGTGAGATATTGTAGGAGCAATCCACTTTGTTGTGGATCTCCGCCATCTTCTTACTAATCTCTATATCTCCATTGGCTTGCCCTTAAAGAATTTGTTGCAGAATGTTCTTCATATCGGCATCTTGAGAGGAAGAGGCGTTCCCTTGAGCTCGTGGCATGAAACCGGGTGGGCAAAGGCTTGCTTAGTTTGGAACCCACCTTGGTTCCCTTGGAAAGTGTTTTTGGGAACATAGCCTTGTTGGTTTGAGTTGCTCCCTTGACCTTGTTGTTGTTGAGTGAATTGCTTTTTTGGGGAGCTTGGTTGCTTTGTTGTTGTTGTGGGTAGACTTAATCTTGTGGATTCTCCACGTTTTGGTTCCGGTAAGAGAAATTTGGGTGGTTGCGGTAGTTGTTGTTGAAGCCGCCTCTTTGGTAGCCTTGATTACCCACATAATTCATCTCTTCTTGTGTGCCCACGTCCCCTTCTTCCTCTTGGTAACTTTGGTGTTCCTCAAAGTCGCCAACAAAGTGAACCGGTTTATTAGAAGCGCTAAGGAGCTTGTCAATCATTGAAGCTTGCTTGTCCATCTTCTCGGTTAGAATCTTCATCGTCTTAGACCTCTTGTGCTCATCAAAATCACTAGTTGTCCTAGTGGCTCGGTCATAATCGTTCCCATAAGTCTCGTCGCTTTGAGCTAGATTCTCACTAGTTCCATGGCTTCATCAACATCTTTGACCAAGAAGTTCCGATTGGAGGTCGTGTCTAGAAACATCCTTATCTTGGGCAATGCACCACGGTAGAGGGTGCTTAGGAGAGAAGCATTTGAGAACCCATGATGAGGGAATTGAGAAGTGTAGCTTCGAAACCTTTCCCCTGCTTCATTGAAGGTCTCATTTGATCTTTGGGTGAAGCTAGAGATTTCGTTCCACAACTTAGCGGTTCGGGCCGGTGAGAAAAACTTAGCAAGGAAAGCTCGCTTGCAATCGTCCCAAGACGTGATGGAGCCTTGAGCTAGATTCTTCTCCCATTGATGTGCCTTATCTCCAAGAGAAAATGGGAAGAGTCTTAGCTTGAAACCGTCTTCCGATACACCGTTCATCTTGGTTAGCCCGCATATTCTATCGAATTGATCAATATGATCTAACGGGTCCTCCATAGATAGGCCGTGAAATTTGTTACCTTGAACCATATTGATCAATCCCGCCTTCACTTCAAAGTTATTGTTCTCCACCAGAGGAGCTTGGATCCCTTGCCGGTTTTGATGAGCTTTGACGGCATCACCCGCACCAACCACGTTTTGAGACCTTGGAGGATGGTTAGGGGCTCTCACTTGCCGGGCGGGTGGTGGTGGGACGTGTGGAGCTTGGCCATGTTGGGCGTGGTGGTTTCCATTACCACTGTTGCCTTGTTGATTGGCAAACTGCCCGTTGTTGTTACCAACCGCCACGTCGTCTAAGTTCTCCATACCCAAACGTTCGACGTGTAGTTGTCTTTCCCTTTGTCTCCGTGCTCTAATTCCTCGATCCAATATGTGGATGTCGTCCCGTGCTTGAACTAGGTTGTCCTCGCCTCTAGAACGGGTATGCATGCACCTATAAAATAGAGATGGCAACAAGAAGTGAAAGAAATTAGTAACAAAACTATAAAGAAAGCTTAATCTACAGAAGATCTAAAATCTTAATGTTGAAAGCTAAACCCAATTGGCAACGGCGCCAAATTGATAGTAAGATTTTTGTCTATCTAGATATCAATTCTCTAGATGCTAAGTAGCATAAGAGGTATCGAATCCAAAGAGTTAAGTTCTAAAACACCAAGAATACATAGAACTATTCAAGTTAAGCAATATGATTGGTTTTAGGATTATTTCTAGCCATCTAATTCAAAAGGAACAAGAAACATGAACTAGTAATAATAAAACGAGGCTAAATGTAATATTAAAAGGCGAATCCAAAGATGAGGTTATGGAAGTAAGATGATCCCATAGCTAATTCATGATGCTCAATACTCAAACAATGTTAATCCCTAGGTTAAGATCACTAAATATGACTAATCCTCTCTCAAGGTACTAATCACTAAATCAAATCAACCTATAAGCACCCTAGACAACTACTCTCATAGGCTCAACATGTTTATTTCTTACTAAGTTCTTTGAGAATTTCATCAAACACCTTGTGGGTGTGAAATTCCCTAAAATCTAGATTGATTATCTCTAACCTAATCTAGCATTAAGCACACTTAGCAAGAAGGGAAATTGGTAAATCTAACCCTAAACATCATGAATTAACCATTGGATCACCCTAAATCTACCTCATCCCAAGATCCTAAGAAACTACTCACTAATCATGGAAAACCCAACAAATCCTATGAAGAACATGTTTAATCCCATGATTAGATGATGATTTGATTAAGAAAGAAGAGATAAAAGATAGAAATTAAGAAATCCAAACTTAAATTGCATAAATAATACAAGATGTCTCTTAAAAATCACAAGAACACTTAGAACCCTAAAAAGAAGGTTTTTAGCTTAGAGAAAAACTTAGATTAAAGAAAATTAGGTTTAGAGTATTTATAGTTGTTGGGCGGACCGGGTCAACCCGGAACAAATAGGGTATTGACCTGGTTAAATCTGGGTGATTTGGTGCTGGGATTGTGCACCGGTCGAGTGCACCGCACAGGAGAGAGGAGCTCGGGTCGGTGCTTACGCTCTGATCCAGCACCGGATGGGTGCACCAGATGGGAGCGGTCGGTGGAGATGCCCTGAAGCAGCACATCGGTCGGCAGCACCGGTCGGGAGAGGGAGGTCTTGGTCAGTGCTTAGCTTCTGGCCTTACAACGGTCGGTTGCACCGCCCAAGGCTGGTCGGTGTATGCGTATGGTTGAGCGGCCAGATGGACATACCTTCAGTAGATCGGCCATATCTCTCGAACCACACATCCGAATGACCTAAATCTAACTCCAGTAGACAGCTAACTCCTTCCGCTACAACCTTCATGAAGACCGTTGAAGCTGAATCAGATCGCGAGGCCTTCGTCCAGCCACATCTTTGAGACACCTCGGGTGAGTTCTTCATTCTCTCAAGCTCAATCACTCCAATTATCCCAATTGTCTCTAAAACACCTAGAAACACTCCAAATGCATAAAAGACTCACTTGGACCTAATGCAAACACCTAATACTTTAATTTAGACCAAAATGCTATAAAAACTATGAAAGACACATGCATGAGACCCGAAACACTAAATAATATGCATGCTAAAACGGGTAAGAGATAGGAATATCAAATATCACCAGCCAATTTATGAATGCTCTCTTTGTCCAAAATCTCTTGAATCAGCATATTAAGTGCCTCCTTAATCTGTTTGGCTCGTTCTCTTGTAACTGGTCAAACAGGTACAAGCAATGCAACCTCTTCATGTTCCTTGCTGCTCACGATGTCCTCATCATTCCCCTCCTCTTGAAAAGGATTTGACCTCAAATCAGGTTCACCTACATTGAAAGGAGTCAAGTCAGAAACATTTCAGCTAGAACTTATCTTATACTCACTTGGCAAGTCTAGCTTGTGATATTCCCATATTTTACCCGTTTTAGCATGCATATTATTTAGTGTTTCAGGTCTCATGCATGTGTCTTTCATAGTTTTTATAGCATTTTGGTCTAAATTAGAGTATTAGGTGTTTGCATTAGGTCCTAGTGATTCTTGCATGCATTTGGAGTGTTTATAGGTGTTTTGGAGACAATTGGGATGATTGGAGTGATCGAGCTTAAGAGAAGGAAGAGTTTGATATCCTCATAATTTGCATCATTTAAGCATTCATTTATCTTAGGTTTTATTTCTTTTGCATGTGTCTCATAGCATTTTCTTAGTGTACTAGTCTCAATTTAGAGTATAGGATGTTTTGCATTAGGTCCTAGCGAGTCTCGTATGTTTTGGAGTCTTTTCTAGGTACTTGGAAGCGTTTTGGGGAGGATTATGAGCCATGGAACCAAGCTTGATCGGATTTGGATGCAAAAGGAGATGGCCAAGGCAAAAGGCAGTTTGCAAAGGACTGTACCGACCCATCCTGGGGCGGTACGTTTGATCGGTATTGAGGCAGAGAGTTATGCCGATCCATAACTCAATTCATACCGCTCCAGAATCGACCGACACACTCCCCTGGATCATCCGTTTTCACTCAGCGCACCCTTTCTTCTTAACCAGTACCGACCGATCCTGGATCGGTACGCCTGTTCGGTATTGAGACAGGGGGAAAAGCCGACCTAAGGAGCCTTCCCATACGGACCTGAAATGACTCGGCACAAATCCTCAAGAAGATTAGTACCGACCCACTCTTGGTCGGTACTACCGAGCGGTACTAATTCAGCTCTCACGCCGATCAACTCTTGCCGGCTAAAACTCATCCCGCACACGATCCGACACGCCCTGCATCGACCAGATCTTCATTTCTGCCGGCTAAAACTCATCCCGCACGCGACCCAGCTTCCAAGCAACCTATGCTACGAAGTTTTGCACTGATTGGTTTGTACCGACCCAGAATGGGTCGGTACAAACTTCTATCTGCGATTCGACCCAGACCCGACCGGGTCAATACCCGGTTTGTTCCGGGTTGACCCGGTTCGCANGTCGATCGGTGTGATCGCTGAGTTAGTGCCGAGCTGTAGTACCGACCGAGAGTGGGTCGGTACAAAAAGCTGTGTTTGTGCCGCTCGAGTTGTGCCGGATGGGGACGGGTCGGTACTGGTCTACATACACTTGGTCAAATCGCCATATCTTTTGAACCACTTGTCCAAATGACCTGAAACCACCTCCAGGCGACAGCTAACTCACATATCTTCGACTTTCATGAAGAACGTAGAAGCTAAATCGGATTGGAAACCCTTCGTCTGGGTTGATCTTTCAGAAGTCGTATTGGGAGCAGCACTCGTTTGGACGCCAGACAGACATGTCTCTGATAAATATGATGTATCTTTCTAACCACGGATCAGAATGACATCAAACCACCTCCAGAAGTCAGATGACTCAATTATCTACATTTTTCATGAAGATCATTGACGCTGAATCGGACTGTAACCTCTTCGTTATGCCGGATCTTTCAGATACTTCGACTGGCTTCATGGGGATGGATTTAGGAGTGGATTAGTACCGACCAAGTGTACCGAGCTAGGACAGGTCGGTACTAATCTTTGCCTTTGTACCGATCAGTTAGTACCGGTCCAGAACAAAGGCTAAGTCTGGGGGAGTTGATATATCATGGTTTTTACCCGTTTTTAACCATGATATATGTCTCGTTTATAGAGTCTTTCTAGTATTTTTGGAGTCTTTTTAAGTCTTTTCAGGTTTAGGTACGTTTGGAGCTAAATTGGAGATATTGGAGCATTTTGGACCTAAGCAAGGATCATGTAGCTGTGAGGGTCGATTTGAGGTCCTTGTGTCGAGCGATACCACCTAGTGTCGGTCGATACCGACTGCATGAAGGAAGGAAACGTGACTTTTTCCTTATCCGAAGAAATTGCACTTTAGTCAAGAAGTCTTTATTATTTACAAGAAGCCCCAAAACGTGTTTTAGGATATAATTAGGTTTTTCAGCCACTTGTTAGGGGGAGAGCTTTATTCTACTTTTGATTTTTTTTTGGAGAGCTTTTGAGGGAGACAAGTCTGAAACTCTGTTCGTCCGAGAGAAGATTTTCAGACCCTTTGTTTATTCTCTTTATTATTACTTTTGAGTTTTATTCAATCATGTTGTTTTACTTAATCTCCATGTCTGAGTAGATCTCCTTTTAGGTTTAGGGTTCTCATAAAGGATCTCTTTGTATGCTAGGTTAATTAGTTAGTTAGGATTCATAATCAAATTAGTTCTTCGCCATATGTTGTTCTTAATGATAAATTCTGGATTGATCACCTAGAACTTAGATCTTAAGATAATCAATTAGACACGAAAGTGTGATTGATAATTTGATAGAACCTAGGGTGAACAAAATAACTATCTGTAAAGAAATTTGGTTTAGTTGTTTTGCGAACAAATCAAACTTGAACTTAATGTTGGTTTAGTCTTTAGGATTTGCAAAGAAATTTGGGATTCTGAGACTTAGACTTAGATAATTCTCGCAACGAAAGTTGGTTAGTTATAGATTAGTGTTTTGAGTTCAAGAACCGTACTAAAATCTGAATCCTGATTAATTGGTTTATCTGCATTCTCTGATTTCCTGAGAAATACCATGAACCTATTTTCCTCCATTGAATTTACAACTCTATAAACTACATTATTGCTTCCTGTTTTATCGATTTACTTAGCTTAATTCGAATCTATATAATCTATTGTGTGATTCTTGAGTCTCTGTGGTTCGACCCCTACATACTGCAACTACAAAGCTGTTAGTACTTTAGGGTATTACATTTTGAGCTTATCAAAATTTGGCGCCGTTTCTGGGGACTCTTAATTCGCCATTAGATTTTAGTCTAGAATTTCGACTAAGTTCGATAGTGTCGAGCGACACCACCCAGTGTCGGTCGATACTAATCGTTTTATTTTACTCTTTTTCTTATTTTTTGTTACTTACGTGCCTTGTCTTTTGTGTTTCAGGTGTATGCCTACTTGCGAAACATGGAGGAACAAGAGCACTCAGCTAGTTAATCTTTCCAACAAGGAGCTAGCAGATTTGGAACACACAAAAAGGAAAACAAAGAAGCTAGCAGAGATGAATAATCCAGTGGTATTGACTCGTGATGATGCTGGAGCTTTGAGAGACCAAGAGGGTCATTTGTGCAATGAGAGAGGGCAAAGACTTGATGGAGATGGAAACGTTATTGTCCCTCCAGTTGTTGTTGATGAGATTGTCGCGCCAGTTGCGCGCAGCAATTTGGGGAATGTTGGGAATGCTGTGGTTGATCGAGGTAGGACAATTGGTGAGTACAACAGGCCTGATCAGTTCTATGCCAATCGATCAACGATTCGCCCTCCTACTTTTCAGAGGAATGACTTTGAGCTGAAACCTGCATACTATACTCTTGTGGGTCAGCACCCTTTTCATGGTCTTTCTCATGAACACCCCATGGATCACATTGAGAGGTTTGAGGACTTGGTTACTAGTATTAAGTACAATGGAGTGTCCAATGATTTCCTTTTCTGTAAACTCTTCCAATACTCTCTTGGTGGAGATGCATCTTATTGGCTTAAGCAGTTACCGCCTGGATCACTGACTACCTTGGAGGAGACTAAGAATGCCTTCTTGAACAATTTATATGATGATGCACGATCCGAGGAGCTTAGGAATAAGATCTCCAAATTTTCTCAAGGAGAGAATGAGGCGTTTAAGGCTGCTTGGGTGAGATTCAGATCATATCAGAGGGATTGTCCACATCACGGGTTCACTAAGGTTCAGTTGCTGGGTATCTTCTTCAGAGGGATTGATTGGAGGTATCAGATGGCCTTAGATGCTGCGAGTAATGGGAACTTCAACACCATATATCATGACGACGCTTATGTGCTTATTGAGATCTTGGCATCTAGAAATAGTACTAAGAATGCAGACTTTGAGCGAAGAAAGCTGACTAGGAGCATGGATGGATCGCAAATTGCTGAGGTTCAAGCTAAGCTGGATTCATTGCTGATGAGGTTGAGAATTTCGATGAGGATGAAGTGGAAGATGTTAACTACATTGGTGGTGCTGGTTTTCAAGGTCAGAGATATCAATACCAGCAAAATAACAACCGTAACTTCACCAACAATTCTCAGCGAGGAGGGTACAAGTCTAAAGTCAGTCCAACTGGTTTTGGTACAAATCAATTTGCCCAGAGACCATTCCAGAGCAGTGGCTACTCCCGAACCTATGGGAATTCGTCTTATCAACCTCTACCTCCCAACACCCTAGAGAACAAGGTTGAGTCTATGCTTGAATCAGGGACAGCAGAAGATGACAGTGGATTTCAATGGGAAGATGGATGCTATGTACACAGACCTGAATGGAAAAATCAAGGCTCTCAATATTCATCAGAAGAAGCTGGAAACTCAGGTTGCTCAAACTGCAGGAGCTGTTAAGAGGCAAGATGGTTTTCTTCCAGGGAAGACAGAGAATCCGAGGGAACACATTCATGCAATCACCTTAAGGAGTGGAAAAGAGGTTAATCCAGAAGTGAAAAAGAGCCTAATTGCAGGAAATTTTGTTGATCTTGTGGAAGATGACGATGAGGATTCAGAAAATCCCCGTGTGTCGAGCGACACCAGCCCATGTCAAGCGACACAAGCCCAAAAATCTTCCCGAGACATGTCAAAGCCAAGTGTGTCGATCGACACGAACCCCGAGGTCGAGAAGCGACCCGAGTGTATTGAAGAAAGGGTTTACAAGCCTAAGATACCTTACCCTAAGCCTCTTAAGAAGACCAAGAAGGATGTAGAAGACTCTAGATGCAAGGCGATAATGGATAAGTTGATTGTTGAGCTTCCTTTTGTCGATGCTATCAAGACTTCCCCAGCCTTTAGGAGATATGTTAAGAGGATGGTATCAAGCAATGTGAACCTTGAGGAAGGAGTTTTGATGATTACTCATGAGTGCAGCGCGATTCTGCTCAACAAGATCCCAGAGAAGTTACCAGATCCAGGGAGTTTTGTGTTGGATTGTACGATCTTCACAGAAAGATTTGAGCGTTCTCTTTGTGATCTTGGCTCAAGTGTGAACCTCATGCCATACTCAGTTGCTCAGCAGATGGGGATCTCACTGATACTTGCTGATCGCTCAGTTCGACTTCCCGAAGGATTGCTCGAAGATGTTCCAATTAAGATTAGGAATTGCTTAATCCCAACTGATTTCATTGTCTTGGAATATGATGCAGAGCCCAAGGATCCTCTTATTATGGGAAGGCCATTCTTAGCAACAACTGGAGCTTTGATCGATTGCAGGAATGGGAAGATAGCTCTTAACATTGGTGATTTGGTTATGACTTTAAACATGGAGAAAATGATGAAGAGACCAACTATCGATGGGCAGACTTTCTTCGTTGATACTTTCAGCGACATAACTGAAGAGTATTTTCTGGAGATGCATCATGAGGATCCACTAGAGAGAGCATTGGTCTATTCAGCTGATTCAGAGATTTATTTGAGTGATGTTGCTGCTGGATATGCTAAGATGCTCGACACAATAGGAGCAGTATCGAGTGATACCAGTGATAGTGTCGATAGATACCACCTGCGAGCATGTGAGGAGTTGGCCGAAACTTCTAAGAAAGCTGTGTGCTTGGTGATTGGAGTGAGGAGAAGGCTCCTAGGGTCGAACTCAAACCACTCCCAGCAGATTTAAGGTATGTTTTTCTTGGTCTTAATTCCACATATCCAGTGATCATTAATGCTTCTTTAAACAACGCAGAGATCACCTTACTTCTGAGCAAGCTGTGCAAGTATCGCAAAGCTCTTGGCTATTCTCTTGATGACATTTCATGTATATCCCCAGACTTGTGCGTGCATAGGATTCATCTTGAGGACGAGTCAAAATCTTCAATTGAGCATCAGAGGAGGCTGAATCCAAACTTGAAAGAAGTGGTTAGGAAGGAGGTAATGAAGCTCTTGGAAGCAGGGATTATCTATGCCATTTCGGACAGCTCTTGGGTCAGTCCAGTTCATGTTGTACCTAAGAAATGAGGGATAACTGTGGTGAAAAATGAGAAGGATGAGCTGATCCCTACTATGACAATCACTGGACATCGAATGTGTATTGACTACAGGAAGTTGAATGCAGCCACAAGGAAATATCACTTCCCATTACCATTTATTGATCAGATGTTGGAGAGGTTAGCAAATCATCTGTACTATTGTTTTCTCGATGGGTACTCAGGTTTCTTTCAGATTCCGATACATCCAGAGGACCAAAAGAAGACGACCTTTATATGTCCTTATGGCACATTCGCTTATGGAAGAATGCCTTTTGGATTATGTAATGCTCCAGCCACTTTTCAGAGGTGTATGATGTCTATCTTCACAGACATGATTGAGGACTTTATGGAGGTATTCATGGATGATTTTTCAGTGTATGGATCATCATTCAAGAGCTGTCTTGATAACTTGTGCAAGGTGCTACAGAGATGTGAAGAGAAACACTTGGTTCTTATTGGGAAAAGTGTCACTTTATGGTTCAGGATGGCATAGTTCTTGGGCACAAGTTTTCTGAAGCTGGGATAGAAGTTGACAGAGCTAAGATTCAAGTGATGACAAGCCTCCAACCACCGAAATCTGTAAAGGACATTCGAAGTTTCCTTGGTCATGCTGGGTTTTACAGAAGATTCATCAAGGATTTCTCAAAACTAGCCCGTGATATTCTCATATATTACATGTTTTAGCATATATTTCACTTAGAGTTTTGTGTCATTTACATGCATAATCATGGTTTCGTCTAGCATTTTGGTCTTTATTAGAGTTTAGGATATTTCATTAGGTCCTAGAGAGTTTTTGCATGCATTTGGAGTGTTTGTAGGTGTTTTGGAAGCATTTGGAGATATTTGGAGTCATGGAGCAAAGTAGGATGTAAAGTTCATCCGACACGCCGGAAAGATGCAGCTGGAAGACGACCTTCCGTTCAGATTCAGCCTCAACGGTCTTCATGAAAGTCGTAGAGGAGTGAGTCAGCTGTCCAGTGGAGTTTGAATCAAGTCATTTCGCCATGTAGTACGGAAGATATGCCCTATTTATCAAAGCTGTATCCGACTGGCCGCGAAGTTGTCGAGCAATACCGACCAGCATTGGGTCGGTACCATGGGTCGGTATTGCTCCAGAGACTTATACCGATCAGAAGCCCTTCTCAACACCGACCCAGATCAGCTGGGCATGAAGGATCAGGAAGATTTGTACCGACCCATTCTGGGTCGGCACAAACCAAGCGGCACAAACACGGCAGTGCATACCAACCCATTTGTATCGGCAGAACGAGGTGGATCCAGTCCGATTTAGCCTCCACAGTCTTCATTGAGGTTGTAGAGGAATGAGTTAGCTTGCCAGAGGAGTTGTAATCAGGTCGTTCGGAGATGTATCCCAGGAGATATCGCGATTTTACCGAAGGTGTATCCGTCTGGCTGCGAGACCAACGCCGACCAGCATTGGATCGACACAAGAAAGATTAGTACCGACCTGTTCTGGACCGGTACTAACTGATCGGTACAAAGGCAAAGATTAGTACCGACCTGTCCTAGCTCGGTACACTTGGTCGGTACTGATCCACTCACAAATCCATCCCCATGAAGCCAGTCGAGATGTCTTGAAGATCCGGCAGAACGAAGGCGTTAAAGTCCGATTCAGCCTCAATAATCTTCATGCAAGATGTAGCCAGATGAGTTAGCTTGCCACAGGAGATGAAATCAGGTCATTCGGACATGTATTCGAGGAGATATTGCGATTTTACCGAAGGTGTATCCGTCTGGCCGCGAGACCAACGCGGAGCAGCATTGGATCAGCACAAGCAAGCCTAATACCGACCTGTTCTGGAGCTGTACACCTTGGTCGGTACTGAGGCAGAGAGTAGTACCGACCCAGCTTCACTTTTCATACCGATCCAGAATGGATCGGTACAGAACCCAGTATGTCATCATTGAAGCCAGCAGAAAGTGATTGAAAGATCAAGCGAAACGAAGAACTTTCGTTCAGATTTAGCTTTCGACGTCTTCATAGAAGTTGTAGATAATTGAGTTGGCTGTCTACTGGATGTGGTTTGAAGTCATTCGGAGCGGTGGTTTTAAAGATACATCAGATTTAGCGGGGACGTGTCCGGCTGGCGCCTAAACGAGTGTTGCTCAAAGGAGATTAGTACTGACCCATCCTCAGTCGGTACTACCAAACGGTGCCGTCCCAGCAATCGCCTGCATGAACTTTTGCCGGCTAAAACTCGTCCCGCGTATGACCCAGCAAGCTTCGCATCGACAAATCCCCGAGGAGAATTAGTACCGACCCGTTCTCGGTCGGTACTACCGAGCGGCACTAATCCAGCAGTTCACACCGGTCGATTCCTGCCGGCTAAAACTTGTCCCGCGCACGATCCAGCACATCTCGCAACGACCAGATCCTCAGTTTAGCCGACCCAGCTTTCACAGCACCCATCCAACCTGCTCGAAGAAATCTGCACCGATCGATTTGTACCGGTCCCGAACGGGTCGGTACAAAACCTTGAAGACCAATTCAACCCAGACCCGACCGGGTCAATACCCGGTTTGTTCCGGGTTGACCCGGTTCGCACTGTTCACTATAAATATTTTAAAACCTAATTTTTGTGATCTAAACTTTCTTCTTTCTAGAGTTGGGTTTTATCCCAAACTCTTCTTATGATTTTGGAGGGATTTTGATTGTTTTTCATACAAATGCCACTCTAGAGAATATTTCTTCACTCTTATCTTTATATTAATGCATCTTCTTTATCCTTATGTCTTTTTATCTTTTGTTCTTCATGTTTAGACTTTAGGGTTTTTGTTGGTTTTTGGATCATGCTTAATTATTGATGGTTTGATGATTGATTTGTGATGCTTATGTGCTTAATCATTGCTTTCCTTTCTTTCTAAGTGATCTTAATGCTAGATTGGGCTTGAGAAAGTCAACCTAGATCTTTGGGAATTTCACACCCAAAAGGTGTTTGATGAAATTCCCCAAAGAACTTAGAAAGAGATAAACATTCTTAACCTATGAGAGTAGTTGCTTAAGGTGTTTATTGGTTGATTTGAATATTGATCTTAATGCTTGCTAATCATTTCATCACAAATGAGAATTTGATCTTGATTTAGTGATTAGCAAAGTGATTAGTGCCTTGAGAGAGGATTAGTCATAATTAGTGATCTTAACCTAAGGAATAGCATTGATTGTGTGTATTAGCATCGTTAGTCAATTGTCTTGATGATTAGATGATGACGATTTAGGTTACATCTTGTTAGATCCTTCACTTAGGTTGATCTTAAAGCTAGTTTTGGATTGAGAGATCAAAACTAGAGCTTAGGCGTTTCACGCCCGAGAGGTGTTCGATGAAATGCTTGAACCAAACCTTTTGTGAGCCTTTCATGCCTAGCCAATGAGAGTTGATGTCTAGGGTGATTAGTGAACTAAGTGGAATTGGAGATTAAAGCTTGTTAATCATCTTATCACAAACGAGAGTTTGTTCTTGATTTGGTGATTAACAAAGTGATTAGTGCCACGAGAGTGGATTAGTCATAATTGTGAATTCCATGTTCTAGGATAGTGTTTAATTCAATCTAAATCATCATTGTTTGTTCATTAATCATCTTCGTGATAGTTAATTCATTTTCCAACACTTCTAGCCTTTGTTTTCTTTCTTGCATTTTACTTTCTTAATCTAAAAACATAAAAACCCAAAAACATTTGCTCTAGCTTAGGAAGGTTCATGTATTCTTAGTGCATTGATCTTAACCCCTATGGATTGACACCTCTTATGCTACAATGACAAGCATAGAGGAATTGATATGAACATAAAACAAAAATCTATTTATCAATTTGGCGCCGTTGCCATTGGGGTTTAGCATTGATCATTAGGATTTTGAATCTTTTCGAGACTAGAGCCTTTTTATTTTGTTTTGTTGCTAATCTTTTCACTTTTCTTGTGATTTTCATGAAGGAAGTGACAATGAGGAAGCAACCGTCAAGCTAGTGACGTTAAACGCGCCCTTGGGGACCTCCCCAAGCCTATCCCTCGTCAAGCTTGCGACACAAAACAAGCATGAATAAAGAGGACCACGCTCCTCACAATAAAGGACGGCAAATTTGGGTCGGATCGGTCTATGATTTGTCTCTTGGGTCCAAGGTCGTGGTGTGTGATGAAAGGAGGGTTCGGCCACAACATGTCATACTCCTCTCCTCCTCGATTCAATTCCAAGGTATGATTCTCACTCCATTTCATTGTATATACATTCTTGCATATTTTTACCTTCTCCTTGACTTTTGTTGCACCGGGACGGTGCAATTCAAGTTTGGGGGAGGGGTTTATGTCATTTAACCTTGTGTTTTGTGATCTTATTTTGCCTTTTCCATCTTGAGTCTCATGCATATCATGCATTTTCAATAAATTTGAAATTTTTTGAACTTTTGTGCATTCCATATAGGATCGAGTCTAGATGCATAGCATATAAGGTAGCTTTGCATGAGCATTAGGAGCAATGACAGATTTATGAGTACCATTTTTAGAGCTTGATTCAATGCCCTCGTTGCTTGTTGTTTGATGCTTTTGATCTCGTGTTGAAATCAAGGATGAACCATATTTTGATCTCGCATTTCATTACTAGGGTCTTAGCTAAAGCAAGTTTTGATTTGATTCCAATCCTACTTAAGTGAGAACCGTAATTTTGACATTGAAATTATCACGCTTGTGCATTGCATAGTGAATTCATGGTTACCATATACATACTTGGGCTCTCTTATCCTTTTCACCACTTTTTTGCTAGTCCAAGTAGCCGATTCCCATTATTGGAACGGTTTTCCATACCTTTAACCTACCCTCCTTTCAAGCCAAAATCTTTAGTGTGCGTATGTGAGGCCTAATTTTTCGAGTAAGCTTGGCAAAAAGTGTTGAGTTTAGGGCGACAAGGATAGGATTGCATGTAGATCTAGCCGAACATCAAAGGCTAGACTAGGCTAGGCTCGTGGGAAAGGGAAGTTTTGGGTTTGGTGTGAACGAAAATGTGTGACTAATGGAATTGTGGATAAGAAGGAAGTGGGATCAAAAGGGAGAAAGTGAAGGTGAAAGAGGAATGCAATATTGTGACGTGGTTAGTGCAAGTTATCAAGAATAGCTCTTAGTGATAGTTATAGCCTCATAGAAGCAAAGTAAAAAGCCAAAAATTGGCTAAGGAATCAATTGGTAAATGATGAGGCAAGGCAAAGAAAAGAAAGAAAGAAGAGCTAAAGAAACAACAAAAAGAAGCACGAAACCACAAGATTCAATGAAGAAGAAGAAATTCCCCAAGTGAGAAAAAGATGAAGTGGAAGAAAAAGTTCACGTATGAGGCATGAAGGCAAAAAGGCCAAGTGAGAAAAGGGTAGCTTAGGATGAGGACTTCATGGGTAGATATGCTAGGGTTAGAGACATTTTAGGCATTGGGTAGATGTGAGTCTATCCTTGTATGCATAGATTGCCTTTTACTCTTAGCATTTTGCTAAAGCTTGCTCATTCATTGAGAGATCCCTTGCATTGGAGTAATCCCATACATTTGATATCATCTTTATCTCAAAACCTTTACCCTAGCCAAATGGATTCACTTGCCTTGCGTAAGCATGATTCACTTGAAACGATTAATGAATGTTAAAGGATTGGATGACATGAATACTTGTGTAGGTTGAGGCTTGAATTTGATTCGTGTAGGGAAGGATATGGCTAGCTCTTTTTGAGTAGACTTGTTTGATCGCATCTTAGAGCTAGTAACTTGGACATTGAGTTGAATTCTTTTTATGGTACTTTTGGATTTGAGCTCCCATTTTGATCTTCTTCCTCTTCTTAGTCTTGTTTGCTTGAGGACAAGCAAAGGATTAAGTTTGGGGGAGTTGATATTCTCATATTTTACTCGTTTTAGCATGCATTCTACTTAGCGTTTTGAGTCACATGCATGCATAATCATTGTTTTCCTTAGTGTTTTGGTCTAAATTAGAGTCTAGCTAGGTTTCATTAAGTCCTAGTGAGTCTTGCATCATTTGGAGTGTTTTATAGGTGCTTGGAGTCATTTTGGAGAAGTTTGGAGTTATGGAGCATAAGAGAAGGAAGGGGTCATCCGAACCGTCCAAAAGAACCTGCCGAACAAAGGCTCTCTGATATGATTTAGCTTCGGAGGTGTTCATGAAAGTTGTAGAGGGATGAGTTATCTTTCTACCGGATTTTGAATCAAGTCATTCGGACCAGTGGTTTGGAAGATATGGTCTTTTTACTGAAGCCATGCCCGACTAGCCGCGAAGATGTCGAACAATACCGACCGGCATTGGGTCGGTACCATGGGTCGGTATTGCTCCAGAGACTTATACCGATCAGAAGCACTTCTCAACACCGACCCAGATCTGCTCGGCATGAAGGATCAGGAAGATTTGTACCGACCCATCCTGGGTCGGCACAAACCAAGCGGCACAAACACGGCAGTGCAGACCAACCTATTTGTATCGGCAAAACGAAGTGGATACAGTCCGATTTAGCCTCGACTGTCTTCATGGAAATTGTCGAGGAATGAGTTAGCTTGCCAGAGCAGTTGGAATGAGGGCATTTGGATAAGCGGTTCAAGAGATATCGCGAGTTTACCGAAGGTGTATCCGTCTGGCCGCGAGACCAACGCCGACCAGCATTGGATCGACACAAGAAAGATTAGTACCGACCTGTTCTGGACCGGTACTAACTGGTCGGTACAAAGGCAAAGATTAGTACCGACCTGTCCTAGCTCGGTACTGTCAAACGGTACTAATCCACTCCCAAATCCATTCCCCATGAAGCCAGCCGAAGTGTCTTGAAGATCCGGCAGAACGAAGGAGTTAAAGTCCGATTCAGCCTTAATGATCTTCATGAAAGATGTAGCCAGATGAGTTAGCTTGCCACAGGAGTTGAAATCAGGTCATTCGGACATGTATTCGAGGAGATATTGCGATTTTACCGAAGGTGTATCCCTCTGGCCGCGAGACCAACGCGGAGCAGCATTGGATCAGCACAAGCAAGCCTAATACCGACCTGTCCTGGAGCGGTACACCTTGGTCGGTACTGAGGCAGAGAGTAGTACCGACCCAGCTTCACTTTTCATACCGATCCAGAATGGATCGGTACAGAACCCAGTATGTCATCATTGAAGCCAGCAGAAGTGATTGAAAGATCAAGCGAAACGAAGAACTTGCGTTCAGATTTAGCTTTCGACGTCTTCATAGAAGTTGTAGATAATTGAGTTGGCTGTCTACTGGATGTGGTTTGAAGTCATTCGGAGCGGTGGTTTTAAAGATACATCAGATTTAGCGGGGACGTGTCCGGCTGGCGCCTAAACGAGTGTTGCTCAAAGGAGATTAGTACTGACCCATCCTCAGTCGGTACTACCAAACGGTGCCGTCCCAGCAATCGCCTGCATGAACTTTTGCCGGCTAAAACTCGTCCCGCGTATGACCCAGCAAGCTTCGCATCGACAAATCCCCGAGGAGAATTAGTACCGACCCGTTCTCGGTCGGTACTACCGAGCGGCACTAATCCAGCAGTTCACACCGGTCGATTCCTGCCGGCTAAAACTTGTCCCGCGCACGATCCAGCACATCTCGCAACGACCAGATCCTCAGTTTAGCCGACCCAGCTTTCACAGCACCCATCCAACCTGCTCGAAGAAATCTGCACCGATCGATTTGTACCGGTCCAGAACGGGTCGGTACAAAACCTTGAAGACCAATTCAACCCAGACCCGACCGGGTCAATACCCGGTTTGTTACGGGTTGACCCGGTTCGCACTGTTCACTATAAATATTTTAAAACCTAATTTTTGTGATCTAAGCTTTCTTCTTTCTATAGTTGGGTTTTATCCCAAACTCTTCTTATGATTTTGGAGGGATTTTGATTGTTCTTCATACAAATGCCACTCTCTAGAAGATTTCTTCACCCTTATCTTTATATTAATGCATCTTCTTTATCCTTATGTCTTTTTATCTTTTGTTCTTCATGTTTAGACTTTAGGGTTTTTGTTGGTTTTTGGATCATGCTTAATTATTGTTGGTTTGATGATTGATTTGTGATGCTTATGTGCTTAATCATTGCTTTCCTTTCTTTCTAAGTGATCTTAATACTAGATTGGGCTTGAGAAAGTCAACCTAGATCTTTGGGAATTTCACACCCAAAAGGTGTTTGATGAAATTCCCCAAAGAACTTATAAAGAGATAAACATTCTTAACCTATGAGAGTAGTTGCTTAAGGTGTTTATTGGTTGATTTGAATATTGATCTTAATACTTGCTAATCATTTCATCACAAATGAGAATTTGATCTTGATTTAGTGATTAGTAAAGTGATTAGTGCCTTGAGAAAGGATTAGTCATAATTAGTGATCTTAACCTAATGAATAGCATAGATTGTGCGTATTAGCATCGTTAGTCAAATGTCTTGATGATTAGATGATGACGATTTATGTTACATCTTGTTAGATCCTTCACTTAGGTTGATCTTAAAGCTAGTTTTGAATTGAGAGATCAAAACTAGAGCTTAGGCATTTCACGCCCGAGAGGTGTTCGATGAAATGCTTGAACCAAACCTTTTGTGAGCCTTTCATGCCTAGCCAACGAGAGTTGATGTCTAGGATGATTAGTGAACTAAGTGAAATTGGAGATTAAAGCTTGTTAATCATCTTATCACAAACGAGAGTTTGTTCTTGATTTGGTGATTAACAAAGTGATTAGTGCCACGAGAGTGGATTAGTCATAATTGTGAATTCCATGTTATAGGATAGTGTTTAATTCGATCTAAATCACCATTGTTTGTTCATTAATCATCTTCTTGATAGTTAATTCATTTTCCAACACTTCTAGCCTTTGTTTTCTTTCTTGCATTTTACTTTCTTAATCTAAAAACATAAAAACCCAAAAATATTTCCTCTAGCTTAGGAAGGTTCATGTATTCTTAGTGCATTGATCTTAACCCCTATGGATTTACACCTCTTATGCTACAATGACAAGCATAGAGGAATTGATATGAACATAACACAAAAATCCTTTATCAGCCCGCCCACTCACCTCCCTATTATGCAAGGATGTCAAATTCGACTTCACCCCTGATTGTCTTGAAGCCTTTGAGCAGATTAAGAAGGCATTGGTGAGTGCTCCCATTGTACAACATCCGGATTGGAATCTGCCTTTTGAGGTTATGTGCGACGCTAGTGATTTTGCAGTTGGATCAGTTTTGGGTCAGAGGAAAGATAAGAAGCTTCATGCTATCTACTATGCCAGCAGAACATTGGATGATGCTCAGTGAAACTACATCACCACAGAAAAAGAACTACTTGCAGTTGTTTTCTCCTTTGAGAAATTTTGGTCCTACTTGATTGGGAGCAAGGTGATTGTTCACACAGACCATGCTGCTCTCAAATATTTGTTGCAGAATAAGGATCTCAAACCTCGAACCCAATGTGAAATAAGTCCGGGGGAGAGGAAACAATACCAAAAAGTGTGAAAATTGGGTGGTTCTTATGTCATGATATTGTATGGGAAAGAGTCTAGAAGGTTCTTGGCATTGATTACAGAGATGAAACTGGCGATGAAAGTTTTTGATGGATAATGCTGCGGAATTATGTGTGGAGTCTGGGAAGCTGCGAATGTCTACGGAGAAGTACATGGTGGTTAGGTTTGGAACTGGTTAAGTAATATGTGGAGCACTAAGAAAAAGGGTCATTGCAGTGTTTCAAGAACAGGTGAGTCTCCGCGATTTTCAAACCTCTTTCTCTTGTTTAGTTTTCTGTTTGCTTGAGGGCAAGCAAAGGCTAAGTCTGGGGGAGTTGATATATCATGGTTTTTACCCGTTTTTAACCATAATATAGGTCTCGTTTATAGAGTCTTTCTAGTATTTTTTGAGTCTTTTCAGGTTTAGGTACGTTTGGAGCTAAATTGGAGATATTGAAGCATTCTAGAGCATTTTGGAGTTAAGCAAGGATCATGTAGCTGTGAGGTCCTTGTGTCGAGCGATACCACCTGGTGTCGGTCGATACCGACTGCATGAAGAAAGGAAACGTGACTTTTTCCTTATCTGAAGAAATTGCACTTTAGTCCAGAAGTCTTTATTATTTACAAGAAGCCTCCAAACGTGTTTTAGGATATAATTAGGTTTTTCAGCCACTTGTTAGGGGGAGAGCTTTATTCTACTTTTGATTTTTTGGGAGAGCTTTTGAGGGAGACAAGTCTGAAACTCTGTTCGTCTTAGAGAAGATTTCAGACCCTTTGTTTATTCTCTTTATTATTACTTTTGAGTTCTATTCAATCATGTTATTTTAATTAATCTCCATGTCTGAGTAGATCTCTTTTTAGGTTTAGGGTTCTCACAAAGGATCTCTTTGTATGCTAGGTTAATTAGTTAGTTAGGATTCATAATCAAATTAGTTCTTCGCCATAGGTTGTTCTTAATGCTAAATTCATGATTGATCACCTAGAACTTAGATCTTAGGATAATCAATTAGACACGAAAGTGTGATTGATAATCTGATAGAACCTAGGGTGAGCAAAATAACTATCTGCAAAGAAATTTGGTTTAGTTGCTTTGCGAACAAATCAAACTTGAACTTAATGTTGGTTTAGTCTTTAGGATTTGCAAAGAAATTTGGGATTCTGAGATTTAGACTTAGATAATTCTCGCAACGAAAGTTGGTTAGTTATAGCTTAGTGTTTTGAGTTCAAGAACCGTACTAAAATCTGAATCCTGATTAATTGGTTTATCTGCATTCTCTGATTTCCTGAGAAATACCCTGAACCTATTTTCCTCCATTGAATTTACAACTCTTTAAACTACATTATTGCTTCCTGTTTTATTGATTTACTTAGCTTAATTCGAATATATATAATCTATTGTGTGATTCTTGAGTCTCTGTGGTTCGACCCCTACATACTGCAACTACAAAGCTGTTAGTACTTTAGAGTATTACATTTTGAGCTTATCATGAACCCAAACCGGATCGCCCGGCTCAAATATCACTTTGCGTTGTTTCCTTGTTTTTGATACTGCCCAGTCATCTTCTCAATGTTCAGCCTTGCTTTCTCATGAATCTGCTTCACAAGTTCAGCCTTTCTTTTTCCATCTAAGTTCACACGCTCATTGAAAGGTAATGGTGATAAATTCAATGGAGTCAAGGGATTAAAACTATAAACAATCTAAAATGGTGAAAACTTAGTAGCAGAATGCTAAGAATGATTATAAGCAAACTCAACATGTGGCAAACAATCTTCCCAAGTCCTAATGTTTTTTTTAATGATAGCACACAACAAAGTAGACAAAGTTCTATTCACTACCTCAGTTTGACCATCAGTTTGAGGATGACAAGTAGTTGAAAACAACAACTTAGTTCCTAACTTAGCCCACAAAGTCTTCCAAAATTAGCTTAAGAACGTAGCATCTCTATCAGAAACAATGGTTCTAGGCATGCCATGCAATCGAAAAACTTCTCTAAAGAACAAATCAGCTTCATGCGAAGCATCATCAATTTTGTGACATGGAATGAAATGTGCCATCTTAGAGAATCTATTAACAACCACAAAAACATAATCTCTACCTTTCCTTTATCTAGGCAATCATAGCACAAAATCCATAGAAATATATGTCCAAGGCTTAGTAGGAATAGGCAAAGGAGTATACATACCATGCGGCTGCACTTTGGACTTAGCTTGCTTGCAAGTTACACATCTGCCATAGATTCTCTCCACGTCTCTTCGCATGTGTGGCCAATAGAAATGTTCCTGCAAAATAACCAACGTTTTGTCCACTCCAAAATGCCCCATTAGTCCTCCTCCACGTGATTTCCTAACCAAAAGGTCTCTCAAAGAACAATTAGGCACACATAGTTTATTTTCATGAAACAAAAAACATTCATGTCTAAAGAACTTCCCATGTGCAAATTTCTCACAAGATTGAAACACGTCTTTAAAATCAAGATCAGATTCATAGAGTTCCTTAATGTGCTCAAAACCAAGTAATTTAGCATCAAGAGTAGTAAGTAAAGCGTACCTTCTAGATAATGCATCAGCCACCACATTTTCCTTACCTTGCTTGTATCGAATGACATAAGGAAAGGTCTCATTGAATTCCACCCAACGTGCATGATGTTTTTCAGCTTCTGTTGGCCCTTCAAGTGCTTCAAAGACTCATGATCAGTATGAATCACGAGCTCCTTAGGCCATAGATAGTGCTGTCATGTTTGCAATGCTCAAACTAAAGCGTACAGCTCCTTGTCATAAGTACGATAGTTCAAAGTTGCTCCAGTTAGCTTCTCACTAAAGTAAGCGATTGGCCTCTTCTCTTGCATCAGTACAGCTCCTATTCCAACACCAGACGCATCACACTCAATCTCAAAAGTCGTTAAGAAATCAGGCAAAGACAATAAAGGAGCGTTGGTCAATTTCTCCTTGAGCAGCTGAAAATGCTTTTTCTTGGGCTTCTCCCAATTTGAATCCTACTTCCTTTTTGATCACCTCAGTGAGTGGGGCAGAAATGGTACTAAAATCTCTTACAAACCTCCTGTAGAAACCAGAAAGTCCGTGAAAACTTCGCATTTCACCAACAGTTTTTGGACTAGGACACTCTCGAAAAGCCCTCACTTTCTCTTCAACAACCTGTATACCATGTGAACTCACAACAAAGCCTAGAAACACAAGATTATCTGTGCAAAAGGTACACTTCTTCAGATTAGCAAACAATTTTTCTTTTCTTAGAACATCTAAAACAAGTTTCAAATGCTCAGCATGATCATCTAAGTTTTTGCTATAGATCAGAATGTCATCAAAGTAGACAACAACGAAAACTCCAATAAATGATCTCAAAACATGATTCATTAACCTCATGAAACTACTAGGTGCATTAGTTAAGCCAAAAGGCATCACTAACCATTCATACAAACCATGTTTCATTTTTAAAGTAGTTTTCCACTCATCACCTTCTTTCATGCGAATCTGGTGATAACCACTCTTAAGATCAATCTTAGAAAACACGCAAGAACCATGCAACTCATCTAGCATATCCTCCAAACGAGGAATGGGATGTCGATACTTTACCGTTATCTTATTGATAGCTCTGCAATCAACACACATCCTCCAAGTCCCATCCTTCTTAAGAACTAGAAGAACATGAACATCACATGGACTCATGCCTTTGAAGCTCCTTCGTCTCCTCTGGATTCGTTCTATGTGCTGACCGGTTAGGAATGGATGCTCCTGGTACAAAGTCAATATGATGCTCAATCCCACAAATTGGTGGTAAACCATGAGGTGTATCTTCGGGAAAGACATCTCCAAAATCTTGTAGCAAAGAAAGAACACAACTAGGAAAACAAGGTCAATGTCATTAGAGTTTAAAAGTACCTCTTTATACAGAAGTACAATCATTGGCTGTTTTGAAAACATTGGTTTCTTTATCTCACAAGACCTCACAAAAACATTTGTGTGTTTTGATAGTAAGATTTTTACTGATCAATTACTCAAACCTTACTCATATCATTGTAGTATTTGAGGATCAATCCAAGTGGGTTTTAGTATCTCAAGCACCAAGAATACAAAGAACTATTCAAGCTAAGCAAATATGATTGGGTTTGAGTTTAATTCTAACAAGCTAATTCTAATTAAAGACAATAACAAGAGCTAGCAAAACTAAACGAGGGTAATGCAATAGATGAAAGGTGAATTCAAGGATAAGGCAACTGAAATAAGGTGATCCATGGCTAATTAATGATGTCCAAAACTCAAGCAATACTAATCCCTAGGCAAAGATCATTAAATATGACCAATTCTCTCTCAATGCTCTAATCACTTTTGCTAATCACTAATCCAAGATCAAATTCTCATTTGTGGATAATTAATTAGCAAGCATTAAGTTTAACAATCAAGATCAACCAATAATCACTCTAGACAACTACTCTCATATGCTAGAAATGAATATCTCTTAATTAGTTCATCAAGGCATTTCATCAAACACATTGTGGGTGTGAAATGCCCCTTGATCTAAATCCACTTTCTCAAACTAGATTTAGCATTAAGAGTAGTAATCAAGAAGGGAAATCTAATAATCTAATCCTAGACATCATTAATCATCCATGGAATCACCCTAAATCTACCAAACCCTCAAATCCCAAATGACTACTCACTAATCATGGAGAACCCAACAAATCCTATAAAGAACATGTTTAATCACATGATTAGATGATGATTTGATTAAGAAAGAAGAGATAGAAGATAGAAATCAAGAAACCAAAACTTAAATTGCATAAATCAAAAGGTATCTCTTACAAATTACTTAGAACCCTAAAAGGGGGTGTTTTTAACTTAGAGAAAAACTTAGATCAAAGAAAATTTGGTTTAGAGTATTTATAGTTGTTGCTGAGCAGACCGGGTCAACCCAGAACAAACCGGGTATTGACCCGGTCAAATCTGGGTCATTTGGCTCGCAGGCATGCACACCGACCGGACCAGATTGGTGTAAGGGGTCGGTGCTTAGCCTCTGTCCTCACACCGGTCGGTTGCACCGGATGGGAGCGGTCGGTGTTGGCGTCTTGAAGCAGCACAACGGTTGGTTGCACCGGATGGTTGCGGTAGGTGGAGATGTCCTGAAGAAGCACACCGGTCGACAGCACCGGTCGGTTGAGGGAGGTCTTGGGTCGGTTCTTATGCTCTGATGCAGCACCGGACGGTTGCACCGACCGGGAGCAGTTGGTGGAGACGTATGGTTGAGCGGCCAGACGGACATATCTTCAGTACATTGGCCATATAGTTCGAACCACACGTCCGAATGACCTGAATCCAACTACAGTGGACAGCTAACTCCTTCCTCTACAACTCCCATGCAGAACGTTGAAGCTTAGTCAGATCGGAAGGCCTTCGTCCAGCCACATCTTTGAGACACCTCGAGTGAACTCTTCCTTCCCTTAAGCTCAATCACTCCAACCATCCCAATTGTCTCCAAAACACCTTAGAAACACTCCAAATGTATGCAAGACTCACTAGGACTTAATGCAAACACTTAATACTCTAATTTAGACCAAAATGCTATAAAAAAAACTATGAGAGACACATGCATGAGACCTGAAACGCTAAATGATATGCATGCTAATACGGGTAAAATATGGGAATATCAACTCCCCCAAACTTATTCCTTTGCTTGCCCTCAAGCAAACAAGCAAGGACAAGAAGAAAGAAGGGTTTGAAAGCCGGATCTCATATCCATAAGTATCATTAAAAGAATTCAAACTCAATGTCCAAGTTGCTAGCTCTAAGATGCGATCAAACAAGTCTACTCAAAAAGAGCTAGCCATATCCTTCTGTACACAAATCAAGCTCAAGTCTCAACCTACACAAGCACTCATATCGCCCAATCCTTGAACATTCATTTAATCGTGCAAGTGAATCATGTTCATGCAAGACAAGTGAATTCATTTGGCTAGGGTAAAGGTCTTGAGATTAAGATGATCTCAAATGTAAGGGATTATTCCAATGCAAGGGATCTCTCAATGAATGAGCAAGCTTTAGCAAAATGTTAAGAGTAAAAGGCAATCTATGCATACAAGGATAGACTCACAACTACCCAATGCCTAAAATGTCTCTAACCCTAGCATCTCTAACCATGAAGCCCCAAACCTAAGCTACCCTTTTGTTCTCAAGGCTTTTTGCCTTCATTCCCCATGCATCTTTCTTCATCTTTCTCACTTCGGGAATTTCTTCTTCTTCCTTGAATCTTGTGGTTTCGTGCTTCTCTTGTTGTTTCCCAAGCTCTTCTTTTCCTTCTTTTTGTTTGCCTTGTCTCCTCTTTCATCATTTGATGCCTTAGCCGATTTTTGGCCCTTTCCTTTTTCATTGAACTCCAAGAGGCTATAACTATTGCTAAGAGCTAATCTTATTGACTTGCACCAACCACTTCACACTATTGTATTCCCCTTTCACCTTCACGTTCTCCTTAGGACTCACTTCCTTCTCATTCCACAATCCCATTAGTCACACACTTTCATTCATTCCAACCCAAGACTTCCCTTTCCCACAAGCCTATCCTAGTCTTACCCTTGATGTTGGGCTAGATCTACATGCAAACCTATCCTTGTCGCCCTAAACTCAACACTTTTTGCCAAGCTTACTCGAAAAAATTAGGCCTCACATTCGCACACTAAAAATTTTGGCTTGAAAGGAGGGTATGTTAAAGGTATTGTTAACCGTTCCAAAGATGGGAATCGGCTATTTGGGCTAGCAAAAGAGTGGTGAAAAGGATAAGGGAGCCCAAATATGTATGTGGTATCCAGGAATTCACTATGACATGTATGAACACGATAATTTCAATGTCAAAGTTATGGTTTTCACTTAAGTAGGATTGGAGTCAAATCAACACTTGCTTTAGCTAAGACCCAAGTAATGAAACGTGAGATCAAAATATGGTTCATCCTTGATTTCAAACACGAGATCAAAAGCATCAAACAACTAGCAACAAGGGCATTGAACCAAGCTCTTAAAATGATACTCTACAAGGAAAAATCATCATTGCTCCCTATGCTCCAAATGGATCGAAATGATAACATTCATAACCATAGATGGGAGGTGACTCATTGGCCTCCTCATCTTTGGAACCAAGGGACTCTTCAGAGTTGTCTTTAGTCGTGGCTTTGCTCTTCTTTGTTACTCTCTTGCGGAAAGCATCAATCGGTGTGTCAATGATCCGGTTGTAGAGATTCTCTTTGGTCGGATAGAAGAGGATATTTCTTGGTTCTCCGAGGTTGGTGAGGGCGGTGTTAGGCAACAAAACTTGCGCTTGACACGTCGGGTTAAGCCTAAGATTGTAGGCAAATTTGTCTCATTTCTTCCCCTTGAAGAATCGGATCCTTGCAAGGTAAGCTTCATCCAACAACCTCCACTCCACTTTGTCGACCGAGAGCTTGACCCATTTTGCCTTGAGAATAGGTGTTATAAGCCAACCGATGCTCAATGCGGCTTTCTTCGCCTTAGTGTCCCAAGCCCAATTTTTGTAAAAGAGCAACTGTCTCACCAAAAGAGTGGCGAGACAAGGAGTTTTCTCATTGCCCTTGAACTCTTTCCCGTCGCAGAGAGTCGTGAAGAGAGGTTTTAACCCGAGACCTATCAATTCCATCTCTTCATTTGCAAACGTGCCAAACTCCACTTTGGCGTAGAGTATGTGAGCCAATGCCTTGTGTACATACCGAAGGGCCGGGTTTCGGATGTTTGAGTTCTTGGAGGTACCGGGTTCATAATCTCCGGAGGCAATTGTCTCCCAAAGGCGTGGAAGCTCATGCTTGGGATAGTGGAAGCTCACGCTTGGGATAGTGGAAGTATTGCTCACCGTAGGTGCCTTCTTCCTTGAACCCAAAGATCTCGCAAAGCTCATGGAAAGTGACCCTATAGTTTGTTTGGTCGATGTCAAACTCTAGAACCCCAAAGCCAGTTCTCTTGTCCGCTTTCTTATGTCCCAACCCATAGAAAGCCGCTCTAAGAGTTGCAAGGAATTTGCAAGTGAGGGCTTTGTGAGCTTCATCCTTCATCCTCATGAACTTCCCGAGCCCCATGTTTTCGAAGATAAGAGCAACATCCTTATATATACCCATCTTCTCTAAGATCACTCGGTTCACGAATTGCCCTTGCTCGAACTTCATTCCCATGAATTTCTCAAAGTACTCATCCTCGGTGGGCTCTCTCTCTTTCTCCTCTTCTCCCGAGCTCTCTTCTTCCTCTTGCACAATACCCTTGCCTTTCTCCTTGGTCTTGGAACTCGTTGCTAGAGCAAGTTCCTTCCCACTAGTTTTTGAGCTTTTTGCCTTGCCTTGCCCCGCGGCTTTAGGCTAAACCCTAAACCTAAGACAAATATGTAAACGAAGAGAATAAGGAATTATCTATAAGGAAAATATATATATATATAAGGTATATAGAATATATCCCAATACCCCCCCCCTCAAGTTGGAGCATGTAAGTTATGAATGCCCGACTTGGAGAGGAAAACATCAAACTCCTTTCGTCCCAATGCTTTAGTAAGAATATCCACCAGTTGATCCTTAGTAGATACGTGAAATGGCTTGAGGACCCCCTTGACGATTTCATCACGAATGAAATGACATTCTTTTTCGACATGTTTGGTACGTTCGTGGAAGACCGGATTGTTACTAATATGTCTTGTTGGTTGACTATCACAACGAATAGTCATAGATTCTTGATGATCGTAACCCATCTCTCGAAGAAGAGCTTTAAGCCACAAAAGTTCCTTTGTAACAGCACCCATATAACGATATTCAGCTTCAGTAGATGAAAGAGACACAGTTTCTTGTTTCTTCGTTTTCCAAGAGAATGGAGAAGACCCAAGCTGAACGATCCAACCTGTAAGAGAGCGTCTTGTTAAAGGACACGCAGCCCAATCGGAATCACACCACCCAGTCAAGTGTAGAGGAGAGTCTGCGCGAAAAAGAATCCCTTGGCCAAGTGTACCTTTTAGATATTGAACTATCTTAATCGCAGCAAGCCAATGATCTTCCTTCGGAGAGTGCATGAACTGAGATAAAATGTGCACCGCATAGGTAAGATCAGGTCGTGTAGCCAGGAGATAGATGAGACGACCCACAAGACGACGGTAACGTTCTGGATCAGCAAGAAGTTGTCCTTGTGCAAGGCCAAGTCGATGATTATGGTCTATAGGAGATCCAGCAGGTTTGCATCCAAGAAGACTAGTTTCAGTTAAAATATTTGTTGCAAACTTACGCTGACACAAGTAAAAACCGGCTGGACTTCAAGCCACTTCGATACCCAAAAAATATTTGAGAAGGCCGAGATCTTTCACATAGAAGCATGTAGAAAGATACTCCTTAAATGATTGTATAACCGCAGACGAATTACCCGAAATAATCAAGTCATCCACGTAAACCAGTATGCGAAGTGAGGCTCCATTGTTCGAGTACACAAATAGAGGGTAGTCAGACCGAGTTTGAGAGAAGCCATACTTGAGAAGAGCATCCACGAGTTTGGCAAACCAACAGCGAGGAGCTTGCTTCAATCCATAGAGAGATTTTCGAAGACGACATACACGTGTTTCATTTGGCGAAGAATAATGTTGTGGTAGTTTCATATATACCTCGTCATGAAGATCTCCGTGAAGAAACGCGTTATGGACATCCATTTGATGGACCTCGTGATTCTTTATAGCAGCATAATCCAAAAATACGCGAACTGTCGTCATCTTAGCAACATGAGAAAAAGTCTCAGTATAGTCCTCTCCTTCCTTTTGATTATTTCCCAAAACAACGAGACGAGCTTTGTGACGCTCAATCGTACCATCAGATCGGTATTTGACTGTAAAGACCCATTTACTACCAAGAGCTTTCTTATTAGGTGGTAAATTTTCAAGATCCCATGTATGGTTGCGTTCAAGGGCATTGAATTCGGATCCCACAGCGTCTTTCCAAACATCGTCTTGCATTGCTTCTCGGAATGAACGAGGCTCAACATGAGCAGTGAGTGAAACGAGAAAGCTGCGATGGGAAGGAGAAAATTTATCAAAGGAGATAAAGTCAGAGAGAGGATAAAGAGAACCTGAAGACGGCTGAGGAGAGAGTGAAGATGAAGAGAGAGGGAGAGGACGGTCAACGATCACTGCATTCACAACAAAATTACCCAAGCGAGTAGACTGAATTTTCGGTCGATGACCACGACCTAAGACCTCTTCAACAACGTCCTCAGCCACTGTTGGTGCAGCAGAATTTGGATTAGCAAGTTCCAAAGCTATCGGTGCCACAATTTCAACAGCAAGATTCACAGCTGTAGGAGCAGCAACGTCAATAGTAGGAGGATCAGCTGGAACAACGACACTAGTTTCAACATCAGGAAGTGGTTCCTCGTCATCAAAAGAAATCTCAAGTAGTGGAGATGAAGTAATGTGTGCAGTAGGTGGAGGTGTATCGGAAGAAGAAGCAAATGGATACTGATCTTCGCAAAATACAACATCCCGTTAAGGGAAAGTGGTTTCTTTGTCAAGATCGTATAACATCCAGCCTTTCTTCCCCGAAGGATACCCGAGAAAGACACAACCTCTACTCCGAGGAGCAAACTTGTCACCTCGATGATTCAAATTGTGAGCATAAGCTAAACATCCAAAGACACGAATATGCTTAAGAGACGGAGCACGGCCATACAACTTTTCAAAAGGAGTTTTACCATCTAGTAGTTGTGAAGGAGTGCGATTCATAAGATACACCGTTGTCTTAACACATTCACCCCAATATTCGATAGGAAGATGAGCTTGGAAGCGTAATGCGCGGGCAACATTCAAGATGTGTCGGTGTTTACGTTCGACACGACCGTTTTGTTGAGGTGTATGAACGCACGATGTTTCATGGATGATGCCCTGTTCTTGAAAAAATTGTGAGAGGCATAAGAACTCTGTTCCATTATCACTGCGTATCGTCTTTACTTTCTTGGAGAATTGAGTATGGACTAAGGTCAAAAAATCTCGTAGATGCCGTGAAACAGTGGTTTTATCAGGTAGAAGGTAAATCCAAACTGCGCGAGAATGATCATCGACGATGGTTAGAAAATAACGAGATCCACAAAATGTTGTTGTGCGATAAGGACCTCATAAATCGCAGTGAATTAAATCAAAAACTGTATTGGCTGTATTCAAACTATCCGAAAAACATTGACGAGTTTGTTTAACACGGAAGCAAACATCACAATTTTTAAAGAAAATCTCACTACTACTACTAACACCACGAAAATTCTGGAATCAACCCAACAACACGAGAAGATGGATGACCCAAACGATGATGCCATAAAACAGAAATGTCACAAACACTGGTCTGCAACGATGTCAAAGTCTCAACGCCACAAAACCGGTAGAGTCTCTCTCTCTCTTGTTCACCCGCTCCAATCAGCGTCCTCGTAGTGCGGTCCTGTAAAATCAAGAGTTTATCAGTGATCTGTCCCACCAAGTAATTATCAGTGACCAATTGTCCAAAGGAAATCAGGTTTGTGTCAAAGCCATCAACAAGATAAACTTTGTGTAAGAGAAGTCGCGAAGTAAGGCGAACTGTTCCTTGCTTTGAAGCAAGAACATTAGATCATGGTGGTAGTTTAACCGAAACAGGATAAATAGAACGAACATCGTCCAATAAGTCAGCTCGTCCGGTCATATGCTGCGTAGCACTGGTATCTAAGATCAACACAACATCACTGAACTTACCACTTAATGGTCCTGTCTTACTCGCAGCACCCACAATACGCTGAATAATTTCCCATTGATCGTCAGTTACGCCACTTAAGCCTTGTTGATCGTTGTCGGTAAGAGCCAAGGCAGATGGAAGAGAGACCGAATTGGCACCCACAATCTGAGTGCTATTAGCGCGATGAGGGAGACCACGACCCCGACCATACCATTCTGGATAACCAACCACCTTGAAGCACGAGGCAGCTTCATGTCCCGTTCGACCACACGCAGTGCATTGTCGGGAGGGATCACGATTTGTAGGTCGCAGTGAAGAGGAATTAGAGGTGTGGATGTTTTGCCGAGGGAGATCGCGTGTCAAAATGGTGCCTTGTTGGCGAGAGTAAGAAGAAGGTGAGAGTTGGGATGCAAAACTCATCACCGGAGATCCTTGAATAACGCTGGAACGGATGGTTTCATTCTGAACAATAGTTTGATAAACATTGTCCAGATCGGGAAGAGGAGAGATGGCGCAGATTTGAGAACGAATCACTCCATGAACAGCATCATCAAGTCCCAAGAGAAAGTCGTGAATTCGTAGAGTTTCACGTTCCTGATCATGAGCGGAATTGAGATCAAACGTGCAGCATCCCCAAGTGCAGCGTTTGGAGGTCATACACTCAACGATTCCATCCCAAATCTTAGTTAAGCGGCCAAGATAGTCATCAATGGTAGTCCCGTTTTGCTTACATGTAGCTAAGGAATTGCGTAGTTGTTGTAAACGAGCTCCACTTTTAATTGAGAATCTTTTCTTAATGATGTCCCATAATTCTTTTGCGACTTCACGAGTTGAGATCGAAGACCGGATCTTGGGTTCGATGGTTTGTTTTATCCAACCGACCAAGAGATGATTATTTGCGGTCCAATCTCCAAGTGTAGTAGAATCAGCAGCGGGTTTGGAAAGAGTGCCATCAATGAATCCAAATTTCTTGCGGGAGCTTAAAGCCATACGCAAGTTAATTTCCCATTCATCATAATTCGTACCGTTTAACAACGGGGAAGAAATTACAGCACCCGGATTATCACCAGATGTGAGATCATAAGGTGAGATCGTCTTGTGTTTCGGTTCCGTGTTGGACATCTTATACGAAGGAGAAGACGACGATTAAGAGTAAATAAGCAGCGGCTCTGTTTTCGTGAATGAAAACAGAGGCAGCAGCAATCGAAAACGGAATAAGTCGAGAGAGAAGATCTTATTCTAGGTCAAAGAAGTGATTGAAAAAAAAAACAGAGTAGAAGATCAAGCAATCGAGAAAGCAAAGAAAAATTGGATCATCGCTCTGCTACCATGACAAACTATGAATTGCTCAATCTCAAGTTGTGTTATTAGATGTTACGGCCACAGTATATATACAACTTTAGGCTAACCCCTAAACCTAAGACAAATAAGTAAACGAAGAGAATAAGGAATTATCTACAAGGAAAATATATATATAAGATATATAGAATATATCCCAATAGTTACATTAATCCCTGCAATAAAGCTAGCATCGATCTCTATCCGATTCCAGATCTTTGAGGATCCAACCAAACGAAACTGTATTCGATCAGGTTTTCCATAAGCCAAAGCCATGCTACAAAACATTAAACTCAAGCAATTCATACAATTCAGATTCTATTCAATGAAAGCAAGATCAAAACCGTGATAGGGTTTCAAAACAAAAACACGGTATAGACCCAATGCACAAGCGATACAGAAGTCAAAACTCATCCATCTAAAATATTCATCAGAGCCATGACCAAATCATTATTAGAATCGACAGTTTCGACATTTTGAACGCCTCGACTAATTCCATTTGCTGCTTTCATAATGTATGTTCAATCCAATTTCTAGAAACATTACCAAAAAAGAGACGATGCTTTGCTTGAACAATCAAAATTTTTATCCTTTCAGTATATTAAATGACAATAAGTATATTAAAAAAAAAAGAGGCACAAAAACTCTGAAACACCAACCAACCAAAAATTCGAAGCAAAAAAATGTGTACATAAAGGAAGGTTAATTACCCATTAAGGGTAAAAGCCAACGTCAATGTCCAACGCTGAATCTTCTCATTTAGAGCCGATATTTGAGGCTTCCAGTCTTTTGCTTTGAAAAAACATTCGTCCACCTTCAACTTACCTTTATGTAAGAAAAAAAATCAAAACTGCGTTATAAAACACAAATGCAGGGCTTGAAGACTAACGAAATTGTGTCTTATGAGCTCGTTAAGGCCTATTCAAAGTGAATTATGAACTCAACTATAGAGATATGTGAAGGTTTGTCTGACGCCATGGCTTTTAGGATCTTCGTGCTGGCTAGTTTCTCCTCCCTTGCCCCAGCTTACACCACCAACTACTGAGCCGGGTTTGATCCGAGACGACGCGTAATCTTTTAAATCCTCTAACAATTAGAAAAATAACTGAAATTGGAAAGAAAAAAAACTCACACACACAAATACTCAAGAAACATAATGTCAATACAATTTCTTATTGAAAATAGTCGACCTTGTAGCGAAGAAGATCAAGGAAGAGCACAAACTATACAAAATTAATCAAATCAGTATCAACACAAAAGTCAATCATTAGATCAAGAAAACGACCAAAAAAAAACAATAGTATAGATAGCAAATCAGAAAAAAGAAAAATAAAAACCATACAAACTCACAGACGCGACACATACGAAACGTATACCTTGACAGAGTCATAAGGATGCACATCACGGTTAATTTTTCTCCAGTATTAGAGCTACCTACACGTTCAAAGATTCAAATAAGTCAATATTTCAGCGATTAGAAAGAACGAACGAATCTCTAAAGCAAGGTAAGAAACAAGACCCAAAAAAAACATATAAAAGATGGAAATCATAAGAGAAACACTAACAACATATACAAAGCAATAGGCACTTTCGTGATGCCCTAATTGCAGCAGAACAAAATATATTTATAACCCATAAACAAAGCTAGGGTTTCAATTAACTTATTTTTTCACACAAAAACCCTAAACTAAGCAAAACGGTGGACGACCCTCTACACACACCCATCTCTATAATATTATTTAAGAAGACATTTTTTAAAATAAACTTTGTTTTGTAATTTATTACATATTATGCCATTACAGATAAAAAAATATAATTGAAATAGAAAAATATATAATTGTCTTTTAAAATTATTGATGAGAATATGGAAAGTATTTATTTATCATTAAAGAGGTTATTTACTATTTAGTTTCTTAATTATTTTTAATATTATATATTTTAAATAATAATCAATCCATATACATTCAAAGAAAAAAAATATATTCTAAATCTTGCTATATTTTTCACTATAATTTATTATATTTTATTTGAATATATATGAAAATAAAAGTTGAAAAATATTTTACTAATTTTATAAAAAGTTAGACACAAGAAAATTGATTTTTTTTAAGAGTTCGTGAACTAACCACAAAACTAGAGTCATTAAACGGTGCATATTAGAGTTATGTTTTCAAGATTATAGGTTTGCGGGTTAGCCCGAATAATATTTTAGTCCACTACAAAACGGGTTAAATAGATAAATTATTCCATTTGACAACTCTATCTATAATCATGAGTTAAACATATTATAAAATTCAAATAAAAACAAATTTTCTTAAATTTCAAAACAATTTTTTTTTAAAATTACCCCGCGCTATAATTAGCGCGGGTTAAGTCTTAGTAATTACTATTAGAAAAATCTAAGGCCAATTAACGAAGACCCAACAAAATGGATCAGAAAACATAATCTAACACAACTAAATGGCTATATTCCATACCGAACACACATCGTAAAACGACCTAACACTAAATCAAACCCGGTAACAAAATTGGTACGACATTAACGTAATTTTTAACTAAAATTAATTTAAACCGGATTAACACTACAAAAAAATGGAGTTATTGTGAGTAAGTTTTGATACGGAAATTATTCATCACAAAATTATGACATTTTAGATACGATATGGTGACCAAATTTTTATGTCACAAATTAGTAGTTTTTGTGTCACAATATTGTGACAATCTATATTGTAGTTAACTTTTGTCGCAATAAGTGACAAAATTATGACGAAAATAGCAGCTGTAACAATTATGACAATAGACCAAATATGTAGTCGCAACTTTGTTATGAACTTGTTATGGAATGGACAGTCTCAATTTGTGACGATACAATGACTAAACGCCAGTTACAAATTGGTATGAGTCGGAAAAAAAAAATTCATAATAAAAGTGCAACCGGAAGGTGTAACAAATTTGTTTAATCATTGTTTTTGATGAAATAATTACCAAACTAATTGATTACTAACGTTTTATTCGGTCACTGTTTTCGATGAAGTAACTACCAAACTTGTATGTTTTTGACACTATTTATTTTTGATATTTTTTGTCACAGACGATTTAAAAAATATATATATATATATAATTTATTTACAAGGAATAGAATTCCTCGTATTTTTTTAGTTTTTACTAATTATTTGATTATATTTCTTTCCGATAACAACAATTAATTTTCTCTTTTCCTTACTAGATAAGGATTTTATGCCAGATATTATGAGAAAAAGGGGAATACTAATTTTTTCCTTTATATATATGTTAATATGAGTCCTACGGTGACACAAAATAAAATAAAATTAAAAGTCATATTTTTGACATTGTGGAAGTTATATGCAGGAGAAAAAAAGGGGAATACACGTTCTTGGAGAAAACAAATTAGTCAAGCAAGAAGCTATTGTTTTTATTTTGTGTCATAGAATTCTGTTTTTTTTTTATTTTTATAAAAAAAACATTCGATTAATTAATTTTATCCAATAGGATTAAATATTTTTTTTTGTAAATCAAAAAATTTTCCCGAAAAGTTAGGTAACATATACGGCACTAAAACGTCATAAAACCTAAAATTTTACCTCAATATAAATAACCTCCTAACTTACCTTGAAAATTAACCCTAACATTCTAACCAGTTCTCTATCTCTAACTTTTCCTCTTTCGCCGCCGGATCTATTGCAGTTTCAAGGTTTGTTTGCCATAGCCCTCGATCCCTTAGATTTCTGAGTTTCTTATTTACAATAAATCACTGAAATTATCTAGGTTGGAAATTATTTGAAATTCTTTGTTACAATTTCTAGTTGCTCTGACTCGTGTGATTGGCCGCTTCTAAAACAAGTTTCGATGATCTTTGGCTATGAATTGTGTTCTAAAACAATTTTAAAGTTTTATTTGACCATTGTTAATCTAGATTAAAATTTTGATACTATTTTTCTTTAGACTTTTTCAATAATTCTATGGTATCAATTCTACTACAAGGAATCTAAATACATGTCGTTCTAGTTTTTTGCAAACCTTCTCGATACATGATGCACTATTGACCAGTCAGTTTCTGTTTGTTTTGGTTTTGCAGACGACTCTACCACCAATATGGGAGAGAAATAATTACCTAACATACTGGTGAATAGCGACAATGTAATAGCCTACAATAAATGAAAGAATCGTGACAATCATTTAGTCAAGAATCGTGACATATTTGAATTACTAAATTAGTAGGTAAATAAGATGGATTTGTGATAATAATTTAGTAAATAACAGTGAAAATTTTGAGATTTACAAATCTTTAGTTAATAAAGACAGATTTGTAAAGAAAATTTAGTAAAAAATCGTGACAAATTTGAGATTAAAAATCAGTGTCTTATTAAGACGGAATTGTAACAAAATTTTAGTGATAAGGTGTGACAGAATTGAGATTGTGAAATAGTCACCTATTAAGACGGATCAATGACAATTTATCAGTCCTTAATTGTGACGATTTGATACTATAATTTCGTCATATTGAGTGATAGAACTAAGACGCTATGATAGTCGCATAATATGACAGTTTTGAGACAATGTTTTTAGTCGATAATTATGACAGTTTTGTTACTTTGATGTATTGTCACCATTTGTGACAAAATGGGTACTAGATAAATTCCTCACAAATTTTGTGACGTTTTTGTTACAAACAAATATTTGTGACGATCGTATTGTAACTGTTGAAAATGGCACAAACTCGTCACAATATTTTTATTGCTACGAAATAGTTCTTATTGTGACTAAATATTTTGTTTCAATATAATATTTTTCTTGTAGTGTAAAGAGTACTGACCGATATTTTAATGAGGGGCAAGAGGATAATTAACTATATGAGAGTGAATGAGAGAGTTCTATTCCTAAATCTCACTTTGCTCTTAGACTATATAGGATAACCGAGGCAGTACTTTCTTTGTTTGGGGCCTCAAGATAATTCGAGCATTACAAACTCATGGAGTTTTCTCTATATTCTTCTTTCTTAGCTTAGTGGGATTTCTGGTGTAGAGGATCCACTAGGTGGTAACCACAGAGCATAGTTTCCATACTAGCTTATGGATAAAAACAACTCATAGGCATAGTACCCCTTGAGAATATAAGAACCAAAGCTTACATTGTCATGTCTGTGATACCAAATTTACAGACACATAGTAGGTACAACCACGGAAGGAAGTTTATCAGAATCAAATAAGTATCTAGAAAAGTATTTAAGAAAATGAGAAAGCTTTTATTATAATGAACACTCAAATATTATAAAGACTCTTAAACTCTCTCAAACTCCACTTATACACTTGGCTTGGTTTATGCTTCACCCAAACCTCCTTAATTTATAGTACAAATCCTAAATAATATTTTATAGAATAATCAATGAGATATTTTACAACTTATTCAACACTCACATTATTACACAACTTATTCAATACTCTCGTTATTACACAACTTATTCAACATATATAATAATTATTATTATATAGAGTACATACGGATGATATTTTAACTTTTTCATCTCACTTCTTATTCTGCATTATTAAGTGTCACGTTCACGTGTATGTGTGTTTGCGTTCGAAGAACTTTTTAGCAACTAAGGTTAGAACCAGGATCCACACCAAGCTGTCCACAATAGTCTCTATAGTACCTAATCCTTTCATTGACCGCACCTGTATTCCCACCGTTACATTCCATTCCATTGATGGTTCTTATGGTGGCTCCAAATCCTTGGTTCAGTACTGGCCGTACCCTATTCATCCAAAACCACAAACTCGTTTTGAAACCTACAGTTGGGTTGCTACCCACAAGCTCGGGCTGACGTAGACTGTGGAGGTTGAGACTCTGACTACGACCGAAGTAGCCTTTGCCCGGAATACAATCACTCTGTTCAGCGGGGTGGTTGCATTTACGACGACGTGACCTTCTTCTGTTTATTGCTTCTATGTAGCAGAAGTCTATACGACATAGAGATGCAAATGAAACAAAGTGATTTATAATCAGCTTAAATTGATTGAGATCAAGTCAAATGTTCAGTTTTACAGGTTTAATCTTATATGTCTTAAAACAAAGATTTTTTAAAATACTTCACTTGTTAATGAGAACATCCATTTCTAAATTTCAAATAATGCAAACGTTTAGAAATATCCAATCCTTAATTAGGTTCCGATAATAATCTACTCATTTATTTGTAGTTAACTGAAAGTTAGAATCAGTCATGACTAGAGTAGATGTACATACAAAAAATATAAATATCTTGTTATAATCTATAATATAATGGGAGAGTTTTCTCTCCTCTTAGGGTGTCCACATCAGCATAAATTAAAAATAAATTAAAATTTTATTTTAAATGTGCATTTATTTCATACATAACTACATTTATAAATATATTTTGAATTTAAACCAAAAATATTTAATACTAATCCTTTTACAAATTTAGAATGTGATATGAATTAACATTTAATTGATATACTAAAAATTAATCTGAATAACTATATTTTTAAATTAACATTAAAGATTATTTTTTTAAGATTATTTTAATTTTTAGGTTGTAAAAGCACTAACTTACTGAAAATATGAACAAAAACTACAAGAATAAATATTTTTTTATCTACATTGTATATTATATAAGGGTTAAAAAGAAATACTATGGATTTATGATAAAGATAAGTTTCAACAATTTATTTCACAAAGTCGAAAATATGTACAATGAACACAAATATAATAGAAAATAAAAAGACTATATAAGCCACAATAGAAAAATAAAAAATAAAATAAAATAAAAAGTGGTCAAAAGATGGTAGATAGCCACATTAAGTGAAAATGAGTTTCAGGAGATTGAATATCAAAATGAGATCAAAGACAACTAAGTGTCGTTGAATTTAGTTATATATACAATAGATAGAAGTCACGGTCACACTTAACCCATATAAGAAAAGTTAAAAAATTTCATAGTAGTCTAATATGTATTTTTCAATTTTAAAATATTTTTAAAAAAAATTTCAACACTCAAAAAGAATCAATGGTCATAAGGCTTAAGAATTACTACAATAAAATACACAAATAAAATGTTATATATATGTACAAACCACTATAATATCATCATCAAATTTATTTATTGTTAAACTGTCTTATGATACCGTCATCTATTACCACTATTAACCATACTACCATGCATTTCGTACCGCTATAAAAAAAATTACGATAATATGTCAACATTTACATTCATACGTTAATTCAGTTTTGATTGTTATAGATTAAAACCAAATAGTATATATTTCCTTTTTAGTATATACAAATATAAGAGAATTACGAACATCGAATTCACATATTTAATATTTTAGTGAGTAAAGAATGCTAAACTTTATTTATTTGACATTATCGATGTAAACAGTTTACTAACAGTTTAGTTAATTTAAAATTATTGATAATAATTCTTTAAGCGAGTAGAAAATTAAACTAGCTAAACACACAAAATTAAATATTTAAAAGGAAATTAAAACAATAATAATAAATTGAAACCCGGTATAGCTTTAAATATGCGCAACGCCCGGGTAGATTTCTAGTATATTAAAAAGTAAAGAAGAAAGAGAGAAATCTTACGTCCAGTATCGTGAGTGAAATGAGCAAACATGGTAGCAATTTCACGTCTAGTAACGGAATTGGTAAAGTTGGAAAAAGTATTCGCGGCGTTAATGAAAGAGTCACGGGTGTAGAATCTTTTTCCGGCACAGCCACTACCGGCTTTTTCTATAATGTTATTAAAGAATTGTTGTGTCAAAATGCTACTGACCGATCCACCACCGGTTTGGGTTCCAGTGCCTTTACAAGTACCTGATCGGCATCCAGCACCGCAGTAAGCATCGTTGGTACCGCAGTTTCGAGACTTGACGGTTCCAGAGTATAAACCTAGAAGGCAAAGGAAAAGGACGATGGAATTTTTTGTGAAAGCCATGTTTTGGTTATTGTATGTGGTCGAGAAGGAAGAAGCTGTGAGGTATATATAGGGATATATGTTGGGTAGTTCGGTGATTTGCTTTTTGGGATGAGTGGAAGTAAAAGTTTTTCGTTTTAATTTAAGAAAAATATTAAAACGAAAAAATGAGGGAGAGTTAACCTCAAATATTCGATTTCCGTGAAGAAGATGTTGTGGAAAACAAGTGTCTTGTAAATTTGTAATTTCTAAGTCAACGTCAACTCATGTAGACTTTTTGATTTAGCCCGTGAGATTTTTATAATAAATAATTGGCACTAGGAGTAATATGCATTGTTAAGTCAATTACCGAGACTAAACGGTAAGAAATGCAGCCTACCGTACAAATTTCGTGCCACTGATTTTGTTGGATAAATGGTAGGTAAGCCATTATGCAGAATTTAACCCTCAACAAAAAGTACTTTTGTAGAAATGTCCCCAAAAAAGTACTTGTAACACCCGCATTCCGCCGATTTTATCAGAATGGTAGTGGTTAACGGTTCAGGGAAGACATATTACGGATATGGGGTAGCTACTAAGAAGTTTGCTCGATGACGGTACTACCGGGCAAATAAATGATCGAGAAAAGTCGGGAAATGACTGAGGGAAATCCGAATTTTCTAGCAGCTTAGTTAAGATCAAGGAATGAACGAGAAAACTAAGTTTAGCCGAGAGAATCAAGCAGTTCGGGTGATAGCCGAGCTAAATCTAGCTTTTGCCGAGCTAAAACTAGTTTGTCCGTGATTTTTGGTAAGGTTGGGCAGTTATTCAGACATGCCGCATATTTTAGACAGTTGGTTGGGATTCGGATATTTTTGGTCGGGATTAAGACAAGGATGGTTGGGTTCAGACAAGGTTGGTGGGCGGTTTCCAGCCAACTGGATAATCCGCCCATAAAATTAGGCGAGAACGGTTATCTGATCCGATCGATCGAGTAATTGAGCGGGAACGGTTATAGCTCGATCTAAGATAGAAATCAAGCGGGAACGATTATCTGGTGGAAGCGTTCGGGCAATTGAGCGGGAACGGTTATTCCTGGGGAAATAAACGTGCATTAGCGGATATAACACGTGTTGGTAAGGCTATAGCGCGAGAATGAGATCATAGGCGGTTATTTGGCGGTTTTCTGCATAACTTACCATTAAAAGAGAATATGGGATTATTCTGAGGGGACACGAGAGAGAAAACTCAGGGAAAATGATGAAAGAACGAGAGATAATTATAAGAGAGAATTATCGAGAAAGTCAAAAGATCCGAGAAATTGTTTAATGGACGTTCGCGGTAAGCGTCTGTTACCGTCGGAGCCGATGTTTGGGCGATTGTTGCCGTGTCTGAGCAATCGATTCGAGTCTGTATGATAGTGACAGATTGTGAGGCGTACACACAAAAGTGCGAGAAATGCCAAGGACATGCCCCACACATTCATCGGCCAGCGGAGGTGATTGCGAATGTTTCCTCACCATAACCATTCATGCGTTGGTCGATGGACATAATTGGCCTGATGTACTAGTTAACTGGGAAAGTAAGATTCATACTTGTCTTAACTGACTACTTCTCAAAATGGATAGATGCTTTCGAAAATGTTACTGCATTCGCGGTGGAGCACTTCATTTTGAAAAACATATTTTGTCGCAACAAACTTTCCTACGAGACCGTGACAGAGAATAGGAAGCAGTTCACTTCAAAAAGTTCTAAAGATTTATGTGAAAAATGGAAAATCTGCATCAGCAATTCAACCATGTATTACCCAGTTTATTGTTATCATCGGCAAGAAGACTGAGAGCTAACCTAGGAGGTGAGCTTGACAATACGATGCTCGGATCCCGCGTTGGGAAGGGACTTACGAAGTCTCCTCTCATACCACTCAATGGAGCTATTGTGGGCTGCAATCAACTGAAAGAGAAACAAAACCTCATGAGAATGAAGAAAATGTGTCCAATAAGGAAGATAAAGGGAGAATACCCGACCCAAAGTCTCTGCGAATCAAGTAAAATTGTGAAGACTCTTCTTCGAGAATTGGCTCAAAAGGGGATCTTCGCCCCGACTTCGTGATAATGCCTAAGCAAGGTCATGGTCGCAGTCGGGTTCCTCACAATGGGGATTTTCGCTTTAGCCGAAATCCCAGTTGTACTTCAATTGCTTCATTCGGCGCGATAGTACACCCCGCGAGGAACCAATATTCTTCTCGTGATCAGGGGATCGGGCATTCACGGAAACAAGGACGAGATATACCTCAGAATGATTGTGTTTGGACATGCGGGCGTCATCATTGTCATGAGTTCTAGAAGTAAGAACTACAATAGAGTTCGGATCGGATGGCAGGGCGGCATCCAATCTTGGAATTGGATCCATCGAGAGAGCACCGTCAGCCTCAACATGGTCTGGGGATGAAGTGAAGACCATGAGGCGGCCCTCACTAGCGGCAGCGTTACCATCGCCCACAATATTGTCACTACGGCCGTCATCGGTGACATCGTTCATCTTAAGATTGGGTTTGGAGAAGAAATCGCAGTAGTTTACGTACAGCTATATGCACGGAAAATGAAAAGATAAAGTAAAGAAGGCAGCACTTGGGAACACGAAAAGAAAGGATAATAGAGAGAGCACTTACCATAAAAGAAGGATTCAGAATGATTAGAAGCTCAAAGAAGGCATGAAGAATATAAAGGCAAAGCAGCAGGAGGAGAAAAAAAGGAAATAGAGTAATCAGCGGGGGAATTCCAGAAGACAAATCAAGATAGAGGAAATAAAGCGATTACACAGAGCGAAAAAGGAAGGAAAACTTGTTCGCCAGAATTTCAATTCGCTGGATACATATCTTCGAAATTTCTTCAAAGGCCGGATCTAAACAATCATTGAAAGGAATTGGGGGCTAACTGTGGGGGTGAAAATCACAGCCCAGTAAATCGGGCCCAATAAACAATGGTAAAAGGGCCAGAGAAGTGAAGGAAAAAATCGAGGTGAAGAGCCGAGCTGAAAGGCACACCAGAGTCACATACGTTCAAAGGGGAATAAATGCAAATCCATCAGTTAACCCCGCAACGACCAAAGACTCGTTCCAACCAGTGATTGAAGACGTCTGAACATAACGGCCGAATCCTCCAAATTAAAGACCATTCATGGCGAATCAAGGGGAGTAAATGACAACGTTAAACACGTACTCAAAGTATAAAAGCAATGGCAAGGACAAGGAGCACAACAACTTCTTCTACTCGCAAGTATCACTACACACTAAATACTTATCATTTACTTGTTCTTGTTCTTGTGTAAACAGTATTGAGGTAGAAATACAAAACTCAATTTACTTCATATTTCTTGTTTAAATCCGTTCCTGATCCATTTACTTCGCTCCGAGCAATACACATTATGTTGATTGCTTAAAAGCCCTTTGAATCTTATGTTATTAAAGATAAGCCAAAGTCTTTCGACAATTCCTATTTACAAATGTTGAATGTTGTAATTCCAAGTACATCAGTTACATTCACAATTTCCTCATAATAATACAAATATAAATCAGAGAAATTTAATGATTTGATTTGTTGTAGAGTTTATTGATTTAAGTTGTCATTTGGATTCAATCCGGTTATATATAACCGGATATATATAACTATGATGCGGTGGTAAACGTTCGAAGTTTTATCCTTAAAAACAAACTGTAAGTGCACAACAATCATGGTTGTCTATTAAGGGATCAAATCCACAAATATTTGTGTACTTAGGACTTCTAAGAAATCTAATTTGTGTCTAGACCTATTAATGTTCGGGAATGAGTGTCACGATTTGTAGCTAGAAAACTAGATAAACGAATGCAAGTAAATAACGGTATAAAAATCTGAATTAAAGACGTTGGGCAGTAGAGAATTCCCCGGGGTTCATGGATCAAATCAAACAAGCAAGTAGTTAGGATTTAAAGCGACCTAGTCGACTAGGTTCTAGAACTCGAGCACGAAAGTGTAATTAACCTACTTTCGCAGAGCTAAATACCTATGTTCTAACAACTTAATTACTCAGTTTTCGTATGTAACCACGCAGTAGATCACGCAATAGATTCAAGTTCATTTACGTTCACAAAGCTCTATACCTATGCTTTTGTATGTTATAGCGTAATTGCTCAACTACTCTGGTTCATGTTAATAAATTCATCACTTTTGTTCTATTCTTGTTCGCTAATGCATGTTGCTTGATTGATCTTTCATTCTTCATTTAATCTAATGATGTTTTGCGAATCTAGGTCTGAGTAGTTTACTTGTTGGGTTTTAAGGGTTTTCGAAGGGGTTTAATCATGGATTATTCATGCTAGATTGTTAGACTTNGTAGTTGTCTAAGGTGTTAATTGACTAAGTAGTCTTGTTTTCAATGCATGTAGAATCCTATTTCACAAACGGAAGTTTGATCTTGACTTAGAATTTTACATAGGGACTAATGTGAGGAATTGTATTAGTCTACTTAACAAGTTGCATCCCATGAATCATTGTAGCATTGACACCATCGTGAAGCTCTAGATAGTCGAAATCGTACATTTCATCCCGGGATTCGTTTTTAGCATTCTTGATCATCTTAGTTATTTCATTTTACTCGTCTTCTTATTGCATTAAATTAGGTTGTTAGACAGAAAACCAAAACCTTATTGATTCACTTAGATTAGAACGTTTATGTATTTCTAGTGCATTAATCTTAACCCTTTTGGATTGATATCTCAAGTGCTGCAATGACACGAGTACACTTGGGTAATTGAAGTGGGAATTATCCTGTATCAAGACTTAGGAAAATTATTAGGGTTCTTCATTTTATTCTTGTTTGTTAATAAACAAGAGGGTTTCGAAATCTTTTCTACGAGGTACATAGTTAGAGATCTGCTCCCTAAATAGCAAAGAAAAGAAAGAGATTATTGCTCTGAAATCTCGCTGAAAGATGAATGAATTCTAAGTGGTGCCGCCCTAGAAGGCTTTAAGCATGTATTTATATGGTCTAACCATCAGATTGCCTTAAAACCACTTTGCCGCAAGGCGTAGCTCAATTATCTTTCTTGTGTTCAAAATGAGCCAGAGGAGATGAGTAGAAGGTCTCCATCGGATACAGAGTTTCTAAGGGTCAGAATCTGTCCAAAAACTGCTTTGCTCCAAAATGGGCTATTTTCACCCAAATTACTTGAAAAGTATTTTGAAACTCCAAAACATTGAAATCACTTGCAAATCATTAGAAACCGAGTTAAAACACCTGTAAAAGATCTTGATATAATGTCCAAAAAGGTGTAAAAACGGGTTATATCAAACTAGGATCTATTATGATTTAGTATTTGTTATAGCTAGAATTACAACGGTCAAAATTTGTAAACATTAATAATTGAAGGACTTTGGTTTATCTGTAATAACAGAAGAATCAAATTGTGTTTAAGCAATAAACAGAAAGTAGAATTCTCGCAACGAGCTGAATGGATCAAAAGTGAAATAAACACGAAAAGTGGGAGTAAATAAGTTTAGTTCTTCATCCTTGAGAGCGTTTACACAAGAACAAGAACAAAAATTGATAAGTGTGAAACCGTAGTGTTAGCTGTAAGTGAAGAAGATTGTATTTTTCTCCTTGCCCTTGCCCTTCCTTGTATACTCTGAGTCTGTGTTTAATGTTGTTATTTACTCTGTTTGATTCGTCATTAATGGTATTTACTCTTTGGAGCTTTTAATCATTGGTTTGAACGAGTTTACGAAGAAGGTGCATGGTGGAATTCGTACTTCTACTTTTGAGTTGATGTTGCTTCCGTAGAGCGGAACTGACTTCCTCGTCTTTTGGAATGGCTGACAAAAACTGGTTTCATTTCGTGAATTTCCCTCCTTTTTTAACCATGTTGTTGACACTTTTGTCCTTCCTTTCAGTGTTCACCCTCGCTCTTGCTAATTCTGATAGGTTTTTGGCTCCTTGAGAAATTGACTTTGAGAGCCGAAATTTGGGATGATCTTGGACGGGAGAACATTGTCATCTCTATAAAAAAAGGCAGGATCTGGCTACTTTGGGTTTCCCATATGGTTTTGAACTTTCTCCCCTTTTGATATTTGCTTGTGGAATGCTTTATTGTTGTTTTCTGATTTCCTCTCTTTGTGAACTGTCAGATGTTTCCTCTGATGATGATTCATCTTGCGTATCAACTAGGATTGTCCATACACGAGGTAAGTCTCATCGTCCACCACTTGCTTATGGTTTAAGAATTCTTGATCCGTCTTTGCGTTCTCCGGACAAGACCCTTGCTATCTCCACCACTCGGGGCTCATCTGCTTCTCTGCGGACTCAAGAGCTCGAGTATCAGAAAGCCCTTATGCCTTCCTCTTTGAACTATCGTGTCATGAATCTTGAGGATGAGGCTTCACACGAAGACGCTGTTCTTCTAAAGCGTCGAAAACTGAGGCCGTACCACTTTGACTTCTACTCAAGACGAAGAATCTCATGAGAGTTTTTCTCTACTTCTGGTGCTGGGTCTGACCCTTCCCATCCGGTTGAGACCGTCGAAGTGATCGCTTCTCCTGGTCACGAAGTGCCTAAAGGTTCACCTCGCGATGGCTCCCACTTCTCTTGGTAGACAACATAGATGAACCCTTCAAGATCGCTAAAGATGAGGTGACGACTTCTTTTCAAGGAGAGATGCATGATGGTATTCTTTGTGAAAGTACCTCATATGCCCTCGCTTCATTGACACGCGGTGAGGCGAGACCTTACGGGGTTAACGGTGGCGAAGTTGTACTCCCCCAGGCATCGCTTCCCACGCGGCGACCAATATTTCAACATTTATTTGGGGAATAACGCATGTTCGTTGCAAAGTACAAGACCCAAATCATCCATGAGGATCACGACCGTTTGATCTTCGACCGTGAAGGGGGTTTCATTCTCTGCATCAACATTTACGGCCCAGAAGTTAGGGAGACACACTGCGATGTTTTTAGTCAGCTATAATACGGGATCGAGATGCAATGCCACTAACATTAAGCCTTTATTCAAATTTAGATGGCCCTCTCGATCTTGATGTGCTTTCTGAAGAAGGGTTCCAGGAAGATATAACTTTGAGTGGAGCCTATCATCAGGTTTGTTTGCTTCTTTTTCCTTAGAGAATTGACTTTCCTTGATTTTGAACCCCCTTTTTTCTTTTGCTTTCCAACTATTTGCCACAACATCAAATTCCTTTGGTGATTATGAATCCGAACTGATTGACCGGGATCGTCTCTTCGTCCCACGAGTTGAGTTTGAGGTGATGCAGGAGTCCTTGAATGACCAGATCTCTGTTTTACGTAGGGAAAGAGATCTTCTGATGGGATCTGAAGCGGCCTTAAAAGCAAATCTAGTCAAGGCTGACAAGAAAGATCCTGATCTTAAAAAGGCGATGACAGAGAAATAGTTGGCGCACTACGCTCAGATGGAAGAGGCCTAATTTTTCGCCGACAAAGCAATGCAGTCCAAGAGTCAATATGTATTGTCTTTATCTAATCCCGCTTTGGTCCGAGCTCAAGCTCATATCCATGGTCTCGATGATCTCCTTTCGAAGTTGCAATTATTTAGCCAAGCTCAGGCTAACATTAAGTTGTTGTCGGAGAGGGGAACCTTCGTTCCTTTCTTGTGAATTTGGGCTTAGGTGTTTACCCGATGAATCGTGTTTTGAACCCTTGTAGCGATGTACATTTTTCAGCAAAATCAATATACTTTTTGTGTTTGGAACACTCTACTCAATTTTGCCATAGCATGAGGTGAGTGTAGTTTTTGAACATTCTACTACCTTTTGTCGTAGCATTATGTGAGAATATGAGGTGGATTTTTAGTCGTTGTACTCCCTTTTTATCGTAGTATGATTTGAGAACATAAAATAATCCGACTTAAGCTTTTTCCGTAGTGGATTTTCCAAAATCCTCAACTCCCTTTTACCGTAGTATGAGGTGAGATTCACTGTTCGTGGAGTTTCCTATTTAATCCCTTTCTAATAGGTTTTACCAAACGGTGGGTCTCTTTTTTCACGTTCTATGAATTTCACTGAGTCGTTTGGGGTCTTACGATATTTATTATGATTTAAATAAAGATTGCCTCTGGAAATACAGAAAGTTTTCTTCTTTTATCGGAACGTTTCCTTTTCCTTCGAGGAATTTTAGGGATTGATCCCCCATTTAAAGACCAAACCGAGCATGTCTTGTTCCTCTTTCTTACTCCACCGATCTCGCCTCAATTTGACATTACTATTTTGATAGAACCTTCCGGAGAGGTAGGCTCAAGCTCCATTCGGGTGGACCTTCCCTCGGTTAATCATTGTCTAGACGCTGGGAAGAATAACTGTCTTCCAAGAGACAAATTTGTTCGGTAAAGTTTAAGGCACCCTCCGTTGTCCCTTTTGATGGATCTGAATCCAGAAGACTTCATGCATGCCCTAGGCTTCTGCGAAAAGGTTGGATCCTCGGCTGAGGAGACTGAAAGAAAGGATCATAACCCTTGAGTCGTCGATGGAAAATTTGGACGAACCTGGTATCGAGCCGAATCCTGAATGTCTTCGTGGGTCTCCTTAGAATCCGATGTGAACTTGCTGGCTGTCCTAATGAGGCACAAGTAGAGAAACTATTTTGATGTTATGGTTAAGTAATTTGTTTTGGTTTGTACCTAGTGTTTGAATCATCCTTTATCCTTATCGAATAAAGATGTTTTGTTTCAATTTAGTAGTTGTACTTGACTTTGCAAGTTGCCTACCTACCCATTTCAAGATCAAGCCACTTTGTAGTTTGTTTTATCTCCCTTAACACTTTGGGTTAACTTCGCTTAGCCATTACGGGACTCTTGTATGCGGTTTCACCGGAGAAGTCAGGATCTCATCAATTTTTAGGGTAAACTTACTTCACCCTCCTCACGACTCCGATTCCTTTCGAAGTCAGAAATTTGACGCACTAATGATGAGTTAAAGGTACCGCCCTAATTGAACTTAGCCAGGGTGTTCCCAAAATTGCGTTGTATAAAGTTGCATGATCTACTACACTGAAGTCAACAATTTTCATCACTCCGGCAACTCAATGGTGCCAATTGAAGACGTAGAATCACAACTCAATCATGTAATAGTTGATCTCGGAACTCGCATATCCGACTTCTCTATCCCATTTGCTTAAGGCTCTCCAGGAATATTACATTTGCCGAACTCCCTGTATCAATCAAAAATTTGAGAAATTTCACAGTTAGCTCCAATATCAAGACTTACAATCAAAATGTCTTCTTCGGGAGCCTCCTTGTGATGCTTCTAGGGTTTATCGTTAGCTTCAGGTAATAAATTTTTTAACCCTAGGTGTCTGCACGTGTCCGACAAAAAACTTTGGACAGAAAATCAGTAAGGAAGTCTAAAACGAAAAGGGGTTTTTAAAGGGTTTTTGGTGTCACGAATTGTAAAATATGCAAAAGAGAAAAGAAAAAAATCAGTTGTAAGCAATAATAAACGAATGTTGGGCCGAGAGGGATATCTTCGGGGAATGTTCGATTCAAACACAGTAACAAAGCTCTTATATAATCCATTCTAGATAACTCCACAAACTTGAACACGGAATTGTATCTAGCCTACTTTCGTAGTACTTCAGACCTATAATTTAACAACTTAACTACTCAGCTTTCGTTGGTAGCCACGCAGAAAATCATGTAATAAAATCAAGTTCATTAACGTTCACAATATTCTATAAGTATGCTTTTGTATCTTATAGCGAAATTAGTCCCTAAAGATTAATTCCGATATTTAGATTCAACACTTTCATGGTTCTAATATACCTAGGATCAGTTTCTAGTTCATGACGCTAGGTCCATGCAGTAATAACAAATCTACAAGAAAGAGTTCTAGAATTCGGCTAAGTTATCTCATGAAATCCTTATCGAACATATCGATCCCCGATGACCCTTAAACCCAACTACTAATCTACTGAGACATAATCATAAAATATAAAATTGAGTTTTTGAATTGCATAATCAATAAAATCAAAAAGAAACAAAAGGGCTCAAGAGAAATCTCTATCTCCCTAAACAAAGAAAAAATAACAAAAGTAAAAGACTTTGGTGCTAATTCGTATCTAAGGGTGGCACACGAGACACACGAATTAAGGTTGCTAAAACAACATATTTATAGGTCTTCTGCTCTCTTTTCGTCGGTTTTAGGGTTTTCCAAAAGATAGACTTGAACAAGATTGAAACGAGCTTGCGAACGGGCTTCTCGGGATGATTTTGAACTGGCCACGGGTGCGTTCTCTCCAGCCAAAGTCGGGTTCTTTCTGGCCGTGTGTCGGAGTCTGTTGAGACTGCATGACTCATTTGCGACCATTTTGGGACCAAAAAAAGTAGTCGCAAATATTTGGTCGCTAAATACATTGGTCGCAAAACATACTCTCTTTTGCGACTAATATTTAGAGACTGGTTTGCGACTACTAGTAAAAACAAAATAAAAAAAACAAAATTAAAATTTCGATTCAATATCCGAAAATTAAAATTCCGATTCAATATCTGAAATATCAAAAACCAAAATATCCAAAAATATCAAAAAATAATTTCGATCCAATATCCGAAAATTATTATCAAAATACCATAACAATCCAACAATCAAAAACCAAAATATCCAAAAACAATCCAACTATTATATTAGGAAATCGAATGAGCATTCGTGCTGAACCCCGTGATCTGCTGCAGGTAAGCTACAACATGGAACCTATTCAAGGGAAGATTCAAAAAGGATTTTAGATCAGTCTCTAGTTCATGACGCTAGATACATGCTTTAACAACAGCCTATGATAAGAGTTCTAGAATTCGGCTAAGTTTATCTCGCGAAAGCCCTTATCGAACATAGTCGATTCCCTTCGATGGAGCCCTTAAACTCAACGACTAATTACTCAAACATGATTAAAGAAAGCAAAAACATGATAAAATAAAGAACATGAGATTGAAGAAAAAGCTTCTCGATTTTGAGACCAAAGTCGGGAGAAAACTTCTCTACAAATCTCGAAAAGAAAAGTAAAGGCAAAATAAATGTAAACACTAAAATTAAGAATGCATAATAGATAAAACATAATAGAAAAGAGGATTAAAGAGAAATCTCTATCTCCCTAAACAAAGAACGAAGAACGAAGAACAAAAAAACATAAAAACCCTAGAAAATCGTGATGGTGGCTCCCANAACAAAAGCCTATAGGAAAGAGTTCTAGAATTCGGCTAAGTTTATCTCGCGAAGGCCCTTATTGAACATAGTCGATTCCCTTCGATGGAGCCCTTAAACTCAACGACTAATTACTCAAACATGATTAAAGAAAGCAAAAACATGATAAAATAAAGAACATGAGATTGAAGAAAAAGCTTCTCGATTTTGAGACCAAAGTCGGGAGAAAACTTCTCTACAAATCTCGAAAAGAAAAGTAAAGGCAAAATAAATGTAAACACTAAAATTAAGAATGCATAATAGATAAAACATAATAGAAAAGAGGATTAAAGAGAAATCTCTATCTCCCTAAACAAAGAACGAAGAACGAAGAACAAAAAAACATAAAAACCCTAGAAAATCGTGATGGTGGTTCCCAAAGGGGTACAATGAGGCACACAAATTTAGGGCAGCTAAAGTACATATTTATAGGTCTTCAACTCTTGTTTAGTCGTCCTTAGGGTTTTCCTTGAAGAGAAATCGAAGTGGGCTTGAAACGGATTTGCAAACGGGCTTTTTGGGACAAAACAGGGCTGGCCGTGGTCGCGGAGCTTCTTCCTGTGGCGAAATTCTTCCTGGCCGCGGGTGTAGAGCTTCTGCCCGCGGTGAAATGGCTTCTGGCCGCGGGTGGAGCTTCTCCAGGAGTGGCCATATGGGACTTTTTGATCTTCATGTATCTTTTGATTGAACCGTTGGATCGTCCTCAAATATTTGGAATGGAAAGGTAGCTGGTTCATCTTTGATGTCTCCGAAATTGGGCTGGATCAGACGGTAAAAATATATTCTTTGAGGGTTGAACTTATGACGGTTTGACTCTTAGCCGAAAATCTGGTTTTTCTCCAATTTGCATAGTTTTTGCCTAAGTAACCTGAAAAGAGTCTTGAAACTACAAATATGCGAAAACGATAATAAAAACATATAAAAGGGAGTGAAACACTTATTAAAGTGCTCTAAAATAGACGGTAAAATGGGTAAAAATATGGTGTTATCAGAGATCACGGTCCTTAATCCTTCTCTCCTTTTAGCCAAGGCCTAATAAAAGTATTTCCAGGCTCATGGGTCGAGATCTCTTCTGGGATTGCCAACGAACTGTTGTGATCTAACTGAATGGCCCTGGTCACTTCTTTACTCGGACTCCAGGGTTGGGAGAGTTTTGTGATCTTGTTATTGCTGAAGCGTGTTGACTGGACCGTGAGGTGGTGGTGGAGATCAAATCACATGAGCGGCTTGATTCCCACCTCATGGAAGTATCTCCGCGATGTGGCTATTCTGGCCATGATGGAATTAATTTGTCCCGAGACTGAGTGAACCTGGAAACGAGGTTCTCTTTCCGTTGTTTCTCGATGGCAACGCAGTCAACAGTGTCTGTGAAACACCCGGGGTGGCAGCTCTCGTGGTCATGCCATCTATGAGCGAAGTTCGGAAACTGATTGGGACAACACCGCGTGGTCGGCAGCCATCTTCTCCACATATTGGATAATTGTGGCCATCGCCCCACTGACCATCTCGGTCAGATCACTAGAGACCTTGTTTAAGGTTTCCTAAACGGTATTGTGGTTGTAAGCCATTGTGGATCTTCAGTGTTGGAATTAGACTTGCCTATCCCCACCCTTCTAGCGCCAAACTATTGTAGCTGAAATTACAACGATTAAAATTTGTAAATAGTAATAATTGAAAGACTTTGGCTTTTCCCAGTCGCACAAAAACCCTCCCACAAGGAACTGTAGCTAGCTCCTTATTAACAACTCTCTTTAATAAGAGAAAATCAAATGGCTATTGAGCAATAAACGGAAACCAGATTGCTCGCAACGAGCTGAATGGATCAAAAATGGTTTTAGACACCAAAAGTGTGAGTAAATGAGTTTAGTATTTCATTTTCGAGAGCGTTTAAT
>PKMM01041060.1:57751-79588 GCA_002933915.1 Eutrema heterophyllum
TTTGAACTACCCGATACAGTGCTCACACTAGCCTCTTTCATTATCAAATGAGAAAAAAATCTCTTATCTTTCAGAATGGTGTGGCTTGTCGCACTGTTTGCCAAGCATAAATCTCCACCATTCATTGTTCTTCAAATAAATAAAATAAGATGAATCATAATCATAATAAAATAAATAAAATTCAACCATGTCTAAAAATTCAACAATTCATATAGAATAAAGATCAAAACCAAGCAACAAAATTTTGAATGGAAATAAAAATCATAACTAAAACAATAACGAATCTATAAATCACTTCTTCTTAGCATGGGCAAGGAAATCACCATGATCAAAATCATCTTAGCCATCTTCATACACCAAATTCGTATCCATTTTCTTTCCATTTTGCTTCAATGATTGTTCATAGAGATCAACAAAATGCTTTGGTGTACGACACATACAAGCCCAATGGTCTTTTGTTCCACATCGGTAACATTTATTCTCATATACTTCTTTCTATTGCTTTTTACAATCTTTCTTTTCCCACTTCTGGTGAGAATAAGGTTTCGACCTCGACCATATTCATGTCTACGTCCACGACCACGACCACGTCTATAGCCACTACCTCGGCCAATATTATTCGCGTTGTTTTGTTCTTTCCTGTCATAGGATGTCACATTTGCTTCAGGGAAGGGAGCTGAACCAGTTGAACGTAAACCATGATTTTTCATCAAGAACTCGTTATTCTGCTCAGCCACGAAGAGACTAGATATAAGCTGGTAATACTTTTGGATTCCCTTTTCACGGTATTGTGTCTGCACGACAACATTGTTTGCGTGAAAAATAGAGAATGTCTTCTCTAGCATTTCAACATCCGTGAATTTCTCCCCACATAGTTCCAATTTGGATGTAGTCAGGAACATGGCTGAGTTGTATTAACTCACAGAATTAAAGTTTTGGAGTCTCAGATGAATCCAATCGTAACGAGCTTTAGGTAAGATCACAGTTTTCTGGTGATCATACATTTCTTTCAGATCGTTTCAAAGAAGTTTTGGATCTTTCACAGTCAAATACTCGTTTTTAAGGCTCTCGTGGAGGTGACGGCGATGAAATATTATAGCCTTACCTTTATTCTGATTTTTGTTTTTATTTCCTTCGGTGTCACCAAACCCCTTTGCATTTAGATGAAACTCAGCATTTAATGCCCATGCAAAATAGTTGTCTCCAATGATATCAAAATCCTCAAATTCAAAGCTCGTAAGATTCGACATGGTTAACTGAAATATTAAGAAAAATGATCAAGTTTCATAAAAAAAAGTATGATAACCAACAAGATCCAACTATTATGTTCAAAATTCATTTAGAAATTTAGATTAAAAAATATTTAATGTGCTAACACTCAAAATATGCACCGATCTATGATTTAACTATAACACAAAGCATATGACTTTAACTAGCATGAATTAATTCAAAAGTTAAAAGTCATATTAATATTTAAAGTAGTATTCGATTAATATGATATCCAAAAGCAAAATAAACTTATATACTAATATAATTTGATTGTCATGTTCCATAATAATATCACCGTCATCAAAAACAAACAACATCACCATCACCAATAAGAAATTAATCTGATCTTTAATATTACTTTCATATTAAACAAACGGTGATGGTGAATTACCAATTTATTTTAATATGAACGAACGATTTATATGATGACGGAAACTAATAATTTTAACATACTGATTGATATAAAGCAACGATTTACCCAATGATTCTATAAATCACTATATATTCTACAATCGACATCTTTGTTCAAACCGCACTCAAAGGTAGGGCATTTCCCATTTTTATAGTAACTTATGTACTGTGATATATTATATTTATTGAGGAATCACAAGTCAATTCAAAAAAAGCATGCTAACAAAAAAAAGAAACCTAATTGATTTAGAAAACATTGTTATTTTAATCAAGATTGCTTTATTGATAAAACCATCGATAATTATTCTAGATAAACATTGTGAATCCATATTATAAACCATGAGTCAAATAATAAACATCGTTTGAAACAAGATTAGATTTATAATCATCTTCGCTATAAATATGATACGAGAAGACATAATCTATAATATGATCATGATCATGAAGGCATAGCCTACCATAACGATTAGTTTGAGGAAGGCATGACTTATCATCCTGGAATAATACATAAACATAAATTAAATCTCACATTTCCGGTGTAAGATCGGATCGAGAGACGATCGTGCTGATAATGTGTTGTGAATAAAAGAGAGAGAGGAAATTGTTATGTCTTATTCCATAAATAATGAGGGGTATAAATAGATTTACAAATGTTTGAAAAACAAACTAAACTTGGAGAATAAATAAAACGAGAATATTCTTAACTTCCTTATGATACGAGGCTTATAATGTACATCTATATAATTAATTCATAACATGTTGTGAATAAAAAAGAAAAAGAAAATTGTTATGTCTTATTCCATGAATAATGAGGGGTATTGATAGAGGACTTTTGCAAGTCTTTAGAATCAATTACTCTAAATGCCTATGTAGCATTAGAGGTATCGAACCAATGAGTTAAGTTTCAAAGCACCAAGAATGCAAAGTACTCTTTAAGTTAAGCTAAACAAGAGGGGTGGTGTTTTAATTGATGAACTAAGTAAACTAAACGAGATTAAGAAATAGCAAACTAAGCAAGATGAAATTCAATAAACGAAAGCGAATTCAATGATGGGGTAATTGAATTAGGTGAATCCATGGTTAAATCATGATGCTCAAACTCAAACAAGACTAATTCTCTAGGCCAAGATCATTAAATGTGATAATCCTCTCTCAAGGCATTAATCACCTATGCTAATTGCTAATCCAAGATCAAATTCTCATTCACTACAAGAAAACAGCGTTTTGGCGACTGCAGAAGTAGTCGCCAAATAGTCGGCAAAAGGTAGATTACGACTAATTAGCNATGTCTTACTCCATAAATAATGAGGGGTATAAATAGATTTACAAATGTTTGAAGAACAAACTAAACTTGGAGAATAAGTAAAGCGAGAATATTCTTAACTTCCTTATGATATGAGGCTTATAATGTACATCTATATAATTAATTCATAACATGTTGTGAATAAAAAAGAAAGAGGAAATTGTTATGTCTTATTCCATGAATAATGAGGGGTATTGATAGAGGACTTTTGCAAGTCTTTAGAATCAATTACTCTAAATGCCTATGTAGCATTAGAGGTATCGAACCAATGAGTTAAGTTTCAAAGCACCAAGAATGCAAAGTACTCCTTAAGCTAAGTTAAACAAGAGGGGTGGTGTTTTAATTGATGAACTAAGTAAACTAAACGAGATTAAGAAATAGCAAACTAAGCAAGATGAAATTCAATAAACGAAAGCGAATTCAATGATGGGGTACTTGAATTAGGTGAATCCATGGTTAAATCATGATGCTCAAACTCAAACAAGACTAATTCTCTAGGCCAAGATCATTAAATGTGATAATCCTCTCTCAAGGCATTAATCACCTATGCTAATTGCTAATCCAAGATCAAATTCTCATTCACTACAAGAAAACAGCGTTTTGGCGACTGCAGAAGTAGTCGCCAAATAGTCGGCAAAAGGTAGATTACGACTAATTAGCGACTAAAACATGTAGTCGGAAATCCTTAGTCGGTAAACTATATAGTCGTCAAAATAGTCGTAAAATGGCGACTAATTTACGACTACAGCACATGAACAGTGTGTAGACGGTCAATCGTCGAAAAGTAGTCGTAAAATTGTGCGACTAATTGGCGACTATATTTGCGACTGTTGAACGACTACAGAATGGGTCAAAAATACAGTCGGATAGTTTTAGTCACTAAATAGTAGTAATTTTTGGTTACTATTTACCGACTATTCTTTGACTAATATACCGATTATTTGGCGACTAACAGTAACATCAAGCTTCGATGATTTAAATATTTTTCGACTACGTAGCTATTATTCTGCGACTATTTGGCGACTACCAGGCGGCTATTTAGTGACTATATTTGTTGTCAAAATTAGAATATGGTATCGATTGGTGTTTCTCAAATGTAAACCTGTTTTGATACAAACTTAAACTTAAAGTTACAAAACATAAAGATACAAAATAACATTTGATTATGCCATATAAGTATTCAAACTCCAATACAAATGCTAAAACATAAACAAAATCAGCAAGTTCACAAAACAGGTTCAAAAACAGAGATTAGTAAGCTAAGTTATTGTACTTGGATCTGGTTGACTGGTTGATGGAAGCAGATTGGTTGATGTTGTTGCTGGAGTTGAATGAGAAGGCAAGAAGTCTAGAAACCGCGGATCAGTTTGGCGCAGGTACTTTTCCACCAAGGAGAAGTGCTCGAGCTTGTCCTTTTGCTCAGCTGCAGCTTGGGAGTGCTCTGCTTCACGGGCATCAACCTTAGCATCACGCCGTTCATTGTAAGCAACCTGCTCTTCGATTTTCTTCTGAGCTTCCTTCAGTTGCTCTTGCAGTGCAACAAACGATGAAGAGTCTCCTGGTTGTTTGCGCTTGCCATTGAGAAAACTCTCCTTCAGGCTTCCAACTCCATAAGGAGTTCCTCTTGAATCCATATCTGTGGAGTGTGAAAAGTATGAGAAAAAACCAGAATTCAAATTGTCAATATCAAAACCAGAATATAAGACTAATTGTAAAATGTGAAATGTGTATATTTATTGTTGTATTACCTAAAGAAAGATGCTCGTATATTCATCTGTTGTTAGCTGTCGAGGTCGTGAAGCACCGTCCGAAACTTCTGAAGTCTCTATCTGGAGCTCAGTCAGCTTCTCTTGCACCTTCTTCTCATATGTTTGAACGATTTTCTCCGCCTTCCTATCGACATAGGTACCATCTGGCTTTGTATGAGTCTTAATGAAAACCTGACCAAGACTAACCGGTCTTCCCAATTCCTCTTCCTGCAATGTTACAAAATAAACAAAGGATTATGACATAATTTAAAGTTGTTAAGGTGTAAGAAAATGAAAAAAGATACTAACCATTAATTTCTTGTTGGATTTGTTGATACGACTTTGGCCCTGATAAATGGATGTGAGGACCGAGACCTTCACGGTCAGACATACGAGCATTGGAATAGGTGAGACTCCTTAGCTTTGCATCATCAATGTCCCAGTAGTCAGTCATCGTTTTCCAGACAATGTCGCAGATTCAATTAGGTCGCTCTCGACTAGTCCTCACACTGCTAACCATGTCTTTCATCCGGCGTTGACAGATCTCATCGAAATACCCTTTAACTGTCCCTGTTATCAAGTGATCCCAGGTGTGGGTTTTCTACAATACAAAGACAATAGAATGATCTTAGTGAAAACAGAACAAGAGTGAAAACATCATAAGCAAACTTTACCAAGAACTCCAGAAAGTAAACATCACAAGCAAGTAAACAGAACCAATATAGGACAGAAAGTAAACAGAACAGAAAGTAAACAGAACAGAAAGTAAACATCACAAGCAAACCAATATAGGACAGAAAGTAAACAGAACAGAAAGTAAACATCACAAGCAAACCAATATAGGACAGAAAGTGAACAGAACAGAAACATCACAAGAAAACTTTACCGCGAACTCCAGGAAGTATCTTTTTTGTATGTCCCAAGGCACACATGTCCACCTATAGTAGGGACCATCGAATTTGTTTCTAAACACTTTGGTAATTGCCCGGACCAGTTTAGATCCCTTGTCGCGAGTAAACCTACAAACAGACATGAAACCAGAAGTATTAACCATCAGAGACCTAAGATTAAACACATGAAACCAGAAGCATTAACCATTAGAGACCTTAGACATCAAACTGACCCTAAGATTAACCATCAGATACCTAAGACTAATCAAAACACATGAAACCAGAAGCGTCCTAACTAATCAAAACACATGAAACCACCGCAAACAATACATTACATTACATTACATGTGTCTACACTTAGAAATCAAACTGACCCTAAGCTTAACCATCAGAGACCTAACCATCAGAGACCTAAGTAGTACATTACATTAACTTGGACACACAGACACAGACACACTCGGACACATAAACACAGACACATTCGGACACACAGACACACATACACACACATACACACACAGACACACACAGACACAAAACCATCATATTCTAGTTTCAAATCTAAGCAAACTCTTTACAATCAAACAATCAATGGGCACAAAACCATCGTATACTTAACACCAAAAATTGGATTCCAGTAATGTTCAAATTCGATAAAAAGATGGATTTCATACCATTTCGGGTTCGGTGTCGATGTGGGAGAGAGGACGGTGGTAAACTGATGTCGGTTTGGCACCATAAGCAGAGCATTCAGTGCCTGCACCGTGTCCTCCTGGAGATCAGGCAACACTGAAGATTCGTCTTCGAAGTTGGTTCCTTGAGAAGATGGATGACTCTGAGCTTGAAGTGGTGACGCAGGAACGTCCTCCAGTGGAGCCGAATGAGGCGCGAGACGTTCTTCTCCACTGTGTTGAAGGCCGGAGTTCTGGAAAAGTTGTTGTGGCGGTGGAAAGCTTCGGACATTTGGTGCTGACGTTGACGGTTGATTGTTGACGGCGACTTGAGGTGGAGTTGGAGTAACTTGGGTCGCCGGCGTGAAGTTGTAATGCGGCGGAAGGGGTTTCGGTGTTCGTGACGTAGACGGCGAGGGAATGGACTCTACGCGCCTCTGAGAAACGTTGGGAGCGTTTCTCCTCCTCTGTTTTCCACCGTTCTTCCCTACTGGCATCGTGGGCTCTTCTCTGAGAGATTCGCCGGATAGATTGGGGAAATTAGGGTTTGGAAGAGGAATCGAAGAAGAGGAAAAGAACGAGAAGAAATTAGGGTTTCGAAGAGGGATTCGAAGAATCGAAGATGAGGAATCGAAGGAGAAGAGATTCGAAGAAGAAATCAAAGGAGAAGAGATGAAGAAATCGAAGGAGAAGAGAATCGATGAGCAAAGGGAAAGAGGAGTCGAAGAAGATAAGTGAAGGGGAATGGGTTTTTTGATCTAAGGACTTAGGGGAAATTAGGGTAATTGTGTTTTTTGCGCTTGCGAAGGTCGACTTAATAATTATTTTGTGTGACAATAACCAATTAAACACTCTGGCCTAGTGGTTATACTCCACACTTTGCTCAATCCCCCCGGTTTTGAGTCCAAGTAAAGACTCAATTGTTTTTTTTTTAAATCTTTTTTGGTTGACTTAAAATTTTGTTTGTGTGATAAATACCAATTAATTACCCTGGCCTACTGGTAATTCTCTCACTCTTGATTCAATCCCCCCCATGATTCAAATCCTTGTGAAGACAAGTTTTTTTTTTATTTCAAAATGACAGATAATGTAAAAAACAAATTACACCGAAATTGTCACATAAGTAACATAGTTAATTAATAGGGTTCTTCGTCATCTGATTCTTCATCAGAAGACGACAAATTACACCGAAATTCGTCTTCTGGTTCTGCATCTCCGACATCGTAATCGAGGTTTATTGGGTCTGCTTGTACGAAATTGTCGAGTACGAGATCTTCAATTGTTGTCATCAATACATCATCATCATTTTCTGTTTGCAAAAGAGTCGGTTCTTTTTTTTCATATTCCCATGAAATGTTTCCCCTCGGATTCACTTTTAGAACATTGAGCCACAACTGCTTCGGTTTCTTTGTATATGGGTACGGAATATAACAAACTTGATCCGCTTGCGAGGCTGTTTGCAATATCAACATGTATATTTAAGTTATACATATGTATATCGACATTAATAAAATGCTATATATAAATATATACATAAGTACGTACCTAGAATAAATGGTTCATATTTATTGTATTTTCTCGATGAAAGAACGTCTACAACGCCACCATTGCTCCTCCGAGTGCCTCTACCGATAACAGGGTCATACCAATTACACTTAAAAAGTGTGATTCGCAAATTGACCATCCCCTCGTACTCGAGTTCTATGATATCAGTTAAGGTCCCGTAGAAATCAGCTGCATCGGATGCATCAGTGTAATTTTCACCTTTAACACAGACCCCATAGTTACATGTCTTTCGTCCAGCGCCGTGATTCTGCGTATGAAACAAATAGCCTCTTGTAAAATACATTGGCCAGGTTTTGGCCTTATTCAAAGGTCCATGCACTATCTCTTGAACCCAAGTAGGAAATGGATTCGTGGCGTTCCAGTAAGTAACCTGCATATATATAAAAAATAGTGTAAATATATATAAGTATAAATATATGCATAGTTATGAATATTTTTGAGACATACATATTCTTTCACCCATAAATGATATTCATCAGCTCTTTTCGCGGCGAGTTCTTTTTCGGAAAGTCCTGGATATTTTGCAGAAATAAATTCCTCGAACATACTACACAAGACCAACACAAATATGAGAAATTAAACAAAGATAATATATATATTAAAACGCAAACTGGGAGCGATGCCAACTTATATACCTCTCAATTGGCTGAAAATAGTCACAATTTCGTAAAACATATGCATGTGCGCATTGATAGTCTCTCTCTGAGAGCCATATTTCATGCATTTCTCCACTTGGACGGCCTACTTGAGTAAATATAGAAGGTACTCCAGGGACATGATATACGGGGACTTCACCTTCATCGAATCTTGTTAACCTGACATTAAAATACATAGCATGTGTATACAAATTAAATGGCAAAGTGGACATGATGTGATTGATTTTAGCATTTACCTTGATTTCGTTTGTATATTCGCGGCAAAGTATTGCTCTGAGAAATAAGCAATCTCGTCATTGATATATGATTCAACAATCGATCCTGCCGCATATCTTTTGTTCTTTGCTTTCCCTTTCAACTTTTTGAAAAACCTTTCAAAAGGATACATCCACCTATACTGGACAGGGCCTCCTAATTCAACTTCATAGGGGAGATGTATAGGCAGGTGCTCCATCACATCGAAAAATGAAGGTGGAAAGATCTTTTCTAAATTGCATAGGATTAAAACTATGTTCTGTTTTAGAATTTGAACGCGACTTTTATGCAAAGTTCTCGAACATAAGTCCCGGAAAAATGCTCCAACCCCTACAATATACGTGAAAATTGCATGAGGTTACTATATAAATTACTATAATCATATTTAAAGAAATAGTCGTAATTAGTACCTGATAACGCAAGGTGGACATTCCGGTCTAGGAGATCTGCAAAGATAAATGGAAGTAACCGCTCCATAAAAACATGGCAGTCATGACTCTTCATGCCTGAAAACTTTTGGTTGTCCATATCAGCACAAGTAGCTAAGTCTGACGAATAACCATCTGGGAACTTAACCGCATGTTTCACACATTCCAGTAAACTTTTTTTGGCTTCTTCTGTCAATGTGAAGGATGGGAAAGGAGCTTTACCCTCACTATCAATATGTAAGTGTGGCCGAGAACAAAATCGTTCTATATCCAATCTTGACATGATGTTGTCTTTCGATTTACCCTTCACACTCATAAGAGTATTCATGATGTTGTCAAAAAAATTCTTCTCTATATGCATCACATCAAGACAATGACGGAGATTGAGGTCCCTCCAGTACGGCAGCTCCCAAAATATGCTTTCCTTGTGCCAGTTATGTTGCTTCCCATAGCCCGGCTTCTTCTTTTCGTGACCGTTTCCACCAACATCCTTTGTTTTCGATGGATTTACACCAGCCAACCGCTCGAAATAAACTTGCTCACCGGTCAAAGACAGAGGTGGATACTCTCTCAAAGCGTCTTTTCCCTTTAGGAAGTCTTTTTTATTCCTCCTCAGTGGATGACCATGAGGAAGAATTCTTCGGTTACAATCAAACCAACACGTCTTCCTTCCATTAGGTAGATAAAAAGACTTTGTATCTTCCATGCAAACTGGACAAGACAATTTACCATGAGTTGTCCATCCGGATAACATGCTATACGTCGGAAAGTCGCTTATCGTCCACATCAGCACTGCTTTTAGATTAAAATTTTGATTCAAGGACACATCGTATGCATCGACGCCATTAGACCATAACTCTTTTAACTCCTCAATAAGAGGTCGGAGGAAGATATCGAGACTAGCTCGCGGATGATTTGGCCCAAAATTCAGAATTGTAAGAAATAAATACTCTGTATTCATGCACATACACGGGGGTAAATTATATGGCGTCAAGATCACAGGCCACATCGAATGATTACGAGACATGCGAAATGGATTGAACCCATCCGTACATAATCCAAGATAAACGTTACGGGGTTCATCGGCAAACTGGGGATTTTGATCTTGAAAATATCTCCACTCCGCCGCATCAGAAGGATGACCATCTCATTGCCGCTGCAGTCTTCTCGCTCTGATACATTCTCTTTAATCTGTCAGCAATAGGTAGATACCACATACGACTGTATGGTACTTTGGTTCTACGTCGATTGTTCTTAGGCTTCCATCTTTGTGCACCACAAAACAGACATTTATCTTCCTTCTCGTCATCTTTCCAGAAGATCATACAATTGTTAATACAAACATCAATTGTATGATATGAGAGACCTAAATTGCGCATCAATTTTTCTGTCTCGTAGTGTGAACCGGTTGACTTGTTTCCTTCTGGTAAATAGTCTGTCAAGATTCCGCAAACCGAATCCACTAACTTTTCACTCATATTATATTATGCCTTATTTTGCATGACTCGGGCAGCTAAGGATAACTGCAAGTGACCTTCACGACAACCATCGTATAATGGATTATTTGCACCTTCTAACAAGTCATAGAATTTCTTTGAATGGTTACGTACCGGTTCTTCTACATTCTGATAACTACCATCCTGATGATGGTTATCAAAACTCACGTTATGATGAAATGCATCATTCACCATATCCACATATATGTCTTCTACTACATTACCCACTTCTTCACTCCCACTTATATACGTCGTATCAACATAACTCGATCCTAAATCCATATTGATTTCTTCTCCATGCTTATACCAAACATAATAATCTGGCATAAATCCTTTGCTATAAAGATGATTCCAAATTCTTGTCCCCGAGATAAATTTCTCGTTCTTGCAAACACTTACAAGGGCAGAAAAACTTACCGCCATTACTTTGTGTTAGAGGCTGGCTATTTGCATATGTCATGAATTGGTCCACCCCCGTTGTGAATTCTGCCGAGAAATTCCCCGTCTCTTCATTGAACCTCTTATACATCCACTCCCGGAAATTATTATAATTGTAATTTCCTGACATTATTTAACTATAAAAACTGAATTTTTTTTGTTTTTCGTTTTTTTTTTTTCTGTTTCGTTTTTTTTTCTTTCTTTTTTTGATTTTGAGATCGAATGAGGAGAAGAAATGGGGTGAATTTTGCTTATATAGACATTTCTGGCGACTAAATAGCGACTATACGGCTTCTAAAAGGCGACTAAATATTGTAGTCGCATAAAACAGGTACACCAACCCAAAACGAATAAAACGTGTTTTTCGCCGGTATTTTACGACTGATTACCGAATACCTTGCGACCCGCCGAAATTAGTCGTTAATTAGCGACTAAGTGTAAGAGTCGAACAATAGTCGCTAATTTAACGACTATTAGGCGACTATTACTATGCGTCTGAAATGTAGTCATAAATTAGTCGTAAAATAGCGACTAATTTAACGACTATGTTCTTTGGTCGTAATTTAGCGACTTAATTATGACTAAATTGTATTGGTCGCCAAATAGTCGCAATTTAGTCGCAATTTAGTCGCAACTTTTGGCGACTAATTACTTAGTCGCTACTTGTAGTCGCCAAAACGCTGTTTTCTTGTAGTGATTTGTGGGTTAATAATTAGCAAGCATTAAGATCCAATATCAAGATCAACCAAATAAACTCCTTAGACAACTAATCTCTTAGGCTAAGAAAGTTTATCTCTTAAAAAGCTATTTTCGACATTTCATCGAACAGCTTGTGGGTGTGAAATGCCCTATGATCAAGGTTGACTTTCTCAAGCACAATCAAGCATTAAGATTGCTAGATACGAAAGTAAATACAATAATCTATCCCTAAGAATCATAAATCACCCATAGAATCCACCCAAATCTAACCCATCCTCAAATCCTAAAAGACTACTCACTAATCATGATGGACCCAACAAATCTTATGAAGAACATGTTTAATCTCATGATTAAATGATGAATTGATTAAGAAAGAAGATATAGGATGAAGAGATTTAAGGAACTAGAACTCAAATTGCATAAATCAAAAGGAGATATCTCTTACAAAATACTTAAAACACACTTAGAGAGGTTTTTAGCATTAGAAAAGACATAATCAAGAAAATTAGGTTTTTTGGGTTTAAATAGTGAAAAGAGGCGAACCGGGTCAACCCGGAACAAATCGGGTATTGACCCGGTCGGGTCTGGGTCGAATTACAGCAGAAAGTTTGAACCGACCGATTCTGGGTCGGTACAAACCACTCGGTACTAATCTTCATTGTGCAGGTCTCGGATGCTGGATGCAGGTTTAGCCGGCTAAAACAAGGATCTAGTCGATGATGGATCGTGCGCGGGATGAGTTTTAGCCGGCAAAAATTGATCCGTGTGAGTGCTGGATTAGTGCCGCTCGGTAGTACCGACCGAGAATCGGTCTGTACTAATTCTTCATGAGGAATTGCCGATGCGAGGCGTGCCGGGTCATACGCGGGACGAGTTTTAGCCGACAAAAGTTTATCCGAGTGATCGCTGGCTACTACCGACCGAGAGTGGGTCGGTACTAATCTTCTTGAGGATTTGTGCCGCGTGATTCTAGGTCGGTATGGGAAGGCTCTTTGGATCGGCATAACTCTCTGCCTCAATACCGATCCAGTGTGACGCTCTATAATCGGTCGGTGCGGGGCAGGAGAAAGTGTGCCGCATGAAGACTTGGAGTTCTGGGAGAGTATGCCGATCCGTTCTGGGTCGGTGCGAAGTGAGCTGTGGATCGGCACATCTCTCTGCCTCAATACCGATCCAGTGTGCCGACCCAGGATGGGTCAGTACACTCCTCTACAAATTGCTCTTTTGCCTTGGCCATCTCTTCTTGCATCCAAATCCGATCAAGCTTGGCTCCTTGTCTTCCGATCCTCCCAAAGTGCTTCCAAGTACCTAGAAAAGACTCCAAAACATGCGAGACACGCTAGGACCTAATGCAAAACATCCTATTCTCTAAAGATGACAAAGACACTAAGGAAATGACATGAACTACATGCAAATGACTTGAAACTTAGACAAAATGCATGCTAGAACATGTAAAATATGAGTATATCAACTCCCCCAAACTTACTATTTTGCTTGTCCTCAAGCGAACAAACACGAGCAAGTAGGGAGAGAGGTTTGAAAGCGGGAGCTCAAATCCACAAGTATCATAAAAAGAAGTCAAGCTCAATGTCCAAGTTGCTAGTTCTAAGATGCGATCAAACAAGTCTACTCAAAAGGAGCTAGCCATATCCCTTCCCTACACGAATCAAGCCCAAGTCTCAACCTACACATGCCTTCCTCTCATCCAATCCTTTGACATTCGTTAAATTGTTTTAAGCGAATCATGCTTATGCAAGTCAAGTGAATTCATTTGGCCATGGTAAAAGGTCTTGAGATAAAAGTGATCTCAAATGAATGGGGTTACTTCGATGCAAAGGGATCTCTTAAAAAGAATCAACTAATGCAAAATGCTAAGAGTAAAGCCCAATAGATGCATACAAGGATGACTTCCATCTACCCAATGCCTCGTATCGATCTTAACTCCTAATCCCTAAACCCCAGAGAGCAAAAGCAATAGGAAGGAAAAAAAAGATTAGTAACTTGGTAGAAAGTAATACTTAAGCTCACAAAGAACCTAAATCTCAATGTTAAAATCAAATCCCAATATGGCAACGGCGCCAAATTGATACTAAGACTTTTTGGTCTTAAGGAGGTATCAATAACTCTAATACGAGTAGTATAGAAGGTTATCAATCCGTATTGGGATTAATTCTAAGCACGAAGAATACAAGGCACTCAAGTAAGTTAAGCTAAATAAGTGAATTGTTGATTTTAACTAATACCCTAACAAGATTAAGCAATAAACAAAACGAAACAAACTAAGCAAGATATGAACTCAAATGATTAAAACAAATCCAAGGATGGCGTAATTGGATATAGGCTATTCCAAGTCTAATTCATGATGCTCATAATTTCCAAGGTTAAGATCCTAATCGCGACTAATCCTCTCTCAAGGTACTAATCACCTATGCTAATTACTAATCCAAGATCAAATTCTCATTTGTGGACTCTTAATTAGCAAGCATTAATTTCATTAATCAAGATCACCTAAATAATCCCTTAGACAACTAATCTCTTAGGCTAAGAAGGGTATTTCTCTTAGAAAGCTCTCTTAGGCATTTCATCGAACACCTTGTGGGTGAGAAATGCCTTGGGATCAAGTTTGACATTCTCAAGCACAATCAAGCATTAAACACACTCTCTAAGAGTAGGAAATTGATTATCTATCCCTAAGCATCACAAATCATTCATGGAAATCACCTAATCCTAACACATCCCTAGATCCTAGGAAACTACTCACTAATCATGATGGGTCTAACAAATCTTATGAAGAACATGTTAAATCCCATGATTAGATGATTAGATTATTAAGAAAGAAGATTGAGAATAGAATAGATTGATAGATTGAAAAGGAGAATCTCTTACAAAATACTTAAAACAATCAAAAAGAGGTTTTTTAGCATAAAAAATACATAATCCAAGAAAAATTAGGTTTAGAGTATTTATAGTAGAGAGGGGCGAACCGGGTCGACCCGGGAAAAACCGGGTACCGACCCGGTCGGGTATGGGTCATGCTCAGTTTTCTGGTTCAGCACCGGTTGCAACGGATCGGTGTAAATCCTTGCCACAATCCGGTGCTTAGCTTCTGTCGGCACACCGCTTTGTTGCACCGGTTTGTGGGGGCCGGTGTTGACGTCCTGAAGCTGCACACCGGACGCAACAGGTTGGTGTAGGGAAGCCATGGGTCGGTGCTTAGCCTCTGGCCTCACACCGGTTTGTTGCACCGGTCGGCTATGATCGGTGTAGACATGTGGATCGGCGGCCAGTCAGACACACTAGAGGGAATCGGCCATAACTCTTCAACCGTTCATCCAAATGACCTGATATCACCTCCTGCGGCAAGGTGACCCTTTCCTCTACAACTCTTATGAACAAACCCACAGCCAGATCCGATCGCATGCCCTTCGTCCAGCTTGTTCTTTCGGGCACTTGGTGCGACCCCTACATCTCCTTTTTGGTCCATAACTCCAATTGTTTCCATGAGCTTCCAAAGTACCTAAAACATATTCCAAAACATGCAAACACACCCTAGGACCTAGTATGAACACTCTAAACTCTAAACGAGATAAAACAATCGAGAGATGCTATGAAACTATACACACATGAGGTGAAATCTAAGATAAATGAATGCATCAAGGGGGTAAAATATGAGGATATCAACTCCCCCAAACTTACTCTTTTGCTTGTCCTCTAGCAAACAAGAACAAGTTGGGAGAGAGAGAGTTTGGAGCGGGAGCTCAAATCCACAAGTATCATCAAAATAATTCAAACCCAGTGTCCAAGTTGTTAGTTCTAAAATGCGATCAAACTAGTCTACTCAAAATGAATCAAGCTTAAGTCTCAACCTACACACGCGTTCCTCTCATCCAATCCTTTCACATTCAATTAGTAGTTCCATGTGGATCATGCTCATGCAATGTAAACAAACTCATTTGGTTAAAGGCTTGATTTTTGAGGCAAAGATGATCTCAGTTCATGTGGTGGTTTTCGAACAAGGGATCTCTCATCGAAGGAATGGACTTTGGCAAAATGCTAAGGGTGAAGAGCAATAGATGCATACAAGGCTAGACTTCCATCTACCCAATGCCCCATTACAAAATCGACCCTAATTCTAAACCCACAAAGAACAAATCCTAGCTACCTTTCACGAGGCGCTCTTGCCTTCTTACATCACATCTTTTCATCATTTTTCTTCTTTATAAGCACTTGGGGGGGGGGGGGGTTTCTTCTTCAACAAATGGTTTGACATACATTGTTTTCCTTGACTTAGCTTCTCTTTGGTTTTATCTAGCCTCTTTCATTTCTTTTCTAACTTGAGCCCTTTTGGCTTCTTTTCTTTCTTTTTAAAGCTAGAGACTATCTTTTCGACACTTAGAGCTAAACCACATATTTTCTTACCAACCATTTCGATCTTATTGCTTTCCCCAAATCACTCTCCCAAATTCCTTTCTTTCTTTCCACTTTTCCAATCCCATGATCCCTCTTTTCTTTCCTTTTCACCCATTCCCCTCATCACAAATACCGACCCATCTAACCTAGCCTAATCTAGCTCATGATACGCGAGCTAGTTCTACATGAAAGCCTTCCCTTGTCGCTCTAGACCCAACACTTTTTGCTAAGTCCATTCAAAAATAAGGCCTCACAACGCTCACTAAACATGTAGGCTTGAAAGAAGGTTGAGTTTTTAGGTGGGGAACCATTCCAAAGGTGGGAATTGGCTACTTGGGCCAACAAGAGTGGTACAAAGGGATAAGATGACCCAAGTATGTATGCGGGATCCATGAGTCCATTGTGCAATGCATGATCATGATAATTAATGCGTCAAAATTAAGGTTCTCACTTAGATAGGATTGAATTCGATTCACACATGCTTTAGCTAAAACCTAAGTAGCGAGACACAAGATCAAAACATGGTTTGTCCTTTATTTCAAACACGAGATCAAAGCATCAAATAACTAGCAACGAGGACATTGGACCGAGCTCTTAAAATGATACTCTACAAGGAAAAATCATCATTGCTCCCTATGCACGTGCAATGCGACTTATATGTTACTGGACTCGATCCTACTTATGAAATGCAACTACATGCTTTTCTTTTTGTGTTTTCAAAATTTTCAAATTTTTCGATTTTTTTGTGTTTTTCTATGCCTTAGATGAATGCATGATGCATGAGACTCAATATGCAAAAATCAAAATAAGATCACAAAAAAAGAGATTAGATATCGGTCCTTCCCCCTAACTTAAATCACACCGTCTCGGTGTGAAATAAATTCAGAGGAGGAACCAAAAACAAAAGACAAAGACGACTATAGAATGCAAAACTCAAGAAAAATTAAAAATTATTTACAAGGTGCTTTGGAGTGATACCTAAAAACTTTGGGATGGGGATGAGGACCCCATGGAGAGTGACGGGTTACTAGAACATGGAGACGGGGATCTCATGGCTTTCCTCTTTGCCGCTTTTTCTCCACGTGCCGAGGAGTGGCTTGTCTCTTCGTGAGCCATTGTTCCTCCTTCAAGCATTGAGTGGCTTAGATCCAAGTCACAACCTTCTTCTTCTCGGGCTCTAGATGTGCTGGCTTCACCGTCCCCCTTGAGTGCTTTGATTTATTGCCCCATAGTCTTCACCGTCTTCCTTAATCCCTTTATTGCCTTTGCCATCTTGTTCATGCTTTGATCTTGCCATTTGCACCAACATTGGAGGAGTCGAGTTTGATTGTGGGCATGGTTCGTGGCTAAGTTAGGCATGGTTCCATCAAATGGATCAAAGTGATAGCGTTCACTACCATAGATGGGTGGGGACTCATTGGCCGCTTCATTTTCGGAACGAAGGGACTCTTCGGAGTTGTCGTTAGTCGAGGGCGTGCGCTTCTTTGCTACTCTCGTGCGGAAAGCGTCAATCGGTGGGTCGATGATTCGGTTGTAGAGATTCTCCTTGGTGGGATAGAAGAGGATATTCTTTGGTTCTCCAAGGTTGGTGAGGGCGGTATTGGGCAACAACACTTGCGCTTGACATGTGGGGTTAAGCTTAAGATTGTAGGCAAATTTATCTCCAACCTTCCCTTTGAAGAAACGGGTCCTTGCAAGGTAAGCTTCATCCAAAAACTTCCACTCAACATTGTTGCCCGAGAGTTGGATCCCTTTTGCCTTGAGAATGGGCGTTATAAGCCATCCGATGCTCAATGCGGCCTTCTTCGCCTTTGATTCCCAAGCCCAATTTTTGTAAAAGAGCAAGTGTCTCACCAAAAGAGTGGCGAGACAAGGAGTTTTCTCATTGCCGTTGAACTCTTTCCCGTCGCGGAGCTTTGTGAGGAGAGGCTTTAACCCGAGACCTATCAATTCCATTTCTTCACTTGCAACCGTGCCAAACTCGACCTTGGCGTAGAATAGGTGAGCCAATGCTTTGTGTACATATCGAAGGGCGGGGTTTCTAATGTTGGTGTACTTGGAAGTGCCGGGTTCATAGTCTCCGGAGGCAATTGTCGCCCAAAGGCGCGGAAGCTCATGCTTGGGGTAGTGAAAGTGTTGTTCACCGTAGGTGCCTTCTACCTCGAATCCAAAGATCTCACAAAGCTCATGGAAAGTGACTCTATATGTCGTTTGGTCTATGTCGAACTCTAGAACTCCGAAGCCGGTTCTCTTGTCCGCTTTCTTATGTCCTAATCCATAGAAGGCCGCTATAAGAGTCGCAAAGAACTTGCAAGTGAGGATTTTGTGAGCTTCATCTTTCTTCTTCATGAACTTCGCAAGCCCCATGTTTCCAAAGGTAAGAGCAACTTCCTCATATATACCCATCTTTGTTAAAACCACCGGGTCCACGAACTGCCCTTGCTCGAATTTCATTCCCATGAATTTCTCTAAGTATTCCTCCTCAGTTGGTTCCCTCTCTCGCGCTTCCTCACTCGAACTTTCTTCTTCTTGGACAATACCCTTGCCCTTGGTTTGTGAACTTGTCACTAGAGCAAGCTCACTTCCTTTAGCTTTCGAGCTTGTTGCCTTCCCTTTTCCCACGACTTGAGATCCTTTATCCACGACCTTGCCTTTGGTTTGGGACACTTTGGCAACGGACTTATTCTTGTTCTTTGGTTGAGCCTTGGTCATGGTTTGCTTTGGCGCAGCCTTTTCCCTACCCATGGCTCCTACAATTATCTCAATACCCACATGAGTCCCAAGGAGCAAAGATATGGCACTTAAAATTTCAAGAGAAGGTGACCAAGAGGTAAATGCAACATTCATGACCAAGAGATTAAATTTTTGAAATCACAATCCTAAATCCTCAAAATAAAATTTGCAAAATTTTAATTAAAGAGGCAAAGTTCTCTAGGTGTGGTGGATGGTTTCAAAAATTTAATTGAGTTCTCAAATGTTCAACATTTAATCTCAAGCTAGTGCAAAAATCTCAAGATCTCAAAATTTCTCAAATGGAGCACAAATTGGCACAAGATCCACCAAACCTAACTATTTTCTAGCCTAATCCCAAGGTCTAAGCATAAGTGAACGCAATTTCCAAACAAAATCACAAAATCTCTACTCAAGAACAAGCTTATAAAGTTAAAGATAGCATGAGCTAAATACCTTGGGAATGACTGCTCAATCAAATAAAACGTTGGTGGATCCACAAAGAGAAGAGAAAATTGAGAATTTAGCAGCTTGAATCAACAATTTTGAGCAAGTAGGGAGAAAGTTATGAAGAAAAAGAGATGAAGGTGAGAGGAAACATGGGGGCTACGAAAATGGAGAGAAAAAGAATGGGGAAGATGGGTTTTTCTCTTACATGGTGGGGACCACTTACCTTTGGATTTTAGATCTGGTCAAACCTGTTTGAATTTTGGTCAACACCGATCAGCACCTCTTGCAACAGATCGGTGCAACGAACCGGTGTTAGAAACTTGGGCCGCCTCGTCTTCATTCAACACCGCACGAGACAGATCGGTGCAACGAACCGGTGCTTAAGGCAAAAACGTTCTGGTCTCACACCGATTTGTTGCACCGCTTGGTGGGGATCGGTGTGAATTCTTGAGGCACCACACCGCTCCATTGCACCGCTTGGTGGGGATCGGTGTAGACATCTTGAAACTGCACACCGCTTTGTTGCACCGCTTGATGGGGATCGGTGTGAATGGTTCGGTGTAGACCTGGCTCTTCTTCCCAACTCCCTTAATTGCAACCCATGATTTCTTAGACCTTGGAGCCCCTAAAGACACTTAGCAAAACATCAAAACGAACTATGAACAAAAAAAGAAAATAAGGATTTAAAAGTATGTACGAGGATAAGCTTGGGGTGTCTCCCAAGAGCACTTTGTTTAGAGTCTCTAAGTTTGACTTCGGTTACCCGCTTAGGCGGACGGTGGAACGTCATTGAGAGGGAGTGAGGTCCTTTCTCCAATGAAGTCATTGGCGAGATATGGCTTGAGTCTTTGCCCATTTGCGACGAACTCTTCACCGCTCTTGTTCACGAGAACGATTGCCCCATATGGCCGTACCTCCTTGATTTTAAACGGACCGGACCACCTAGACTTGAGTTTCCCGGGAAACAACTTCAACCGGGAATTGAACAATAGCACTTGGTCTCCGGCTTTAAACTCCTTTCGCACAAGGGTTTTGTCATGAAAAGCCTTGCTTCGCTCCTTGTAAATCTTTGAACTCTCGTAGGCCTCTAGCCTAATCTCCTCGAGCTCTTGGAGCTGAATCGAACGTCTTTCTTGCGCGGTTTTGAGATCAAAGTTGAGAAGTTTAACCGCCCACAATGCTTTGTACTCCAACTCTACCGGCAAGTGACAAGATTTCCCATAAAGAAAATTGAATGGGGTCGTTCCAATGGGAGTCTTATAAGCGGTTCGATAGGCCCACAATGCGTCATCGAGTTTCATGGACCTATCCTTTCTTGAGCTCCCAACGGTCTTCTATAAAATCGCCTTGATTTGCCGGTTAGAAACCTCCACTTGCCCACTCGTTTGGGGGTGATAAGGTGTGGCCACCTTGTGTTTGACTCCATGCCTTTTGAGCAAGCTCTCAAACACCTTGTTTATGAAATGGCTCCCTCCATCACTTATCACAACCCTTGGGACACCAAATCGCGGGAAGATTATCGTTTTGAACAACTTGAGTACCACCTTTGCATCACTCGTCGGGCTAGCAATCGCCTCGACTCATTTAGATACATAATCCACCGCCACTAAGATATATTGATTCCCATATGAAGAGGGGAACGGTCCCATGAAATCTATTCCCCACACATCAAAAAGTTCCACTTCGAGGATCGGGTTTTGAGGCATCTCATCTCTTCTACTAATATTCCCTTTCCTTTGGCAAGCGTCACAAGTGGAGACAAAAGCGTGTGCATCCTTGAATAGACTCGGCCACCAAAAACCGGATTGTAGAACCTTTGTCGACGTCTTGAATGAAGCGAAGTGACCGCCATATGATGAACCGTGACAATGAAACAAAATCCCGTTGACCTCTTCTTCCGGGACGCACCGTTGGTATAGACCATCCGAGCACAACTTGTAGAGGAATGGCTCATCCCAATAGAACCGAGTGACATCATGGAAGAACTTCTTCCTCTTGTATCCTTCCAACCTCGGTGGCTCTCTTCCGCATGCCAAGTAGTTGACATAATCTGCGTACCAAGGGAGCTTATCATCTTCTAGACCGCTTGCGCCTTCGATACCTTTCACCGCCTCAATCCCCTTTCTCAACACGCTAACAACCATGAGACTCTCCTCGGGGAGCTTGTCATCAATTGGGACAAGGTCCTCAATCCTCATTCTAGACAAGTGATCCGCTACCCCATTCTCTATTCCTTTCTTGTCAACTATCTCCAAGTCAAACTCTTGTAGGAGTAAGATCCAACGGAGTAGCCTTGGCTTCGTGTCTTTCTTGGCGTGAATGTATCTCAAGGCCGCGTGATCCGTGTAGACAATCACCTTTGAACCTACAACATAGGACCGAAACTTTTCCATGGCGAAAACCACCGCCAACAACTC
>PKMM01041060.1:81553-142652 GCA_002933915.1 Eutrema heterophyllum
AGCTTCTTGGGTACCACCTTCTTTTGGATGATGGCACTACATTCATGAGTCAAAATCACCATGGATTCCATCTCTTTTGCTCTTTCCTTTACCGCATCCTTGAGAAATTTAGCATATTGGGGTACAAGTAGAAATGCGTCAACCAATGGCATTGTAAGCTCCACTTTCTCCATTTGCCTATCAAACACCGCCTTGTACTTTTCCAACAATTGCTTCTTGAATCGCCCGGGAAATGGTAGCTTAGGAACGTAGGGCTTAGGGACGAACACATTCTTCTTCGGCTTCTCTTGAGCAACAACAACCCTAGGCTTGACCTTTTCAACCTCTTTACTCTTGTCTTCATCTCTCACTACCACGCCTTCAACCAAGTCTTCATCTTCTTGAAGTTCCACCCCCCCACCGTGGTTCTCAACGTCCTCGTTGAGAGTAGGAGGAGCTGTTCTAGTTGGCAAAACCATTCCACTCCGTAGGGAGATGGCGTTGACGTACTCCTTGGGGTTGGTCTCGGACTTGCCCGGAAGTTGACCTTGTGGTCGAGAAGAAGAAGCAACGCCTTTGGTCTCCATTTGTTTTACCTTGGAGTTCAAAGCCTCAATCTTGGTGTTGAGGTCGTTGTATGAGCAATCTACCCGCGTATTGATCTCCGCTTGTCCCTTTAGTAATTGATGGAACATGGAGCTCAAGTCAAGCTCTTGCGGTTTAGACGTAGATGTGTGACCTTGTGGTATAAACCCTTGTTGTTGTGAAAACCGGGTGGTGCGAAAGCTTGTTTTTGTTGAAATCCGCCTTGGTTTCCTTGGAAGTTGTTCTTGGGAATGAAAACTTGGTTTGAGTTAGAGGCTTGACCTTGTTGTTGATTGAATTGCTTTTGTTGAGGGGCTTGGTTCCGTTGTTGTTGAGGATACACTTGGTCTTGTGGATTCTCAACATTGGGATTCCGGTAAGAGAAATTGGGATGGTTCCTATAGTTGTGATTGAACCCTTGTCTTTGGTTATTCCCTTGGTTCCCAACGTAGGTCACTTCCTCTTGTGTGTCAACGGCTTCCTCTTGATAGCAAGCTTGATTATCTTTGTAGTCACCAATGAAATGAACCGCTTTGTGAGACTCTTTGTTAGTAGCCTCAAGAAGTTTATCTTTCAAGGATGCTTGCTTATCCATCTTCTCATTAAGTGCCTTCATGTCTTTGGCTCTCTTGTGCTCATCAAAGTCGCTTGTGGTCCTTGTGGCACGGTCATAATCGTCGCCATAGGTCCCATCACTAGTAGCCAAGTTTTCCACAAGCTCCATTGCTTCCTCCACATCTTTAGCCAAGAAATTACCATTCGATGCCGTATCGAGTAGCATTCGAATCTTAGGCAAAGCACCCCGCTATAGAGTACTTAAGAGAGAGGCGTTGCTAAAACCATGACGGGGGCATTGAGATGTGTAGCCTCCAAATCTTTCCCAAGCTTCGTTGAAAGACTCATTGGACCGTTGTGTGAAGCTCGATATCTCATTGCGAAGCTTGGCAGTTCTAGCCGGTGAAAAGAACTTGGCAAGAAACGCACGTTTGCAATCATCCCAAGAAGTGATAGAGCCTTGGGGTAAGCCCTTTTCCCATTGGTGGGCCTTGTCACCTAGAGAGAACGGGAAGAGACGAAGTTTGAAACCATCTTTGGAGACTCCATTGATCTTAGTGAGACCACATATGCGGTCAAATTGGTCTATGTGGTCCAATGGATCTTCCATTGACAACCAATGAAATTTGTTAGCTTGAACCATGTTGATTAACCCCGTTTTGACCTCAAAGTTGTTGTTTTCTACCGGAGGTGGTTGAATCCCTTGGCGATTTTGGTGTGCATTCGCCGCATCACCTTCTCCAACAACATGCCGAGCCCTAGGTGGATGGTTTGGACGGATTGGGTGGTGATGATTGCCATTGCCGCCACCTCCTTGGTTGTTTCCATTTCCATTCCCACCGTTCCTTTGGTGTGGAATGTTATCGTGAATGTTCCCAAGTGGAACATCGTCAAAATTCTCCATTTCGTTGCCAACCGTTGCTTGTACTCTCACGCGGCTTCTTCGTGCTCTTGAACCCCTTTGAAGTTTATCAATATCGTTCCTCGGTTCTACGAGATTAGTATTGCCACGGGAACAGGTATGCATACACCTATAGAGAGCAAAAGCAATAGGAAGGAAAAAAAGATTAGTAACTTGGTAGAAAGTAATACTTAAGCTCACAAAGAACCTAAATCTCAATGTTAAAATCAAATCCCAATATGGCAACGGCGCCAAATTGATACTAAGACTTTTCGATCTTAAGGAGGTATCAATAACTCCAATACGAGTAGTATAGAAGATTATCAATCCGTATTGGGATTAATTCTAAGCACGAAGAATACAAGGCACTCAACTAAGTTAAGCTAAATAAGTGAATTGTTGATTTTAACTAATACCCTAACAAGATTAAGCAATAAACAAAACGAAACAAACTAAGCAAGATATGAACTCAAATGATGAAAATGAATCCAAGGATGGGGTAATTGGATATAGGCTATTCCAAGTCTAATTCATGATGCTCATACACAATCAAGGTTAATTTCCAAGGTTAAGATCCTAATCGCGACTAATCCTCTCTCAAGGTACTAATCACCTATGCTAATTACTAATCCAAGATCAAATTCTCATTTGTGGACTCTTAATTAGCAAGCATTAATTTCATTAATCAAGATCACCTAAATAATCCCTTAGACAACTAATCTCTTAGGCTAAGAAGGGTATTTCTCTTAGAAAGCTCTCTTAGGCATTTCATCGAACATCTTGTGGGTGGGAAATGCCTTGAGATCAAGTTTGACTTTCTCAAGCACAATCAAGCATTAGACACACTCCCTAAGAGTAGGAAATTGATTATCTATCCCTAAGCATCACAAATCATCCATGGAAATCACCTAATCCTAACCCATCCCTAGATCCTAGGAAACTACTCACTAATCATGATGGGTCTAACAAATCCTATGAAGAACATGTTAAATCCCATGATTAGATTATTAGATTATTAAGAAAGAAGATTGAGAATAGAATAGATTGATAGATTGAAAAGGAGAATCTCTTACAAAATATTTAGAACATTCAAAAAGAGGTTTTTTAGCATAAAAAAGACATAATCCAAGAAAAATTAGGTTTAGAGTATTTATAGTAGAGAGGGGCGAACCGGGTCAACCCGGGACAAACCGGGTACCGACCCGGTCGGGTCTGGGTCATGCTCAGTTTTCTGGTTCAGCACCGGTTGCAACGGATCGGTGTAAATCCTTGCCACAATCCGGTGCTTAGCTTCTGTCGGCACACCGCTTTGTTGCACCGGTTTGTGGGGGCCGGTGTTGACGTCCTGAAGCTGCACACCGGACGCAAAAGGTCGGTGTAGGGAAGCCATGGGTCGGTGCTTAGCGTCTGGCCTCACACCGGTTTGTTGCACCGGTCGGCTGTGATCGGTGTAGACATGTGGATCGGCGGCCAGTCAGACACTCTAGAGGGAATCGGCCATAACTCTTCAACCGTTCATCCGAATGACCTGATTTCACCTCCTGCGGCAAGGTGACCCTTTCCTCTACAACTCTTATGAACAAACCCACAGCCAGATCCGATCGCATGCCCTTCGTCCAGCTTGTTCTTTCGGGAACTTGGTGCGACCCCTACATCTCCTTTTTGGTCCATAACTCCAATTGTTTCCATGAGCTTCCAAAGTACCTAAAACATATTCCAAAACATGCAAACACACCCTAGGACCTAGTATGAACACTCTAAACTCTAAATGAGACAAAACAATCGAGAGATGCTATGAAACTATATGCACATGAGGTGAAATCTAAGATAAATGAATGCATCAAGGGGGTAAAATATGAGGATATCACGGGATCGCCCATTGCTCCGTCGAACGGCTCGAAATGGTACCGCTCGCTCCCGTAGGTGGGCATAGGAAGTGGTGAACTAGCGGCTTCGTCCTCAAAATGAGAGAGTTCCTCGGTTACACTTGCCCTCGAGGCCCTGCTCCTCTCGGCCTTTTCCTTGCGAGCTAGGCCGATGGGTGGGTCCATGGCCGGGTTGTAAAGTTGGTCCTTGTCGGGGTAGAAGGAGATGTTCCGCCGGTTTTCGAGACGAGTGAGATCCGCATTGGGTAATAAAACTTGCACCGCTTCATTTCTACCGAGCTTGACGTTGTAAGTGAGCAATGGTCCGATCCTTTCCTTGAGGAACCTTGTGCGTATGAGATACGAATCATCCATTAAATCCCATTCCGCTTTCGCATTCGACAATTTAACCCCCTTGGCCTTTAGAATAGACGTCACAAGCCAACCAATGCTTATGGCGGATTTCTTGTTCTTGGTCTCATACGCCCACGCCTTATAGCAAAAGAAACGTCTCACCAAGAGAGTCGCAAGAGATGGGGTCCTCTCGCTTCCTCGGAAAACCGTCCCGTTGGGGAAAACCGGGAGAAGGGGTCTTAACCCGAGAGCCATCAACTCGAGTTCGTTGAGTGTAACCGTACCGAACTCCACTTTGGCGAAAAAAATATGGGCCAGCACCTTGTGTACATATCGAATCGCCGGGTTACGGATGTGAGTGGGTTTTGTTCCCACCCGGGTGATAGTCCCCATAACCAATGGTTTCCCATACCCGCTTGAGCTCGTTCTTGGGGTAATGAAAGTATGGGCTCCCACTTGTTCCCTCTTCACGGAAACCGAATGTTTGGAAAATCTCATGGAAGCTCATTCGATAGTCCTTGCCATTCACCACAAACCCAATCTCTCCAAACCCGGTTTGTGCATTTGCCTTCTTGTGGTGCTCGTCGTAGAAAGCTACCTTTAGAGAAGAGAGGAATTGGCATGTAAGCACGTGGTGGGCTTGCTCCTTCATGTGTAAGAATCGTCCAAGGCCCATGGTATCGAAGATCGTTGCCACGTCTTCGAGAATCCCCATCTTCTCTAGCACAACGACATCCGCGAATCAGCCTTGCTCAAAATCCATGTGGATGAGTTTTTTGAAGCCTTGTTCCGTGGTTGGAGGGTCCGGAATAGCAACCGCTTTGCCCTTATCTTTAGCCGCACTTTTGTCCTTCTTCTTGCCCGTGGGTTTTTCGGCAATGACTATTTGCTTGCCTTTAGCTTTAGCGCTTGTCGCATCAACGGGTTTCTTGGCTCGAGAACTCGATGCAACAACTATTGCAGTGCCCTCGGTTTGAGCTTGAGCTTCATCTTGCTTCGTAGCAGCCCTCGTTCGTCCCATCATTCCTACAATATCTTGAAGAAATCATGAGTTTCACGAAAGCATAGATCAAAATCGATGATGAGCAACAAAGTCTAGATAAATTTCATGAGAAAGAAGTAGTTTAATTCAACAAAACAATCCATTAGACTCAAGCCCATAGATTAAACTCCTAAAATCTCAAGAATTTTTCATTAAATTTGCTCATTTTCATCAAATCTCCACCAAGAGTCAAGAACACAAATTTTGCAAATTCTCCATCAAAATCACATTCCGGCTCAAAGAAAACAGCAATTCAATCATTTCCTAGCAAACCCGCCTAAAATCGAGCTAGATGCATCACACAAATACACCCAATGAGTTTCAACTCAAGAACAAATTCATGGTGTTGCAAGGAAATTTTCGGTGAAATACCTTGGGGATGAGTGCACAAGTGAGAATGGTGATGGCAGATCCAAAAAGAGAACAAAAATTTGAGTTCACAGCACTTTGAATCGCAAAATTTGAGTGACTAGAGCGAAAGTTATGGCAAAAAGAAAAAAAGAATTAGAGAGAAAGGAGAGGAGGCCGCGAAACTTATCGCAGGAGGAAGGAGGAAGGCGGCGCGTCGGGTCGGTTCGGGTGGGTCTGGGTAGGGTTTATTGTGCATAAAATGCGTTGACCCGCGTTGACTTTTCTGTACCGATCCATTCTGGATTGGCATAAACCAGGCGGTACAGACCTTTTTCCTCCCATCGTTCGGTCCTCGATCGGCATAGGTCGCGCGGTATGAGCGTTTTTCTCCCCACCGTTCGGTCCTTGATCGGCACAGGTCGCGCGGTATGAACATTTTTCTCCATACCGACCCATTATGAACCGGTACAAATCGACCGGCACTAATCCCTCGGCTAAAATCATCCACGGAGAAACTGTCTCGGCTAAAACCTCGTCCCGAGTGAAAGTTGTGTCGGCTAGAGTTTGCTCGGGGAAAATTTTATTCCTTACGCAGTTCGGTTCTCGATCGGTACTAATCATCCGGCACAAAACTTCTTCCTCTCCCTTTGGCCGGCTAAAAATCATCTCGGGCACAATCCCTTCGGCTAAAATCATCCACGGGGAAACATCTCGGCTAAAAGTCGTCCGGCAAGAATTTTTCACCATACCGATCCATTCTGGCACGGTACTAACCGAGCGGCACAAAAGTTTTTCATCGTACCGTTTGATTAGTACCGACTGGGGATCGGTCGGTATGCTTTACAAGGTGCTTCCTCTTTGGCATACACCGATCCGTTCCTGCTCGGTGCATTCGGTCGGTACAACTCTCTGGCCCAATACCGATCCACCATACTGACCCAAGATGGAGCGGTATGGTCCTCCAGATTTCCGGTTTTCGCAGCCTATTCCTTTGCGCTCATCGATCCAAGACTCCGCAGGCCGTCAAAATTCTAACAACACTTAAACAAAACATGAAAAAGAACTAGAATAGATAGAAAAACATAAAATGAAAAGTATATAAAAAGATAAGCTTGGGGTGTCTCTCAAGAGCACTTTGTTTAACGTCACTAAGTTCGACGTTGGTTACCCGCTTAGGCGGAAGGAACATCATTGAGAGGAAGTGAGACGCTCTCCTCAACGATTTCATTGGCATGGTACGGTTTGAGTCTTTGCCCGTTTGCAACAAATTCTTCTCCGTTCTTGTTCACGAGAACAATGACTCCATAAGGTCTCACTTCTTTGATCTCGAAAGGACCCGACCACCTAGACCGTAGCTTCCCGGGAAACAGCTTCAACCGGGAGTTAAAGAGCAAGACTTGATCTCCGGCCTTGAAGTCCTTACGCACAATTTTCTTGTCATGAAAGGCTTTAGTCCTTTCTTTGTAAATCTTGGAGCTCTGATACGCTTGAAGCCTAATCTCATCGAGTTCTTGAAGTTGGATCAAACGCCTCTCTTGTGCCGACTTGAGATCAAAATTTAGAAGTTTAACCGCCCATAAGGCCTTGTACTCCAACTCAACCGGTAAGTGACAAGATTTCCCATAAAGAAGATTGAATGGGGTTGTCCCAATCGGTGTCTTGTAAGCGGTTCGATAGGCCCACAATGCGTCATCAAGCTTCATGGACCAATCTTTTCTTGTAGTTCCAACGGTCTTTTCTAGGATTGCCTTGATTTACCAGTTAGAAACCTCCACTTGCCCACTCGTTTGGGGGTGATAAGGTGTGGCCACCTTGTGTTTGACTCCATTCCTTTTGAGCAAGCTCTCAAACACCTTGTTTATGAAATGGGTGCCACCATCACTTATCACAACCCGGGGAACACCAAACCGCGGGAAAATGATGGATTTGAAGAGTTTAATGACCACCTTGGCGTCATTTGTAGGGCTTGCTATGGCTTCAACCCACTTGGAAACATAATCCACCGCCACCAAAATGTATTGGTTCCCGTAAGATGAAGGGAACGGTCCCATGAAGTCCATGCCCCACACATCAAAGAGTTCCACTTCAAAAATCGGGTTTTGAGGCATCTCATCTCTCCTACCAATGTTCCCCTTTTTTTGGCATGCGTCGCAAGTGGAACTGAAAGCATGCGCATCCTTGAATAGGCTTGGCCACCAAAGGCCGGATTGAAGAACTTTTGTGGCCGTCTTGTAAGAAGCAAAGTGACCACCATAAGATGAACCGTGACAATGAAACGAAATCCCATTAACCTCTTCTTCCGGGACACACCGTCGGTAGAGACCGTCCGAGCACAACTTGTAGAGGAACGGTTCATCCCAATAGAACCGAGTGACATCATGGCAGAACTTCTTCCTCTTGTATCCTTCTAACCCCGGCGGCTCTCTTCCGCAAGCCAAGTAGTTAACCAAATCCGCGTACCAAGGTAGCTTGCTGTCTTCCAAACTCTTGGCCTCCTCAAAAATCATCATCGCCTCATAGCCTTTCCTTAAGACATCAATCAACATAAGACTTTCTTCGGGGAGTTTGTCGTCTATTGGGACAAGGTCTTCAATTCTCAACCTAGACAAGTGGTCCGCAACCCCATTTTCAATACCCTTCTTGTCCACAATCTCCATGTCAAACTCTTGAAGTAGCAAAATCCATCTGAGAATTCTCGGCTTGGTATCCTTTTTGGCGTGTATATACCTCAAAGCCGCATGATCCGTGTATACCAAAATCTTGGAGCCAACCACATATGAGCGGAATTTCTCCATAGCAAATACCACCCCCAACAACTCCTTTTCCGTCGTTGCATACCTTGCTTGAGTATCGTCCAACGTCCTACTTGCATAGTAAATGACATTAACTTTCTTGTCCTTCTTTTGGCCTAAGACCGCTCCAACCGCGAAGTCACTCGCGTCGCACATGATCTAGAACGGTAGTTCCCAATCCGGGGCTTGAACTATAGGTGCGCTCACAAGAGCCTTCTTGATCTCTAAGAACGCCTCGAGGCATTCCTCATCGAACTTGAACTCCACATCCTTGCAAAGGAGCCGTGTGAGAGGTCGCACGATCTTTGAGAAGTCCTTGATAAACCGACGGTAGAAACCAGCGTGTCCCAAGAAACTTCGAACACTAGTGACCAAAGTTGGAGGCTCGAGACTCATCATCACTTCAATCTTCGCCTTATCAACCTCAATACCCCTTTCCGAGATCATTTGTCCTAGCACGATGCCTTCCCGCACCATAAAGTGGCATTTCTCCCAATTTAGCACCAAGTTTGTCTCCTCGCACCTTTTTAGCACCCTACAAAGATTGGACAAACAAGAAGAGAACGAGGAGCCATAGACCGAGAAGTCGTCCATGAAGACCTCGACCATCTCCTCAATTAGATCCGAGAAGATCGACATCATGTACCTTTGAAATGTGGCGGGTGCGTTACCTAGTCCAAACAACATCCTTCGATAAGCAAATGTGCCATAAGGACACGTATATGTCGTCTTCTCTTGGTCATTCGGGTGGATGGGAATTTGAAAGAATCCCGAATAGAAAGCAATAAAACAGGTGATTAGCAAGTCTCTCAAGCATTTGGTCTATGAATGGTAAGGGAAAATGATCCTTCCTAGATGCGGAGTTAAGCTTACGGTAATCAATACACATTTTATGCTCCGTAATTGTCCTAGTAGGTATGGATTCATTCTTTTCATTCTTTACCACGGTTATCCCGCCCTTTTTGGGAACCACATGCACCGGGGAAACCCATGTGCTATCCGAGATCGGATATATGATCCCCGCATCGAGAAGTTTGAGGACCTCCTTTTTAACTACCTCCTTCAAATTCGGGTTTAACCGTCTTTGGTGTTCTATGGAGGTCATCGACTCATCCTCAAGGTGTATGCAGTGAGTGAAAAGCGTAGGAGATATGCCCTTGATATCGTCAAGCGAATATCCTATGCCTCTCCTATACTTCCGCAACTCGTGCAATAAGGCGGATAACTCGTTCTCATTTAAATTTCCATTAACTATGACCGAGTATGACTCGTTAGGACCTAAGAAAGCGTACCTTAGCCCAACGGGAAGTTGCTTGAGGTCCACCGTAGGCGCCTTGAGCTCGCTCCAATCGTCATCCATGCTAGACTTACCATTGCTAGCTCCTCCCGCGGCCATCTCTACTCCCAAAGCAAAGCTCTCTTGAACCGAAACCATACTTGAACCATCTCCACAATTAGTCACTTGACTACCTAACTCAATGAACAGAGTCTCTCTATTAACCGGCTTGTGTGAGTCCAAAAGTAGCTCATACCCTTCGCTTGCTTCACATAAATATCCATGCTTCCCATGCTCTTGTGTCAAAGCCACTTGCAACCCATCTTCAAGACTAATCTCTTCAATTAGTTCATCTGCATGAGCTCATCCATTGTCTCAATGTAGAAGCATTGACCGTCAATTATGGGCTTCTTCATGACATCGTTTATGTTGAACTCAAGAACCTCATCCTTGCCTAAATGCAAATCAATCTTCCCTTTTCTCACGTCGATGATAGCTCTCGCGGTTGCCAAAAACGGCCTCCCAAAGATGAGTGGATCTTTAGGCTTTTCACCCATCTCAAGCACAACAAAGTCTGTCGGGACAATGAAGTCTCAAACCATGATTGGTAGGTCTTCAAGCAACCCAATTGGCACTCTCACGCATCTATCCGCCAAGATCAAAGAGATGTTGCAAGCCTTGTACTTCGTGAAACCCAATCTCTTAGTAACCGAGAATGGCATGAGACTCACACTAGCCCCTAGATCACAAAGGCAATTTTTGAATGCTAGCGGGCCTAGAGCACATGGAAGAGTGAAAGAACCGGGATCTCCAAGTTTCTTGGGTACCATCTTCTTTTGGATGATGGCGCTACATTCATGAGTCAAGATCACCATAGACTCCATCTCCTTGGCCCTTTCCTTTACGGCGTATTTGAGAAATTTGGCATATTGCGGTACAAGCAAGAACGCATCTACCAAAGGCATAGTAAGCTCCACCTTCTCCATTTGCCTATCGAACACCGCCTTGTACTTCTCCAATAGTTGTTTCTTGAAACGTCACGGAAAAGGAAGTTTAGGTACATATGGAGGTGGAACAAACAAAGTTTCTTTCTTCTTGGGCTTCTCCTTGGTCTTCTTTTGGATCTCAACTCCTTTACCCTTGTCTTCATTACCCATACTCCTATCTTCGACCACTACATCCTCGGTTTCAAGCGTCTCCCCCCCCCCCAACTTGGACATCGATGTCCTCATCGACTTTTGTGGCTTATCTAGGGGGAAGTTCCTTGCCACTTCGAAGTGTAATGACGTTCGCATATTCCTTGGGATCGGCCTCGGCTTTTGCCGGTAGTTGACCTTGTTGTCGCGATGAAGAGGCGGCTCCCTTGGATTCCATTTGCTTGACCTTGTTGTTCAATGTCTCAATCTTGGAGTTGAGATCGTTGTAAGAGCAATCTACGCGTGAGTTGATTTCCGCTTGTCCCTTAAGAAGTTGTTGGAACATTGTATTCAAGTCAAGCTCTTGCGGTTTAGACGTAGTTGCTTGACCTTGAGGGACAAAACCTTGTTGGAAACCCAGGGGAACCGGGAAGGGTGCCTTAGCTTGAAACCCGCCTTGACTTCCTTGGAAAGTGTTCTTTTGAACATAGCCTTGGTTGTTGGAACCTTGACCTTGTTGTTGAGAAGTGAAGTTCCTTTGTTGACCACCTTGATTCCCATGGTGTTGTTGAGGATACACTTGATCTTGTCGATTTTCCACATTTGGGTTCCGGTAAGAAAAGTTAGGGTGGTTACGGTAGTTGTTGTTGAATCCACCCCGTTGGAAACCGCCTTGGTTTCCCACATAATTTACTTCCTCTTGTGTAGCCTCGTCCACAACCTCATCATTATAACCTTGGTTGTCCTCGTTGTCCCCAACAAAATGAACATGCTTTTGAGATGAATGGAAAAGCTTGTCGATCTTATCATTGAGGCTCTTTAATTCCTTGGCCCTCTTTTGCTCATCAACGTCACTATTGGTTCGTGTGGCGCGGTCATAGTCGTCACCATAAGTGCCGTCGCTTTGAGCAAGGTTCTCGACGAGCTCCATTGCGGCGTCGACTTGTTTGGCCAAGAAATTCCCGTTAGAGGCGGTGTCCAAGAGCATCCTTATCTTTGGTAAGGCATCACGGTATAGTGTACTCAAAAGTGAGGCATTCGAGAAACCGGGGTGTGGACATTGGGTGGTGTAGCTTTGGAATCTCTCCCAAGCTTCATTGAAGGACTCATGGTTCCGTTGAGTGAAACTAGAGATCTCGTTTCTTAGCTTCGCGGTTCTAGAGGGGGAGAAGAATTTGGCTAGAAACGCTCTTTTGCAATCATCCCAAGTGGTGATTGAGCCTTGGGGAAGGCTTTTCTCCCATTGATGAGCCCTATCACCGAGAGAGAAGGGGAAAAGTCTCCTCGGAGACACCGTTCATCTTCGTTAGACCGCATATTCTATCGAATTGATCGATGTGGTCAAGAGGATCTTCCATGGCCAATCCGTGAAACTTGTTGTTTTGCACCATGTTAATCAAAGCGGCTTTGACCTCGAAGTTATTGTTCTCGACCGGAGGAGCTTGGATTCCTTGGCGATTCCGGTGGGCATTCGCGGCATCACCCGCGCCAACTACGTTTTGAGCTCTAGAAGGGTGGTTTGGAACTCTCACGTGTTGGGCGGGTGGGTTGTTGTTGTGGTCGTTCCCGCCTTGGCCGTGGTGGTTTCCATTACCACCTTGCCTTTGGTAAGGAAGGTTGTCCACATTGTCATGAACGTTCCCAAGTGGAACCTCTTTGAAGTTCTCCATGTTGTCTTTGACTTGATGTTGTCTCACACGTGCTCTCCTTGCTTTAACCCCGCGGTCAAATAAGTGAATGTCGTCCCGTGCTTGAACTAGGTTGTCCTTGCCTCTAGAACGGGTATGCATACACCTAAAAGATCGAGAGAGAGTAATAGAAAGTGAAAGAGATTAGTAACAAAAGTAGAAAGAATGCTTAATCTCACGAAGATATAAAATCTTAATGTTGAAATCTAAACCCAATTGGCAACGGCCCCAAATTGATAGAGGACTTTTGCAAGTCTTTAGAATCAATTACTCTAAATGCCTATGTAGCATAAGAGGTATCGAACCAATGGGTTAAGTTTCAAAGCACCAAGAATGCAAAGTACTCCTTAAGTTAAGCTAAACAAGAGGGGTGGTGTTTTAATTGATGAACTAAGTAAACTAAACGAGATTCAGAAATAGCAAACTAAGCAAGATGAAATTCAATAAACGAAAGCGACTTCAAGGATGGGGTAATTGAATTAGGTGAATCCATGGTTAAATCATGATGCTCAAACTCAAACAAGACTAATTCCCTAGGCCAAGATCATTAAATGTGCTAATCCTCTCTCAAGGCATTAATCACCTATGCTAATTGCTAATCCAAGATCAAATTCTCATTTGTGGGTTAATACTTAGCAAGCATTAAGATCCAATATCAAGATCAACCAAATAAACTCTTTAGACAACTAATCTCTTATGCTAAGAAAATTTATCTCTTAAAAAGTTCTTTTAGATATTTCATCGAACACCTTGTGGGTGTGAAATGCCATATGATCAAGGTTGGCTTTCTCAAGCACAATCAAACATTAAGATTGCTAGATAAGAAAGGAAATACAATAATCTATCCCTAATGATAAACTCAAAATTAATACCCTAAAAGTACTAAAGCTGTAGCTGCAGTATAGTAGGGGTCGAACCACAAAGACTCAAGAAAATCACACAATAGATCAATTAGTTTCGAATTAAGCTAAGCAGTTCGGTTGAAACAGAAAGCAATAAACAATAAAAGAGTTGATCAAATTCGATGAAGAGAATAAAGGCCCAGGGTGTTTCTCAGGAAATCAGAGAATGCAGATAACCAATCAGTCAGGATTCAGGTTATGCACGGTTCTTGAACTCAAATCACTAAGCTATAATTAACCAACTGTCGTTGCGAGAATTATCTAAATCTAATTCCCAAAATCCCAAATCTCTTTGCAAATCCTAAAGATCTAAACCAGCTTTAAAGTTCAGGTTTGATATGTTCACAAAACAACTAAACCAAATCTCTTTGCGGATAACTATTTTGCTCACCCTAAGTTCTGTCAGATTATCAATTGCACTGTCGTGCCTAATCGATTAACCTAAGATCTAAGTTCCAGATTCGTCAACCTAGAATTAGCTTTGAGAACAACCTAAGGTGAAAAACTAATTCAGATTATGAATCCTAATCAATCAATTACCACCACTCAATGAAATCCTTTATGAGAAAACCCTAAACCTAAAGTGGATCTACTCAGACATGATTAATGGAACAGAAATCATAAATGAATAGAATTGCATAGAAGAAATCAATAAGAAACAAAGGGGTTCAGAATAGTCTCCAAAAACCCTGTAACAAATCTCCCTCTCTTTTTTCAGAAAAATAAAGCATAGCCCACAAAAGTGGCTGAAAAATAAAGCATAGCCCAAGGTGCAGATTCTTCAGATTTGTAAAAAGTCGCGTTTCCTTTTCCATGGATGATGATATCGGCCGATACCATAAGTGGTATCGATCGATACACGGGCAGTGAGTCACGTTCCTTCCTTCATGGTGTCAGTATCGATCGACACCAAGTGGTGTCGGTCGATACAAGGACTTCAAATCGACTGTCCCAGCTACACGATATCTGCTTTGCTCCAAAAAGCTTCAGAATGCTTCAATATCTCCAATTATGCTCCAAACGTGCCAAAACCTGAAAAGACTCAAAAAGACTCCAAAAATACTAGAAAGACTATAAAAACAAGACCTATATCATGGTTAAAAACGGGTAAAAACCATGATATATCAACTCCTCCACACTTAGCCTTTGCTTGCCCTCAAGCAAACAGAAAGCTAAACAAGAGAAAAAGGTTTGAAAAACACGGAGCCTCACCTGTTCTTGAAACACTGCAATGACCATTTTCCTTAGTGCTCCAGGTATCACCTAACAAGTTCCAAATCTAACCACCATGTACTTCTCCGTAGACATTCGCAGCTTCCCAGACTACACATATTATTTCTCAGCATTATCCATTCAAGCCTTCATCGCCAGTTTCATCGCTGTAGTAAATGCCAAGAACCTTCTAGACTCTTTCCCATACAATATCATGACAAAAGAACCACCCAATTTTCACACTTTTTGGCATTGTTTTCCTCTCTCCCAGACTTATTTCACTTTATGTTTTTTTTTTTTTTTTTTTAAGATCCGCATATACACATTAAGGTCCGAAACGCGAGTATTGATGGTGTTTGCCACCGAATCCCCGGTTCTTCCCTCTCTATGTATCAAAGGCATATGCGAATAGTGGTATCACGGGAAATTTTCCAAACCTCGCTTCCAACCTTTGTGTGATCATTCCTTCACAAGTAGAATAATGGGATCGCTGGAAATTTTCCTAGCCCTCTACTCAGAAGAAAATTATTTCATATTTTTATGCTCTTATTTATTAACTTATAAAATGGGAGAGATATACCATTACTTTAAACACATGGGTTCCTTTGTCAGATATGAATGAAGAATCAAGCTCTATGGACATCAACCACATCGATGAAGTGCAAAAATTTGGCTCAGGTTTTCATTGACTCTGCTGGAAACATGGGTGTCTTCTAGTTAACTGGTCAACCTTTGGATTTTTCATTAGTCCGATCTAGAACTGATTCTGTAACAATGGTCACTTAGAAGCAAAGTCAAAACAATAGATTCAAAGGTCATCATCTCCAACAAATTTTGANTAGATTCAAGAAAAAGATCATCATCTCCAACAAATTTTGACTCAATAAAACAACTTTGACTCAAAAACGATTGACTCTAAGAAAAACAAAAACATTGTCAGCAACTACCTCCCCCAGACTTGAACAACACTGTACCCAGTGTTATTTAGCCTAGAGTTGGTAAAGGAAACCAGAAGAACTGAGTGGGATCGTGAAAAACAAGAAATTACCGGATTGGAGTAGGGGTGTCGACCGCCACACAGCCTGGTATCGATCGATACCAAGCCTCGGTCGACACATGTCACTCTTTTCATCGATTTTGTTGTTCTTAAGTGTCAGCACAGCACCTGTTCATCTGATTCACACAAAGACACAAGACACAAAAACAAAAAATGACAAAAATAAAAGACTAATATACAGACTCACCAGTGGGTTGCCTCCTACCAAGCGCTTGTTTTCAGTCATTAGCTTGACTTTGGCTCATGTATTAGTCAGGATAAGAATGAGAACTTACTCCCAGGCAAGCTCCACAACTAGACATCTCCAGCTTCAAAATTCTGCTCAACATGCTCTCCACAACCTCCTTTCCTTTCTCTTTTAGCTCCGAAGTAAGAATAACTCTAGCCTTAGAGAATGGTTTTGAGGTTCCTTTGCACTTCACCTCATATTCAATCGAATCTCCATCACACTTCTGAGGGGTTAAAATCATATAGGCATCACCCTTGACTCTTTTGCTCTTCACCTTCTTCTTTGCCTTAGCCGTTTTGATGTCTCTCTTCGTGATGATAGAAGGACCATCTAAAACGTCTATGACATTTGGCTCATCATAAGGCTCGTCCAAAAGGTCAACCATCAACGTCTCTCCTGTAGCAACGGTGATACTTTGGACATGTTTGGGAGCTCCTCCAGAGGGAATGGCTTTGTAGGAGACCTCCTTGTCAATGTATGAGAATGAGATTCTCTTACTGGGCGTGTCTATAACTGCACCAATTGTAGCCATGAACGGTCTTCCAAGAATCAAAGGCACATTAGAACTTTCACTCATCTCCACAACCTGAAAATCAGTAGGAACCAGACAATCTCCTACTTTAATAAGCAAATCAGGAATTGTACCATATGGGACTGAGGTGGAAGAATTCGCGAATGTGAGAGTCATCTTAGGAGATCTCATAGCAATTCTCAATCTCTCTGCAATTGCCCTTGACATGACATTGATGCTAGACCCTGAATCAACGAGAGACTCTTTGAATTCAACTCCAGAGATAGAGCATGGAACTAAAAATTTTCATGGGTCTTCTCTCTTACTCAACTACTTCAATGGTGGGGTGTTTCTTGCCTTGATGAAGAATGCATGGATCTCCTCTAGAGTTTCTCTGCGATCTCGGAAGTGACTAAGCAAAGGGCGGTATTCCAAAGCTTCTTCCAAAGACATCGTATGGGGAATCCTCCTTACCATCTTCTCAAAACCGAGCAACTTCTCTGCAGAGATGGGGCCTCTGAGGTGTCTAGGTGGTATAGAATATGGCACCTTAGGCTTGTAAACCCTCTCTGGCGTCACATAAGGTGTCTTCTCGACTGCAGGGTCAGTGTCNTAGACCCTGAATCAACGAGAGACTCTTTGAATTCAACTCCAGAGATAGAGCATGGAACTAAAAATTTTCATGGGTCCGGAAGTGACTAAGCAAAGGGCGGTATTCCAAAGCTTCTTCCAAAGACATTGTATGGGGAATCCTCCTTACCATCTTCTCAAAACCGAGCAACTTCTCTGCAGAGATGGGGCCTCTGAGGTGTCTAGGTGGTATAGAATATGGCACCTTAGGCTTGTAAACCCTCTCTGGCGTCACATAAGGTGTCTTCTCGACTGCAGGGTCAGTGTCGATCGATACAGGGGTGGTATCGATCGATACGCGGGGTTTTGAGATGTCCCGTGAAAGAATCTGCGCTGGTGTCAATCGAAAATGGGTGGTATCGGTCGATACCCTGGGAATTTCTGAATCTTCATCGTTAAGATCGACGAAATTTCTTGCAGTTAGGCCAATTTTCACTCCTGGTTCGACCTCTTTTCCATTCCTCAAGGTGATTGCATTGACGTATGCCCTTGGATCTTCTGTTTTCCCTGGAAGAAATCCTTCTTGCCTCTTCACATCTGCTGCGGTCTGAGCTATTTGAGTTTCCAGCATCTTCTGATGAGTGTTGAGAGCCTCGATTTTCCCATTCAGATATGTGTACATAGCATCAATCTTCCCATTAAAGTGTACTGTCATCTTCTGCTGTCCTTCAAGAATCTGTTCCAACATAGACTCAACTTTACTTTCTGGGGATTTAGGAGGTGGAGATTGGTAGGATGAATTACCATAGGATCGGGTATAGCCAATGCTCTTGAATGGTTTATGGGCAAATTGATTTGTCCCAAAACCAGTTGGATTGGCCTCAGACCTGTACCCTCCTTGCTAAGTATTGTTGGTGAAGTTTCAGTTGTTGTTGTATCCAAATCTCTGGAAATCAGAACCACCAATGCAGTTAACATCCTCCACTTCATCTTCATCCAAATTCTCGACCTTATCAGCAAAGTGTACAGCCTTCTTCGTCCTTCCCATCAGGAGATTGTGCACTGAACCCAACTTGGCTTGAACCTTAGCTATATGCGATCCATCCAAATTCCTAGCCTGCTTCGTCCGCTCAAAGTCTGCATTCTTGGTGCTATTGCTAGACGCCAAGTTCTCAATAAGCACATAAGCATCGTCTGGATACCTAGTGTTGAAATTCTCATTACTCGCAGCATCCAAAGCCATCTGATACCTCCAATCAATCCCTCTGAAAAAGATACCCAACAGCTGAACCTTAGTGAACCCGTGATGTGGACAATCTCTCTGATATGATCTGAATCTGATCCAAGCAGCCTTAAACGCCTCAGTTAGTCCTTGAGAAAACTAGGAGATCTTGTTAAGCTCTTCGGATCTCGCATCATCATAAAAATTATTCAGGAACGCGTTCTTGGTCTCCTCCCAAGTAGTCAGTGATCCAGGAGGCAACTGCTTAAGCCAATAAGCTGCAACTCCACGAAGAGAGTATGGGAAGAGCTTACAGAAAAGGAAATCATTGGACACTTAATGTTAGTGACCAAGTCCTTAAACCTCTCAATATAATCCATTGGGTGTTCATGAGAAAGACCATGAAAAGGGTGCTGACCCACAAGAGTGAAGTATGCAGGTTTCAGCTCAAAGTCATTCCTCTGGAAAGCAGGTGGATGAATCGTTGATCGATTGGCATAGAACTGATCAGGCCTGTTAGACTCTCCAATTGTCCTACCACGATCAACCACATCATTCCCAACATTCACAACAGCTGGAGGGACAATGATGTTTCCATCTCCATCAAGTCGTTGCCCCCTCTCATTGCACAAATGACCCTCTTGGTCTCTCAAAGCTCCAGCATCGTCACGAACCAAAACCACTGGATTGTTCATCTCTGCAGGCTTCTTTGTTTTCCTTTTTGTGCGTTCCAAATCTGCTAGCCCCTTGTTGGAAAGATTAACTAGCTGAGTGCTCTTGTTCCTTCTGGTTTCACGAGTAGGCATACACCTGAAACACAAAAGACAAGGCACTTAAGTAACAAAAAAGAATAAAAAATACGACGAGTATCGACAGACACCAGTTGGGTATCGATCGACACCGTCGAACTTAGTCAAAATTCTTAACTAAAAATCTAATGGCGAATTAAGAGTCCCCGGCAACGGCGCCAAATTTTGATAAGCTCAAAATTAATACCCTAAAAGTACTAAAGCTGTAGTTGCAGTATAGTAGGGGTCGAACCACAAAGACTCAAGAAAATCACACAATAGATCAATTTGTTTCGAATTAAGCTAAGCAATTCAGTTGAAACAGAAAGCAATAAACAATAAAAGAGTTGATTAAATTCGATGAAGAGAATATAGGCCCAGGGTGTTTCTTAGGAAATCAGAGAATGCAGATAACCAATCAATCAGTATTCAGGTTATGCACAGTTCTTGAACTCAAATCACTAAGCTATAATTAACCAACTGTCGTTACGAGAATTATCTAAATCTAAATCCCAAAATCCCAAATCTCTTTGCAAATCCTAAAGATCTAAACCAGCTTTAAAGTTCAGGTTTGATATGTTCACAAAACAACTAAACCAAATCTCTTTGCGGATAACTATTTTGCTCACCCTAAGTTCTGTCAGATTATCAATTGCATTATTGTGCCTAATCGATTAACCTAAGATCTAAGTTCCTGATTCGTCAACCTAGAATTAGCTTTGAGAACAATCTTAGGTGAAGAACTAATTCAGATTATGAATCCTAACCAATCAATTACCAGCACTCAATGAAATCCTTTATGAGAAAACCCTAAACCTAAAGTGGATATACTCAGACATGATTAATGGAACAGAAATCATAGATGAATAGAATTGCATAGAAGAAATTAATAAGAAACAAAGGGGTTCAGAATAGTCTCCAAAAACCCTGTAACAAATCTCTCTCTCTTTCTTTAGAAAAATAAAGTATAGCCCACAAAAGCGGCTGAAAAACCTAATTATAATGCTAAAACACGTTTTGAGGCTTCTTGTAATTATTAAAGTCTTCTGAACCAAGGTGAAGATTCTTCAGATTTGTAAAAAGTCGCGTTTCCTTTTCCATGGACGACGGTATCAATCGATACACGGGTAGTGAGTCACGTTCTTTCCTTCATGGTGTCAGTATCGATCGACACCATGTGGTGTCGGTCGATACAAGGACTTCAAATTGGCTGTCCCAGCTACACGATCTCTGTTTTGCTCCAAAAAGCTCCAAAATGCTTCAATATCTCCAATTATGTTCCAAACGTGCCAAAACCTGAAAAGACTAAAAAAAACTCCAAAATACTATAAAGACTCTAAAAACAAGACCTATATCATGGTTAAAAATGGGTAAAAACCATGATATATCACATAAGCATCATAAATCACTCATAGAATCCACCCAAATTTAACCCATCCTCAAATCCTAAAAGACTACACACTAATCATGATGGACCCAACAAATCCTATGAAGAATATGTTTAATCCCATGATTAAATGATGAATTGATTAAGAAAGAAGATATAGGATGAAGAGATTTAAGGAACTAGAACTCAAATTGCATAAATCAAAAAGAGATATCTCTTACAAAATACTTAGAACACACTTAGAGATGTTTTTAGCATTAGAAAAGACATAATCAAGAAAATTAGGTTTTTTGGGTTTAAATAGTGAAAATGGGCAAACCGGGTCAACCCGGAACAAACCAGGTTAACCCGGAATAAACCGCGTATTGACCCGGTCGGGTCTGGGTCGAATTACATCAGAAAGTTTGTACCGACCGATTCTGGGTCGGTACAAACCACTCGGTACTAATCTTCATTGTGCAGGTCTCGGATGCTGGATTCAGGTTTAGTAGGCTAAATCAAGGATATGGTCGATGATGGATCGTGCGCGGGATGAGTTTTAGCCGCCAGAAATTGATCTGTGTGAGTGCTGGATTAGTGCCGCTCGGTAGTACTGACCGATTCTCGGTCGGTACTAATTCTTCTTGAGGAATTGCCGATGCAAGGCGTGTCGGGTCATACGCGGGACGAGTTTTAGCCGACAAAAGTTTATCCGAGTGATCGCTGGCTAGTACCGACCGAGAGTGGGTCGGTACTAATCTTCTTGAGATTTTTTCCGCGTGATTCTAGGTCGGTATGGGAAGGCTCTTTGGATCGGCATAACTCTCTGCCTCAATACCGATCCAGTGTGCCGCTCTATAATCGGTCGGTGCGGGGCAGGAGAAAGTGTGCCGCGTGAAGACTTGGAGTTTTGGGAGAGTATGCCGATCCGTTATGGGTCGGTGCGAAGTGAGCTGTGGATCGGCACATCTCTCTGCCTCAATACCGATCCAGTGTGCCGACCCAGGATGGGTCGGTACACTCCTCTACAAATTGCTCTTTTGCCTTGGCCATCTCTTCTTGCATCCAAATCCGATCAAGCTTGGCTCCTTGTCTTCCAATCCTCCCAAAGTGCTTCCAAGTACCTAGAAAAGACTCCAAACATGCGAGACACGCTAGGACCTAATGCAAAACATCCTATTCTCTAAAGATGACTAAGACACTAAGGAAATGACATGAACTACATGCAAATGACTCGAAACTTAGACAAAATGCATGCTAGAACATGTAAAATATGAGTATATCAGGTATATATACGTTTACAAAGGCTTGGAGAGCAAGCTAAACTTGGAGAATAAGTAAAGCGGGAATATTCTAAACCTCCTTATGATATGATCCTTATAATGAGCATCCATATAATTAATTCATAACACTCCCCCTTGGATGACCATAATAACGGAATAGTAGTAAAGTTCGTAAGATGCTGCCTCATTTAAAACCATACTAGGAAAACCTAATGGGAAAAACCATAGTTATGGGAAAACGTGTGCACCGTGCATTTACTCCCACTCATGAGTAAATCCGTCTAGATCCTTGAGACAACATAATCCAATAAGATGAACTAACTTCTTGAAAGTAGCAGTTGGAAGCGCCTTCGTAAATAAGTCTGCCAAATTATCGCTTGAACGAATCTGTAGAACATGAACTTCGCCATTCTTCTGCAAGTCATGTGTAAAGAAGAATTTTGGTAGAATGTGCTTCGTTCTATCACCTTTGATGTATCATTCGTTAAGTTGTGCAATGCATGCAGCATTATCTTCGTACATAATCATTGGAGCTTCTTTCCCTTCAGATAAACCACAATCTTCTCGTATATGTTGAATGACAGACCTTAACCATATGCACTCGCGACTAGCTTCATGAATAGCTAAAATCTCAGCATGGTTAGAAGAAGTAGATGTGATGGTGTGCTTCATAGAACGCTATGATATAGCGGTACCACCACATGTAAATTCATATCTTATATGTGATCGAGAATTATGAGGATCATACAAGTATCCAGCATCTGCATGCAAAACCAATCAAGTATTCTTTTGATAGGTTAGAAAAGATTAGGCCCATGTCTTTCGTTCCTTTTAGGTAACGAAATATATGTTTAATCCCATTCCAATGCCTTTGAGTTGGACATGAGCTAAACCTTGCCAATAAATTAATTGCAAATAATATGTTAGGTCTTGTATGACTAGCAAGGTACACCAATGCCCCTATTGCACTTAAGTATGATACTTCAGGACCAAGTACTTTTTCATCGTCTTCTCGAGGACGAAAGGGATCTATTAACACATCAAGTGATCTTACAAACATAGGGCTACTCAAAGGGTGTGCATCATTCATAACGAACCTTTTAAGCACCTTTTCTATGTATGTCTTTTGATGCACCAAGATTCCATTCTTTAGATGCTCAATTTGCAATCCCAAACCAAATTTTGTTTTTACGAGATCTTTCATCTAAAATTCTTTCTTCAAATATTCCACTGTATGGGAAATCTCTGCATGAGTTCCAATGATGTTTAAATCATCAACATACACTACAATTATAACAAATCCTTACTCAAATATATTTATAAAGATGAATGGACTGATAGGGTCATTCTTGTATCCTTATCTTAGCAAATATTCACTAAGGCGATTATACCACATACGCCATGATTGTTTCAATCAATAAAGAGATCGATTTAACTTTATGCAGTATTGTTCTCGAGAACTAGGATTTGCTGCTTCTTGCAGTTTAAATCTTTCTGGAACTTTCATATAAATATCATTATCCAGTGGACCATATAAGTAGGCTGTGGCTACATCCATCACACGTAAATCAGTCCTTCTTTTATTGCCAAAATGATAAGGAACTTGAACGTTGTTGCATCCACCAGATGAGAGTATGTCTCTTCATAATCAATTTCAGGTCTTTGTGAGAACCTTTGTGCAACTAAACGTGCCTTGTATCTCACGATATCACCATTTTTATTTTTCTTTCGACAAAGACCCATTTATGTCCCACTGGTTTAACACCTTCAGGTGTACGGACTACTGGTCCAAAAAACTTCTCTCATTGAAATAGAGTTTAATTATGCGTCTATTGCCTCATTCCATTTTGGCAAATCATTTCTGCAATAGATGTTGGTTCATGATCCTCATTTTCATTTATAACATCAAGCGCTACATTCAATGCAAAATTTTCATTGACGTTGATTTGCTTTCGGTTCTATTTTATTCCAGACATGACATAACTAATTGAGATCTCTTCATTCTCAGGTACCTGAATTTCTTTACTTTTCACGCCTATGGTCTTTTCCAGAGATCCAACAATATTAGTAGCATCCTCGGTTTCACCATTGCCAATTTCTGCTCCTTTTCTTTTCCTAGGATTCTTATCTTTGGAACCTATAGGTCTACCACGCTTTAAACGTGCCCTAGACTCTCTAGCAGCTTGATTTTGTCCTTCTTGGACATCAATTCTAATCGGAGCATTTTCAGCCGGTATATGTGACTTTGTCACCTTATTTGGGTCAGAGAATGAGTCTGGCAACTGATTTGCTAAGCTTTGTAAATGAATTATCTTTTGGACTTCTAATTCACATTCTTTAGTCTAAGGATCAAGATAAGACAATGATAATTCATTTATGCGGATTTCTTTTCTCAACTGATTATTTTCTCCCCCTAATGTTGGAAAGACTGATTCATTAAAATGACATTATGCAAATTGAGCCGTAAATAAATCCCCCGTGGATGGCTCTAGAAACTTAATTATCAATGGAGAATCGAATCCAACATATATTCCCAACCTCCTTTGAGGTCCCATCATAGATTGATGTGGTGGAGCAATTGGAACCTACACAACACTTCCTAAATCTTTCAAATGAGAAATATTTGGTTCCTGACCTAGAATCAATTGTGATGGGGAGAACTTATGATTACTCGTTGGCCTGCTGCTAATTAATTATACCGGATGTAATATAGCATGTCCCCAAGCAGAGATTGGGAGTTTTGATTTCATAAGTAATGGTCTAGCAATCAACTGCAAACGCTTAATTAGCGATTCATCTAAACCTTTTTGTGTATGAACATGTGCTACCGGATGTTGAACACTTATCCCAATGGACTTGCAATAATCATTAAAGGCCTGAGATGTGAATTCACCAGCATTATCAAGGCAAATTGCCTTTAGAGGAAAATCTGGAAAATGTGCTCGTAGTCTAATCAATTAAGCAAGTAACCTCGCAAACACCAAGTTGCGGGTCGATAAAAAGGATACATGTGACCATCTAGTCGATGCGTCAATTACAACCATAAAATATCTAAAGGTTCCACACGGTTGGTGAATCGGCCTACAAACATCTCCTTGTATTCTTTCTAGAAAACAAATCGTTTCAGAATTTATCTTGGCTGGTGAAGGCCGTATGATAAGCTTGCCTAAAGAATAGGCAACACATGAGAAGTCATTAGGACGAATCTAATGGTTCTTTAATGAATGTCCACATGGATTCATTATTATCTTTCGCATCATTATCGAACCGGGATGGCCTAACCAGTCGTGCCAAACAGTTAAGTTTTCAGTAAAGTTTTCGTTTACTGTGGCATTTGCCTCAATTGTACTAATCTTAGTATAGTACATTCATGTGGAGAGTGCGGGTAGTCTTTCCACAATATTGTTAGAGCCTTGAGAAATACTATTGATATGAAGATATTCATCACTTCCCTCGCTCATAGTCTCAATATGATATCCATTTCTGCAGATATTTTTAAAACTCAAAATATTTCTCTTAGACTTGGGAGAGTATAACGCATCATCGATTTCAAATTGCGTTCCCTTAGGCAATAACATATATGCTCTTCCGGAGCCTTCAATTATCTTTGAACTACCCGATATAGTTCTCACACTAGCCTCTTTTATTATAAAATGAGAAAAATATCTCTTATCTTTCAAGATGGTGTGGCTAGTCGCACTGTTTGCCAAGCAAAAATCTTCACCATTCATTGTTCTTCAAATAAATAAAATAAGATGAATCATAATCATAATAAAATAAATCAAATTCAACCATGTCTAAAAACTCAACAATTCATAGAATAAAGATCAAAACCAAGCAACAAAATTTTGAATGGAAATAAAAATCATAACTAAAACAATAACGAATCTATAAATCACTTCTTCTTAGCATGGGCAAGGAAATCAGTAGTTTCTAGGTGAGTCGTATCACCATGATCAAAATCATCTTAGCCATCTTCGTACACCAAATTTGTATCCATTTTCTTTCCATTTTGCTTCAATGATTGTTCATACAGATCAACAAAATGCTTTGGTGTACGACACATACGAGCCCAATGGTCTTTTGTTCCACATCGGTAACATTTATTCTTATATGTTTCTTTATGTTGCTTTTTACCATCTTTCTTTTCCCACTTATTGTGAGAATAAGGTTTCTTGAACGAAACTCCGCCTCGACCTCGACCATATTCATGTCTACGTCCACGACCACGTCTATAGCCACTTCCTCAGCCAATATTATTCGCGTGGTTTGGTTTTGTTCTTTCCTGTCATAGGATGTCACATTTGCTTCAGGGAATGGAGCTGAACCAGTTGGACGTAAACCATGATTTTTCCATCAAGAACTCGTTATTCTGCTCAGCCACGAGGAGACAAGATATAAGCTGGTAATACTTTTGGATTCCCTTTTTACGGTATTGTGTCTGCAGGACAACATTGTTTGCGTGAAAAATAGAGAATGTCTTCTCTAACATTTCAGAATCCGTGACTTTCTCCCCACATAGTTCCAATTTAGATGTAGTCAGGAACATGGCTGAGTTGTATTAACTCACAGACTTAAAGTCTTGGAGTCTCAGATGAATCCAATCGTAACGAGCTTTAGGTAAGATCACAGTTTTCTGGTGATCATACCTTTCCTTCAGATTTTTCCAAAGAAGTTTTGGATCTTTCACGGTCAAATACTCGTTTTTAAGGCCGTCGTGGAGGTGACGCGAAGAAATATAATAGCCTTAGCTTTATTCTGATTTTCGGCTTTATTTCCTTCGGTGATTATATCACCAAACCCCTGTGCATTTAGATGAAAAAACTCAGCATCTAATGCCCATGCAAAATTGTTGTGTCCAGCGATATCAAGAGCCTCAAATTCAAAGCTCGTAAGATTCGACATGGTTTACTGAAATATTAAGAAAAATGATCAAGTTTCATAAAAAGTATGATAATCAACAAGATCCAACTATTCTGTTCAAAGTTCATTTAGAAATTTAGATTGAAAAATATTTAACTATTATGTCTTTTGATGCACCAAGATTCCATTCTTTAGATGCTCAATTTGCAATCCCAAACCAAGTTTTGTTTTTACGAGATCTTTCATCTAAAATTCTTTCTTCATATATTCCACTGTATGAGAAATATCTGCATGAGTTCCAATGATGTTTAAATCATCAACATACACTGCAATTATAACAAATCCTTGCTCAAATATCTTTATAAAGATGCATGGATTGATAGGGTCATTCTTGTACCATTCTCTTAGCAAATATTCACTGAGGCGATTATACCACATACGCCATGATTGTTTCAATCAATAAAGAGATCAATTTAACTTTATGCAGTATTGTTCTCGAGAACTAGGATTTGCTGCTTCTGGAAGTTTTAAACTTTCTGGAACTTTCATATAAATATCATTTTCCAGTGGACCATATAAGTAGGTTGTGGCTACATCCATCACACGTAAATCAAGTCCTTCTTTTATTGCCAGAATGATAAGGAACTTGAACGTTGTTGCATCCACCACAAGAGAGTATGTCTCTTCCTAATCAATTCCAGGTCTTTGTGAGGACCCTTGTGCAACTAAATGTGCTTTGTATCTCACGATATCACCATTTTCATTCTTTTTTCGCACAAAGACCCATTTATGTCCCACTGGTTTAACACCTCCAGGTGTACGGACTACTGGTCCAAGAACTTCTCTCTTTGAAAGAGACATTAATTCTGGGTCTATTGCCAATCATTTCTTTGTGTTCACTCTGCAATAGATGTTGGTTTATGATCCTCATTTTCATTTATAACATCAAGCGCTACATTCCATGCAAAATTTTCATTGACGTCGATTTGCTTTCGGTTTTATTTTATTCCAGACATGACATAACTAATTGAGATCTCTTCTTTCTCAGGTACCCGAATTTCTTTATTTTTCATGTCTATGGTCTCTTCCAGAGATCCATCAATATTATTAGCATCCTAGGTTTGACCATTGCCAATTTCTACTCCTTTTTTTTCTGAGGATTCTTATCTTTGGAACCAATAGGTCTACCACTCTTTAAGCGTGCCTTAGACTCTCTAGCAGCTTAATTTTCTCCTTCTTGGACTTCTATTCTAATCAGAGCATTTTTAACTGGTATATGTGACTTTGTTACCTTATTTGGGTCAGAGAATGAGCCTGACAACTGATTTGCTAAGCTCTGTAAATGAATTATCTTTTGGACTTCTAATTCACATTCTTTAGTCCGAGGATCAAGATAAGACAGTGATAATTCATTCCAACGGATTTCTTTTCCCAACTAATTATTTTCTCCCCCTAATGTTGGAAAGACTGATTCATTAAAATGACAATATGCAAATCTAGAAATATAATTATCGATGGAGAATCGAATCCAACATATATTCCCAACCTCCTTTGAGGTCCCATCTTAGATCGATATGGTGGAGCAATTGGAACATACATAACACTTCCATTAACTTTCAGATGAGAAATATCCTGACCCAGAATCAATTGTGATAGGGAGAACTTATGATTACTCGTTGGCCTGATGCGAATTAATTATGCTGCATGTAATATAGCAAGTCCCCAAGCAGAGATTGAGAGTTTTGATTTCATAAGTAATGGTCTAGCAATCAACTGCAAACGCTTAATTAGCGATTCATCTAAACCATTTTGTGTATGAACATGTGCTACTAGATGTTCAACACTTATTCCAATGGACATGCAATAATCATTAAAGGCTTGAGACGTGAATTAACCAGCATTATCAAGGCGAATTGCCTTTAGATGAAAATATGGAAAATGTGCTCGTAGTCTAATCAATTGAGCAAGTAGGCTCGTAAACACCAAGTTGCGGGTCGATAACAAGGATACATGTGACCATCTAATCGATGCGTCAATTAGAACCATAAAATATCTAAAAGTTCCACACGGTGGGTGAATCGGCCCACAAATATCTCCTTGTATCCTTTCTAAAAAACTAATCGATTCAGAATTAATCTTGGCTGGTGAAGGCCGTATGATAAGCTTGCCTAAAGAACATGCACACATGAGAAGTCATTAGGACGAATCTCATGGTTCTTTAATGAATTTCCACATGAATTCATTATTATCTTTTGCATCATTATCGAACCGGGATAGCCTAACCGGTCTTGCCAAATGCTTAAGTTTTCAGTAAACTTCTGGTTTACTGTGGCATTTGCCTCAATCGTACTAATCTTAGTATTGTACATTCCTGTGGAGAGTGCGGGTAGTCTTTCCACAATATTTTAGAGCCTTGGGAAATACTGGTGATATGAAGATATTCATCACTTCCCTCGCTCATAGTCTCAGTATGATATCAATTTCGGCGGATATCTTTAAAACTCAAAAGATTTCTCTTAGACTTGGGAGAGTATAACGCATCACCAATTTCAAATTGCGTTCCCATAGGCAATAACATATATGCTCTTCCAGAGCTTTCAATTATCTTTGCACTACCGATATAGTGCTCACACTAGCCTCTTTCATTATCAAATGAGAAAAATATCTCTTATCTTTAAGAATGGTGTGGGTAGTGATAACACCGTATTTTTACCCGTTTTACTATCTATTTAAGAACGCTTTAATAAGTGTTTCATTCGCTTTTCTATGTTTTATTCAGTTTTCGCATATTTGTAGTTTCAAGACTCTTTTCAGGTCACTTAGGCAAAAGAGTTGCAAATTAAAGAAAAACCAGATTTTCGGCTCAGAGTCAAACCGTCATAAGTTCAATTACCAAAGAGGTTCTTCTCACCGCCCGATCCAGCTCAATTTTGGAGATATTCAAGAAGGACCAGCTACATTTCCATTCCAACATATTTGAGGACAATCCAACGGTTCAATCAAAAGATACATCAAGATCAAGACGTCCCATCCGGCCACTCCCGGAGCAGTCTCAGCCGCGGCCAATAGGCAATATACCGCGGCCAGGAAGTCTCCACCCGCGGCCAAATGAAGGTTTGCCGCGGCCAGACCCACTGGACCAGCAGCTAAGCTGATTTCGTCCCGTAAGCCCAATTTCAAGGCCCGTTCATTTCCCGTCAACTCAAAATCCTAAAGACCGACGAAAGCAAGAGGGAAGACCTATAAATATGTTTTTTAGAGACAGAATTTCGGGTTCCCCTTTTGAGTGCCATTTAGTTTACTTTTTGGCTTAGTTTTTGTTCTTACTTTTTGCTCTTTACGCTTTGTTCTTTACTTTCGAGATTGGTAGAGAAGTTTTCTCCGGACATTGTTCTTAAATTTGAGTACCATCTTCTTTCATCTCCCGCTTTAATTTAAGTATAACTTTCATGCCTTTTCTTTATTACTTTTGCACTTACTTTTACGTCTCTTTTCATACCTTTATTCCGATACGAATCGAGATTGGTGAAGAGGTTTTCCCCGGACTTAGTTCTTAAAAACAAGAACCCTCTTCCATCAATCTCTTGTTTTTATTTAATTATGTCTTTCAATTCTAGTATGTGCGAGTAGTTTAATTGTTGGGTTTAAAGGGGTTATCAAAGGGGAATCCTATGTTGGATAAGGATTTCACGAGGTAAACCTAGCCGATTTCTAGAGCACTTTCTTATAGATCGTTGTTAATGCTAAATCTAGCGTCATGAACTATAGGTGATTCATAGGTGTTAAAGAACCATCAAAAGTACTAAATCTAAATACCCGAACCGTTCATCTATAAGAGCGTGTCGCGTCGTAAGATACGAAAGTATACTTACGGAGTGCCGAGAACTAAGAAGAACCAGCGCGAACAGCATGATTTTCCGCGCGGCCAGAGACGAAAGCTAATGGTCGAGTGTATAGATTGTTGGTGCGTAAGATGTACGAAAGTAGTCTACGCCGTTTATTCTGTTAAGTTCGTGGAGTTAAAATCTAGAATCAATTGTTACTAAAGAGCTTAGGTCCCGTGATTGAATCGAGCATACTCCTAGATATCCCTGTTGACCCAACACCGTTTTATTATTGTTTACAAATCGTTTTTCACATTAGTTTATGCCATCGATTTTCAGGTTATTTTACAAGCAATTTTCCGTTTTTACGTTCTTTACAATTTCGTGACAAAAACCCTATAAAAATTTATTCTCGTCTTAGACTTCCTTGCTATTCTCTGTCTAAGGTCTCGCAGAACAGCTCTCTCTCCCTGTGGATTGATACCTAAAGTACTACAACGCACGTTTGTGCACTTGCAGAACCTTTAGGTTTATAAATTTAAAACCTGAAGTTTCGGAGACGAATCCGACGCTACCAAGTTTTTGGCGCCGTTTGATATTCTCATAATTTACATGTTCTAGCATTCATTTTAGTTAGATTTTTCTAGTCATTTGCATTGATATTCCCATATTTTACCCTTTTTACCATGCATTTAACTTAGCGTTTTAGGTCTCATGCATGTGTTTTGAATAGCTTTCTTCGTGTTTTGGTCTAAATTAGGCTTTAGTTAGTTTTCATTAGGTCCTAGTGAGTGTTGCATTCATTTGGAGTGTTTTCTAGGTATTTGGAGACATATTGATGATGTTTTGAGTGATGGAGCATTAGAGAAGGAAGCATTCATCTGAAGCGTATGAAAGAACTGGAAGAACGAAGGATTTTCAATCCGATTTAGCTTCAATGGTCTTCATAAAGTTGATGGGAAATTGAGTTAGCTGTCTACTGCAGGTGGTTTGAAGTCATTCGGATGAGTATCCCAGGGGATATGGCGGTTTTACCGAAGGTGTGTCCGACTGGCCGCGAGACTAGAGGCAACGCCGACCAGCACCAAACCGGTACAACTTGGTCGGTATTACAACAGGGACCAGTACCGACCAGAAGTCCTTCTCAGTACCGACCCACTCCTGGTCGGTACAAAGCCAAAATCCTCTCCAAACCGACCATCATTCACCCAGCATGCATCTTCGTCTACGAGCATACCGACCCGTCCTTGAGCGGGACAATACCGAGCAGATCCCAAGCGGCACAACATTCTCGGTACTGAGGCAGTGAAGAGTACCGACCCATGCTCACTTTCCATACCGACCAAAGCCCACTCGGTACAAATCCATCCTCGTCGAAGCCAGCCGAAGTGACTCAAAGATCAGGCCAAATGAAGAACTTACAGTCGGATTTAGCTTCGGAAGTCTTCATAGAGGTTGTAGATAATTGAGTTAGCTGTCTTCTGGTGGTGGTTGAAAGTCATTCGGATCCGTGATTAGAAAGATACAATAGATTTATCAGAGGCATGTCTGTCTGGCGTCCAAACGAGTTCTACTCCAAATACGATTTCTTAAAGATCAACCCAGCAGAAGGGTTTCCACTCGGATTCAGCTTTGATGTTCTTCATAAAAGTCGTAGCAAAATGAGTTAGACCAAGCTATGGCGATTTGGAAAAGTGGCTCAAGAGATATGGCGATTTTACCAAGTGTATGTCCATCTGTGCCGACCAAGCTCCAAGCGGCACACTCCAACCGGTACAAGGAAGAAAGCTGTACCGACCCAATCCTGGTCGGTACAGACCACCAAGACCCACTTCGACCCAGATTCGACCGGGTCAATACCTGGTTTGTCCAGGGTTGACCCGGTTCGCCCCCTTTCTCTATAAATACTTCTAAAACCTAATTTTTTTGGTAAGTCTTCTTCTCCCAAGAGTTGGGATCGACCCAAACTCTCTTTTTGGAGGGATTTTGATTGTTCTTCATACATATGCCACTCTAGAGAAGATTTCTTCACCCCTTATCTTTTATTTATGGTTATTTAATCATTGTTCTTCATTTTTATGTCTTTTTCTCTTGTGTTCTTCATGTTCTTTAGACTTTAGACTTTTTGTTGGATTATGGATGACTTTATTTTGATGGTTAGATGGTGATGATTTAGGTTGATCCTTGTTAAATCCTTCACATAGGTTAGCTCGTAATGCTATATTTAGATTGAGAGATCGAATCTAAAACTAAGGCATTTCACGCCCGAGAGGTGTTCGATAAAATGCTTGAACCAAGCCTTTTGCGAGCTTTTCACATCCTTGCCAATGAGAGTTGATGTCAAGGGTGATAAGTGAACTAATTGAGATTGTTTATTAATGCTCATTGATTATCTAATTGCAAACGAGAGTTTATGTCAATTAGGTGATTAGTGAAGTGATTAGTGCCATGAGAATGGATTAGTTATATTTGTGAATCCCATGTTCTAGGATAGCAGTGTTTTATGCAATCTTTGTCATCATTATTTGATTGTTAATCATTCCTTTGATAGTTTATTCCATGATCCAACACTTCTATCTTTTGTTTTTTTTTTGCATTTTACTTTCTTAGTTTAAAATCATAAAAATATAAAAACCCAAATCATTTGCTCTAGCTTAAGTCATTTCTTGCATTCCTAGTGTGTTGTTCTTTGTACCTCCTTGGATTGATCCCCAAGTGCTACAACGATAGCATTTGGGTAATTGGTATTAGATACGAACTATCCACTATCATGCATGCATAATCATAGTTTCGTCTAGCATCTCGGTCTATATTAGAGTTTAGGATGTTGCATTAGGTCCTAGAGAGTTTCGCATGTTTTGGAATGTATTTTAGGTGTTTTGGAGGAGATTGGAGATTTTGGACTTGAGACCATTCGGATTGGGAGCAATGAGAAGAAGCTAGAGTCACAAAGAAGTTTGTAGACATCTCCACCGACTCAACCGTCCGGTGCAACAAAGTGATGTGCCATCAGAAGCTAAGCACGGCACGACACCCATCCACACCGATCCATGTATCCGGTGTCACGCTACAGGGAACTTACACCGCTCAGCCCATTCGGTGCAACAGATCGGTGTAGCATCAGAAGCTAAGCACCGACTCAGCGATCATTCCACACCGCTCCATCCAACCGGTGCATCTCATATCAACCGAAGGAAGTCTTCAACACCGAGCCCTCCATCCGGTGTAGTAGACCGGTGCACAAACCCAGAAGCTTCACACTGACCTGCCTTCTCCATGCAACCATTCGGTGCAAATTCCCAACACTTACACCGATCCATAGCACCAAACCATCTGGTCGGTATAGGTGACCACGAGCCCTTGCGACCCATTTCGACCGGGTCAGTACCCGGTTCGCCCCTCTTTCACTATATAAGCACAAAACCTAATTTTTCATAATCAATCTTTTTCTCTTGCTAAAAACCTTCCTTTTATGGTTCTAAGTATTTTGTAAGAGATATCTCATTTTGATTTATGCAATTTAAGCTTTAGTTCTTTAATTTCTATCTTCTATCTCTTCTTTCTTAATCAAATCATCATCTAATCATGGGATTGAACATCTTCTTCCTAGGATTTGTTGGGTCTTCCATGATTAGTGAGTAGTCTCTTAGGATCTTGGGATGAGGTAGATTTAGGGTGATCCAATGGTTGATTCATGATGTTTAGGGTTAGATTTACCAATTTCCCTTCTTGCTAAGTGTGCTTAATGCTAGATTAGGTTAGAGATAATCAATCTAGGCTTTAGGGAATTTCACACCCACAAGGTGTTTGATGAAATTCCCCAAAGAACTTAGTAAGAAATAAACATGCTTAACCTATGAAAGTAGTTGTCTAGGGTGTTTATTGGTTGATTTGAATGTTGAATTTAATGCTTGCTAATCATTCTATCACAAATGAGAATTTGTTCTTGATTTAGTGATTAGCAAAGTGATTAGTACCTTGAGAGATGATTAGTCATAATTAGTGATCTTAACCTAGGGATTAGCATTGTTTGAGTATTGAGCATCATGAATTAGCTATGGGATCATCTTATTTCCATAACCTCATCCTTGGATTTGCCTTTTAATATTGCATTTAGCCTCGTTTTAATATCACTAGTTGTTGTTTCTTGTTTCTTTTGAATTAGACTGTTAGAATTAATCCCAAAACCAATCATATTCCCTTAACTTGAATAGTTCTATGTATTCTTGGTGCTTGAGACACTAAAACCCATTTGGATTGATCGTCAAATAATACAATGATATGAGTAGGGTTTGAGTAATTGATTAGTAAAAATCCTACTATCGCTGTTGCCGGGGAGATAATCGCTACCGTTCTGTCACACCTTAGAGGTTAGTAAATCGACTATAAGACAAACTTTTTTTTTAATTATTGGTTTTGTTTTTCTTCGTTTCAGGCTTTGAAACATGGACTCGCCTCTGGTGCGAGATGACTACTACGAGCAGGGTTGCTATGACCCATCTTGTGCTCACTACTCTCACGATTCACACGTCAACTATGACTCGTTCTACATGGATCGGAAACCGGCACCGACCATCTACTCTCAAGGACGCCACGCGCCTACTTACTACCGAGACGAGCCTTTTGCGTCTCCATTTGTCAACTCTCGGCAACGCTCATACCGTCTTGCTCATCAAATCTTGAACCAGCATGAAGACAACTCGGAAATTAGCGCTCGCTTGGAGCGACTCGAAGCAATGATCAACAAAACTATCGACTTACAAGCTAAGTCTGGAACCGCTTTAAATGAGAGGATAGACTCTATGTCTGTCGAATTCAACAAGAAGTTCGATGATCTTGTTGTCCACATCAAATTCCTTGAAGAACAGACCCTAAAAGATGCTGCAATATTCAACGAGAGGATGGAACTCGTTGATGAAGAACAAGGAAGACAAAAGTTCGATATCGAAAAAGCTAATAATGGGGCTACATACTTTAAACTACAAGCTTGATGACTTGGATAACTTCGTCAATGACAATAGTAACACCACCTCCGACTACACCCTCAAGCTGTGGGAAGGAGTAGGAGAAGTTAAAGACAAGACAAGAGAGCCCAATCTTACGCTAGATCAACTCATTTATGCCATTGATGAAGTGGAAGAGAAAGTGGAGAAACTTTCTAAAAATCATGAGGAGCATGATATAACACTTGATGCTCATGTCCCTGACCTAGAAGAGAAGCCAAATGACTCCCTAGAACCAGAAAACACCGAAGGAAATGAAGAAGACGACGAACCGAACAATCCCCCTCTGATTCCCCTCACCGCGGTCGCGACCATCCCAGCCGCGGCCAAACTACCTTTCGACGCGGGTGCAACCCACCGACCCGCAGCGGAGCTGCCTTTCACTGCGCTTCCGTGTTCTCCAGCCGCGGCCAGCTCCTGCTCACCTCTCCTTGGACCTCTCGTGTCCCGAACACCAACCTTTGAGTAAGCCGTCTTCTCCATTGATTCTAAAGCTTCTACAGGCCCCTCAAGCAACTTGGAACCAGACTCTTATTCACCTTGCAACGTGATTCTATCTACTCAACCACCCGAGGAAATCGAAGAACGATACTCCGAAGAAGAAGACCCAAGGTTATTCTTTCATGAATCTGATTTTAGTTCGATGTATGGCTCTGTCTTTGAACCAACGCCTCCATCAAGTCCAATACCAGAGGAGCCAAAGACACAAAACATCTCACGAGAAAGATTGATCGAGTTCAACAAATTTGTGAAATCGATCCTGATGAACGTCCCTTTCGAAGAAGTTTGGGAAAGAGGACATTTATACGCTTTCTTCCGCTACAGCAAGGAGAGTAGAGAAGAAATTCGTACGTATTTCGTGAGAGCAAGGCATTGAACTACACCATATGGTACGTCTTACGCTATTCGCATATTTCATCCCGAGAAACACAAGAGATACCCGAACAAGATAAGTTGGGAGAAGTTAGAGGAATTCAATAGTGTGGTTCATGATCTACCTCGAGGAACCACATTTGCTAGAGCTTGCATGGACCGCATGATTGGTCACTTCTTTTGTAAAAGTAAAGAATCCATCTCAATGGGAGGCAACCCATTTTTAGATACGTTTTTCTTTCTTTTTCTTAGTTTCACCTTTCTAAAAAACCAAAAAACCCAAAAAAATAAATAAAAAACCGAAAAGACAAAAAGAAGAAATCATGATTCGAGTTGCTCGGTCCAGCACAAACCGTGAGGAAGGACTTGACCGCAAAAGAGGTTGGGCAGCGGGTGCAAAGCCCCAAGCCGTGGCCAGCTCCCCATTCGCCACGGTCGCAATCAACCAACCCACGGCGAAGCTCCATGTGACTGCGGGTGCAGCCCTTCGACCCGCGGCCAGCCTTCTGACGACCCCGATCGATTCCAAACCATTCCCAATCATCCCCACATCCCATTCCCATCACCACAACATCATTTTCCATTCCCCAAACACCACCATTCCATTCCCAAATTCATTCCCCAACCACTTCCATGTAAGTTTTCTTTTTCCCGAAACTGTTTCAATTATTACATACATCTATTTCTCGTCCTTACTCGATTTATTTCACATTGGGGACAGTGTGATTAAAGTCTGGGGGAGGATTCCATCCCTTACTAATCACCTTTTCTTTCATGAGTCTTTGCATTTTGCATTTTTTGCGCTTTTCTTTAAAAAATTTCAAGTTTTTCAATAAAGTAGGAATACGTTTTGAGGGAATAATGAAAGAAATCCATGAAGATAACTAACCAGTGTGCTTCTACGCTATTTTTTAGTAACATGCTCTTTCGTAATTTGGTTATAGACTAGGCGGTAACTAGAGTTTCTATTAATACGAAATCCCTAGAGGAATTTAGATCGTAGAGATTCTTTAGGATGGAATATACTAGCTCTATTATACTTGGACTTTAACTTGACTTAATTTTCTCATCAAAGGTTTAGGCAAAGATAACGAATCATACATTCATGACGTTCTTTTACCTTCTACCACTCTTTGTCGTACATGAATGGCCAGCTTATCTTTAGTTGGTACGCCACCCGGAACTTAACCATTGTTCAAACCTCATGCAACTCTCTTTGTGTCTTATGTGCAGATATGTTCAAAAACGCCGGGGAGGGAGGAACGACACAGTTTTCAGTCACTAAAGACAAAGACTATACGCGATTAGTGGAGGTGAATTTAACAAAAAACGAGAGCTTGGTTCTGCCTTGGAAAACTCAAAAACATGGTAAATTTTCGTGCCCCTAAGACTCTATCTCAATAAAGGCGTTTCCCCCTTCCAAAAAAAAAATCAAAAATAACCGAAAGAGAAAGGAAACAAGAGCCTAAAAAGAGTCTAGGTTGGTCGAAATACTTATGAGGCATCCATGGTTCGTTTATAATAAGAAATATGTCATTCCGAGCCCACATAAAATTCTAAGTCTGGGGGAATGACATAAAACTTCTGTTTCTGGAGAAAGGAGGAAGAGCAACATTTTTACGCAAGAAGAAGTGACTGGAAGCTGTGGTTCTCAATAGGTCCTTCCTCTCTTGCTGTTTTGCATAATATCTCACACCCTCCGGTGAATTTACGGTAACATGAAACACTTTTAACCTCACCTCTAAATGCCTTTAATACCTAGCCTCGATTGTCTTGGTTTGATCCTTTTGATGAGAAGTTTATGTTTGCACATAATGAATTTAGAGAACTAGTTGACCTGATTTTTGGATTTTGAAAGTTTATATTTTGTATGATGGATACCGTGGACTAGTGTTACGGAAACTTCTGGTGATAATTTTCTAGGCTAGGTTGCGTTTGATATAGTTCGATGGTTATGGTTTAGAAGGACGGTCTCCGAGATTTCTAGTTCCCTATGATTTTTTTTTTATCATTTCCAAGGTTTTGTTTTGTTTGAGGACAAACAAAGTTTAAGTCTGGGGTGTGATAACACCGTATTTTATCACACTGTATTTTTACTCGTTTTACTATCTATTTAAGAACGCTTTAATAAGTGTTTCATTCGCTTTTCTATGTTTTTATTACGGTTTTAGCATATTTGTAGTTTCAATACTCTCTTGAGGTCACTTAGGCAAAAGCGTTGCAAATTGGAGAAAAACAAGATTTTCGGCTCAGAGTCAAACCGTCGGAAGTTCAATTGCCAAATAGGTTCTTCTCACCGTCTGATCCAGCCCAATTGGTGAAGAGGTTTTCCCCGGACTTAGTTCTAGTTCTTAAAATCGAGAACCCTCTTCCATCAATCTCCTCTTTTTATTTAATTATGTCTTTCAATTCTAGTATGTGCGAGTAGTTTAATAGTTTGCGTTAAAAGGGGTTATCAAAGGGGAATCCTATGTTCGATAAGGATTTCACGAGGTAAACCTAGCCAATTTCTAGAGCTCTTTCTTATAGATCGTTGTTACTGCCTCATGAACTAGAGGTGATTCATAGGTGTTAAAGAACCACCAAAAGTGCTGAATCTAAATACCCGAACCGTTCATCTATTAGAGCGTGTCGCGTCATAAGATATGAAAGTATACTTACGGAGTGCCGTGAACTAAGAAGAACCAGCGCAAACAACACGATTTTCCGCGCGGCCAGAGACGAAAGCTACTCGTCGAGTGTATAGATTGTTGGTGCGTAGGATGTACGAAAGTAGGCTACGCCGTTTATTCTGTTCAGTTCGTGGAGTTAAAATCTAGAATCAATTGTTACTAAAGAGCTTAGGTCCCGTGATTGAATCGAGCATACTCCTAGATATCCCTGTCGACCCAACACCGTTTTATTATTGTTTACAAATCGTTTTTCACTTTAGTTTATGGCATCGATTTTCTTATGTTATTTTACAAACAATTTTCCGTTTTTACGTTCTTTACAATTTCGTGACAAAAACCCTATAAAAACTTATTTTCATCTTAGACTTTCTTGCTATTCTCTGTCTAAAGTCTCGCAGAACAGCTCTCTCTCCCTGGGGATCGATACCTAAAGTATTACAACGCATGTTTGTGCACTTGCAGAACCTTTAGGTTTATAAATTTAAAACATGAAGTTTCGGAGACGAATCCGACGCTACCAGCTAGTCGCACTGTCTGCCAAGCATAAATCTTCACCATTCATTGTTCTTCAAATAAATAAAAATAAGATGAATCATAATCATAATAAAATAAATCAAATTCAACCATGTCTAAAAACTCAACAATTTATATAATAAAGATCAAAAACCAAGAAACAAATTTTTTAATTGGAAATAAAAATCATAACTAAAATAATAACGAATTTATAAATCACTTCTTTTCAGCATGGGCAAGGAAATCAGTAGTTTCCAGGTGAGTCGTATCACCATGATCAAAATCTCTTTGCCTTCTTCGTACACCAAATTTTTTTCCATTTTCTTTCCATTTTGCTTCGATGATTGTTGATAGAGATCAACAAAATGCTTTGGTGTACGACACATAGGAGCCCAATGGTCTTTTGTTCCACATCGGTAACATATATTCTCATATTTTTCTTTCTCTTGCTTGTTACCATCTTTTTCTCACTTCTGGTGAGAATAAGGTTTCTTGAAAGAAACTCGGCCTCGACCTCGACCATATTCATGTCTACGTCCACGACCACGACCATGTCTATAGCCTCTTCCTCGGCCACTATTATTCGCATCTTTTGTTCTTTCGTGTCATAGGATGTTACATTCGCTTCAGGGAATGGAGCTGAACCGGTTGGACGTACGTAAACCATGATTTTTCATCAAGAGCTCGTTATTCTCCTCAGCCACGAGGAGACAAGATATAAGCTGGGAATACTTCTGGAATCCCTTTTCACGGTATTGTGTCTGCAGGACAACATTATATGTGTGAAAAGTAGAGAATGTCTTCTCTAGCATTTCAGCATCCGTGACTTTCCCCCCACATAGTTCCAATTTGGATGTAGTCCGAAACATGGCTGAGTTGTATTAACTCACTGACTTAAAGTCTTGGAGTCTCAGATGAATCCAATCGTAACGAGCTTTAGGTAAGATCACAGTTTTCTGGTGATCATACCTTTCCTTCAGATTGTTCCAAAGAACTTTTGGGTCTTTCACGGTCAAATACTCGTTTTTAAGGCCCTCGTGGAAGTGACGGCGAAGAAATATCATAGCCTTAGTTTTATTCTGATTTTCGGCTTTATTTCCTTCGGTGATTGTATCACCAAACCCCTTTGCATTTAGATGAAACTCAGCATCTAATGTCCATTCTAAATAGTTGTCTCCATTGATATCAATAGCCTCAAATTCAACAAATTCAAGGCTTGTAAAATTCGACATGATATAGAAAAGTGATCAAGTTTCATAAAAAGTATGATAATCAACAAGATCCAACTATTCTGTTCAAAGTTCATTTATAAATTTAGATTGGAAAACATTTAATGTGCTAACACTCCAAACATGCACCGATCTATGATTTAATAATAACACAAAGCATATTACTTTAACTAAACTGATTTAATTCAAAAGTCAAAAGTCATATTAATATTTAAAGTAGTATTCGATTAATATGATATCCAAAAGCAAAAGAAACTTATATAATAATATAATTTGATTGTCATGTTCCATAATAATATCGCCGTCATCAAAAACAAACAACATCATCATTACCAATAAGAAATTAAGCTGATCGTTAATATTACTTTAATATTAGACAAACGGTGCTGGTGAATTATCAATTTATTTTAATACGAACGAACGATTTATATATATAATTTTAACATACCGATTGTTATAAAGCAACGATTTACCCAATGATTCTATAAATCACTATATATTCCACAATCGACATCTTTAGGTGATACTAGTGTGTGATCCGTGCTGCGCGCCGACGTGAAACAAAAATTTTAAATTTTTCAATTGTTTAATATTATTTTACTTTTATTAGTTTAGTAGTTAATTGATTCGTCTATATTAGCTTAGGAAATATGAGTTGTTTTTAAAAAATTTCTTACATTTAAGTTTATTTATGTGTTTGTTTAGTGGATGATGCACATTTTTACATTTTTTTTCTTTGGTTGTCTATGTATGCAATTAGTTTTTTTTTTTTAAATGAAAGCTTTTGTCATTTTTAAATTATGGGAAGTGTTTATTTTTAAGTTGGTCTTTGTTATTAGTTCCGTATAGATTTGTTGTTTTAACGCAACTCATACGAGTTAGTAAATGGATAGATATTTACTCTGTCTATTAGTACACACCTGTGGCGAGTGGCAGGCCGAGACAGGGGGAATCTGAAACATCTGTGGCGAGTGGTGAGTTTATAGTCGATTTAGGGTCATATATTGTGCGTAGGGATGAAGATAGTTGCAGATGATTTTAGGATCGTTAATCTCGTCTTCTTCGATTAATATTGTGTTTTTCTTTTTTATTCCCCAAATTTTAATATTCTTTCAATATTGTTTACGTTCGATTTGAATCCTCTTTATTGGTTTTACTTTTTTCCGAATTGTTTTTTTTTTAATATCTATCTTCATATATAACTGTACAGGAGAATGGAAATTTAATACACATATAAATATTTTGTTACGACCCAAGCCCAACTTCCCAATATTAGATTTAACAATCCATCAAATTGAATCAATTTTCCCTAAGTGTGGATGTCGTTCATTTAGAAGTCGGAAACGTTTGAAAACCCCAATCAAAAAAAAAAATTGAGAATTTGTGATTTTGTCGTCATCATCGGAGGTAATATTCACAGCAGCTGCAGAAATTCCCTCTATTGATTGTCAAACTATCACAGATTAACTGGCCGTTTTTCCTGATTCTCAGATCCAACAACTACTGGCAGAAGAAGCCAGAAGCCAGAGTTGAAGTCACAGTCAATCATTCTTATATTTCATTGTGGTGTTTTGGTTTTCCTCCCATTGATCAAATTACTGTTGTGACGTGATTGTCCAATTGGTTGGAATAACCTTTGGTATATTTCTATTTTCTTATTACATGTTTGTTGATTTTTTGGATAATATCTTATTACAATGGTACATATAAGAGAAGAGTTACACTACAATCCTTATTTACCTGGTGGAGCAATCGCTATGCCAAAGATGCTCAATGATGAAGCTGTTGAATATGAAGATGAAACTCCTGGAACAGAAGCACATGTTAACTTTCCTCTGCTTAAGAAATAAATTACAGAGACCGTAGAGCTTTATCAGAGTTGACATTTCATGGAGTTAATACATAGTCTTTAACTTTGCTTTTTTCAATTATGGTGTAGATGGGTGATGTTTGCATAATTTACATGTTCTAGCATGCATTTTAGTTAGCATTCTCTTGTGATTTGCATGCATAATCATTAGATTTGTCTAGCATTTTAGGTCTTTATTAGAGTTAGGATGTTGCATTAGGTCTTATAGAGTTTTTGCATGTTTTGGAATGTATTCTAGGTATCTTGGAGGCGGTTCGAGACTTAAGACTTAAAGCCATTCTGATTGGGAGCAAGGAAAGGAAGCCAAGGACATGAAGGAGCTTCAATGACGATCACACCGAGTCCACTGCTCGGTGCAACCAATCGGTTCCGCAGCTTCAGGGCATTACACCGAATCCACTGGTCGGTGTAGATGCTCGGTGTGACAACATAGGCAAAAATCCTTAGCTCCGATCTACAACACCGATCCGTGGCATCGGTGCGCTTCGGACTTCCACACGACGATTTCACTCCAATACCGAGTCCACCGATCGGTGTGCTCGATCGGTGCAGAAACCCAGGCTCAATACCGATCCTTTACACCGAGCAGTGACATCGGTGTTAGCAACTTTGACCAGTTTTACCCATTTTAACCGGGTCGGTACCCGGTTTGTCCCGAGTCGACCCGGTTTGCACACTGTTCACTATAAATGTTTTTAGACCTAATTTTTATGGGATTATCTATTTTCTTATGCTAAAAAACCTTCCCTTGAGTGTTCTAAGTAATTTGTAAGAGAGATCTTGATTTTTATTTATGCAATCTAAGTTTTAGTTTCTTAATCTCTTCTAATCTTTCATCTTTCTATTCTTTAATCATGATTAACAACACTTCTTTCATGAGATTTGGTGTGCTCTTCATGATTAGTGAGTAGTTCTTTTTAGAGCTCATGGATGAGGTAGATTAGGGGAATTTAGTGATTGATCTATGATGTCTATGGCTTAGTTTACATCTTTCCTCTCTTATTTAGTGTTCATAATGCTAGATTAGGCTTGAGAGAGTTAATCTAGATCATAGGGAATTTTCATGCACACAATGTGTTCGATGAAATTCCCCAAAGAGCTAAATAAGAGATTTTACTTGCTTAACCTATGAGAGTAGTTGTATAAAGAGTATAAGGGCTATTGGAACTTATGATTAATGCTTGTTGATTAATTTTTTTACAAATGAGAATTTGTTCTTAATTAGTTAATTAGCAAAGTGATTAAGGCCATGAAAGTGGATTAATCTTGTTTAAGTGTTTTAGGCTAAGGGAAATTGTTTGATCGTGTGAAATGACATTATAGGTTGATCATTGAAGTTCCCAAAGTCAATAACCTCATCCAAAAGCTTGCCTTTATAAATTTCTTAATCTCGTTTAGCATTGCTTATTACTTGCTTGTTTAAATTTGAATCATTAGGTTGTTAGAAAACCAAAACCACAATTGTTTGCTTGGATTAAAAAGTTTTTTGCATTCTTGTTGCATTGAACACATCCCAATTGGATTGACACCTAAAATATTGAAATGACATGAGCATATTTAGGATTAATTCTGAGGAAAAATCCTACTTATCAATGGGTAAAGATGTTGTATCGTTCTTTTCCTGGGTAGTTGAACCTAAAATGTTAACTTTGGAAACAAAGGTGTGTGCGTTTTTTATGTGTTTGTCCATTAGTGTGAATGTGTGATAATTCATAGAAATAACTATGAAACAATTTATACTTGAAGTCCATATTTATATATAGATTTATATTTATTTCAAGCCCATAGATTATAACTATGAGATTTTTTAAGTTTTTTGTGTTTTTTTTTTTAAATAGTTGCTGAGGTGGCGGAATGAGAAGAGAGCAAAAGTAACTTTATATATAGATATTAAATTTATTGAGAAATCACAAGTCAATTCAAACAAAGCATGCTAAATAAATAAATAAAAAACCTAATTGATTTAGAAAACGTTGCTTTATAAATCAAGATTGCTTTATAGATAAAACCATCGATAATTATTTTAGATAAGCATCGTGAATCCATATTACAAACCATGAGTTAATAATAAACTTGGTTTGAAACATGATTAGATTTATAACCATCCTCGCTATATATATATGATTTGAAGAAACATAATATACAATATGATCATGATCATGAAAACATAGTCTACAATAACGATTAGTTCGAGGAAGACATGACTTATCATTCCTGACTAATACATAAACATAAACACAAATTAATTCTCACATTTTCGGTGTAAGAACGGATCGAGAGACGATCATGCTGATAATGTGTTGTGAATCAAAGAGAGAGAGACGAAATTGTTATGTCTTATTCCATGAATAATGATGGGTATATATAGGTTTACAAAGGCTTGGAGAACAATCTAAACTTGAGGAATAAGTAAAGCGAGAATATTATAAACTTCTTTATGATATGGGCCTTATAATGGACATCCATATAATTAATTCATAACATATGAATAATTATCCATTTGTAATTCCCTCTTAATTATCCATCATTATTACCGTATTACGTATTCCATCGTTAAAATTAAAACCTTATCATATAAAACCCCAATATGATAAAAACCCATGAAAAGGGAAAAATAATACAATGACGTAATCTCCCCCCGAAAAAATGAATCTTGTTCTCTTCAAAGATCTCGTAGATGATTCGTTTCGATCCTTCTCTTTGCTTCTCTTGATCTTATTAATGTATAGCAAAGAGTGATAAGCCTTCTACATTGGAATTATAAAATCTCCCTTTAGATGTCTATCTTCTTGCGTGTTCTTTGTTGCCTCGTTAAAAACCTTGTTATGGAAAAACTCAGTGGAACAAAAACCATAGTAAGGGAAAAAATGTGCAGCCACACACATCATCACACTTCTCCCCTGGAAGCATCATCTTCAGGATATGCATTCCAATAATATATCCCATCTTTTTGGGAATCTTTATAAGTAGAAAGTCCTAGTGAAAAAAAACTTGTACGATCGGCATATAATTTGTCGGATCATTGGACTTCCGGTCCATAGTATTCGAGTTGGTCATGCTCTTTTTATAAAATATACATTAAGTACTTCAGGAGCTAATACTCTCTTGTTATCTTTGCAAGGTCAAAATAGATCTTTTTAATATCGAGTCATCTAATAACCATTGCAGTACTCAAAGCAATCACTTTCTCCATTTTAAAACGCTTTTTTACCCTTTCGGTGTAATTTGTTGATGCATGAATATACCATCTTGGATATACTCTATCTAGAGCCCAAGATAAAAAAAAAATTCCAAGATCTTTCATTTCAAACTCGTTTTTCATATGAGTTCTTGCATCATCAATCACTTTTTGAGTAGTGATCGATGTAACTTGACCGAACAAATTTTCTCAGATGCTTTTCATGGATATATCACTATCAAGTGATACATATAAATATGCAATCACAACATCTATAAGATATATATTTAGATTTTTAGATGTCATTAGACTCATCATTGGGTCTAGATCATTATTTTCATGATCGATTTCTATACATACAGAAAAACAAAATATTCCACTAATTTTCCATTTTGGGCATAGTTAATGGAAATTTCATACTTTCTGTATCATGTTCGGCTTCTGAATGAATCTCTTTATGCAGTTTTTCGAGAATCCTTTCATACATTTTCACGATATTCTCTTTCTATCAATTCTTTAAAAACCCTTTCATTTTGTTCTCCTATTTTCTTTCTCTTATGGAGAATTTTATTGTTTATAGTCCATCATCCTCCCCCTTTTCAACTAAACCTTGAGTTCATTTACTCTGCTCCCACAAATTTTGTTCTTCATGAACATTAATTATTGATGGACACTACAAGAAAAAGGCTTATTGATAGCATATTTTAATAGCTCAGTTTTCATAACTGCCATTAAAGGTGGTATACTGGATTGGATTACTATATGATAGCATTTTGGAAATGCTAAGCAGGAAAATGATAAAGCGAGAAGCTAAAAATCACTTTGGCGTTAGTAATTACAGTTGTTGAGCGCCAACACTTAGCCGAAAATTACTTTTGGCACCTAATTATTTTGGTTTTGGCCCACTCTCGTCGCGACTCTCTTTCTCTCGACTCCCTCTCTCTCTCGCCGTCCCTCTCTCTCCCTCTCTCGCTGCTTTTTCTTTCTTCTTACTTGTCAGTTCCTTTGTTTGTGAGATGTCGAAGATGGATCTGGTTTTGTAGATCTTAATCTATGGATCTAGATCTGGTTTTCTGGGTTTGGGTTTCTTCTCCTCCTCTTTTCAGGTGAAGCTGTCCTCGTCTGGGCTTTGTTCGTGGGCTTTCGATCTTCAATCCGCAGAAGAATTCGATTTTCAGCGGAGAAGATTGAAGCTTCGGTCTCTCAGACCAGCTTCTTGAAGGCTTCATCTAGCATGGCCGTCGAGTTTGAGATTTTGCTTCTTTAGCTTGTGGGTAGTGTGGACTACAGAGACTTCATCTCGCCGGCTACGACAGCGTCCAGGTTTGTGATCTCTTCTTTGTTTGTGCTGCTAATAGTTTTGAGCCCTTTTTAACTTACTGCAATGAACGACTCATTTCCGTAATGGCTTTGGATATGATCATAATTGAAGAATGTAGTAACTTTAGTGCATAGATATACCTGTAAAAATTACATATTCGATCTGTTTTGGTGCTCATTTGATGGCTGCTTAAAGCAGCTAAAAGTCATCCGAGTTTACTGATGAAGTGTTGGATTTGATTTTTAGGAGGAAGATTTGAAGAGTTTCCGTCAATGGGGAAGCAAGACACTAGGACATCCTGAAAACTTCGAGACTCATGGAATTGAAGTCACTACTGGTTTGAGATTTTTTTTCTTTAGCTTGTGGGTCATGTGAACTACAGAAAAAAATTCTATGTTTACAATTGCGCTATCTGATTTTGCTCCTATGTAGGTCCTCTTGGACAAGAAATTACGAATGTTGTTGGTCTAGCTGCTGCTGAGAAGCATTTGGCGGCTAGGTTCAACAAACCATATGTTGAAGTTGTCGACCACTTCACATAAATATATGAAGAATCTATTTGCACCCATATATTTATCATTCTTAGTTTGTATATGCCTTTGATTTTAAAAACTACTGTTTTCGATTGATTGTCTAGATATTGTATCCTCGGAGATGGTTGTCAGATGGGTTCAAGACACCAAACTGGGTTAAGGTATTGATGTTGTCGTGTGACTAATCTTCTTAAAGAAGCCTTTTACCAGTCATTGTTTTCTAAAGATTCTAAATATTCTGCAGCACAAGGAGCCACGAGAGGTTCACATGTTTGTCGATATGTTTCTTCAACAGGTTTGACAAATCTTCTCCTTTAAATCTGGAAAATATAACTAAAGAAGATGCAACAAATGACTTTCTTTTTGGATTTCCGCTTTGCAGTTAGAAGAAGTTGGTAAAGAAGTGAAACATATCTTACCTCAAGGGACTTTCCGGAAGCACAAGAGATCATACATCAACGGAAGTGAAACGATAACCTCATCACGGAGCAATACACTCCATAACGATAAGATGGCACAGTCGAATTCACAGAGAGCTCGAAGCAAGCTTTTCGAGACAAGGAGAGGTTGTTTCTTTGCCTTATGTTGTTTGATACCTTGTTTTAACAAATAACGTTGAATGATGAACTACTTTGTAAAATTACAATTATGTATCTTTGATGATTTATGGAAAGAAACATGCTTTTAACTAATTGGTTTTGTAAATATAATTAATTGGATTTCCAATATATATCTGAAATATAATATATCTGAAACCAAAATTACAGGTCGAAACTACAAGATGTTAATCTATAGCAACAAAACAACGCTACAAAAAACAATATTAGAGCACACCATTAGTGCTACTATATGATATCAAACAGTGTCAAAAATGAGCTATAAAAAACAATATTACAACATAAAGTTAACGCTATTATAGAAGCACATATTATAGCGCAAGCGGAAAACGCTATCATATGGGGGTGTCCTACCATAGCTCCGGATGTCACGGCGTTCATCGAAACGCTATTAAATCGTTATGATAGCGTTAATCATGAGCTAAGAATGTACATTTTTCTTGTAGTGGGAGTACTGCCAAATTTTATGAACTTCAAGTTCGTGATATTTTTTAGGGAGGATTAAGATATACCAAAGATGGTGTTTACCATGTAATATCTTTTGGCACTTATTTAATCTTTCCCCCTAATGCTGAGAATTTACAATATTTTGGCTTTCCTTCTTACCATACCAAAACACATCGTATACCACAATACTTTTATACCATGAGGTATCACTCACATAGTCTGATACTTCAAGATCAAATAGTACTTCCTTTAGAAATGCTTATATGTGAGTTTTTCTATATGTTAGATCCTGTTGGGATCTTTCGAGATGAGATGTTCAATTGGGATGCCTGCAAAACCAACTAGACCAACTTTGAGGGTTTTTAAAATAAAATAATCTCAAATCAATCATACCTTGGAGATAATAAAAGATATGTTTTATTCCATTACAATGTGTATGCGTAGGCGATGAGCTGTTCAATTGGGATGCATGAAAAGAATTTTCATTTTCAAAAGCTTCTTATCCCAAATTATTTCCTTAAATACTATACGGCTTGTGACAACTCTTCAGGAGTTCAGATTATGATTAAATCAAAGATCATTTCCTTTGATCCATAATGTTTTGATAATTATGCATGGGTACATCGGTTAACCTTAATTATTATACCTCATGTAACATATATTCATCGAGTAGAGTTCCCGATAACATAATTTTGATATCATTAATCCTCACGGATTAAATCCTTCATGGATTTTTCATTTAAATATGTTACGACATCTATAAGGCACAATTCAAGTCGTTCATGTACTGCCAAAATTAATACATTGCATCCACCACATTTGAATATTCATTCAATATCGGATTTTTGGACATGAACTTGTGTAAGAAGCCATTTTGTTTTACATATCGTAAGGTCATTTTCCATTCCTTTTTCTAGAAAAACACATACCCCTTTAGTGCTTGGACTGCTGGTGCAAAAATTTCTCATTTTTCATATGAGCTTAACACAGACTTGATTGCCTCTTTTCACTTTTTGGCCAATATTTGTCTCTTTCTACACTCATCCACAAAGGTAGATTTATGATCCTCATTTGTATTATTTATATCGCGCACTATCTTGTTTATATTGTTGGCAATTATTTTATCTTTGGTTCCACATTTTTCCGTAATAACATGGTTAATCGAGATCTCTTTATTATTATCATGATTTCATTTAGGTAGTTGCTTTTATTATTAACCATGTCAATGTCTCTTCAAGAGATTAATCCTCTATTCAACAATTATATATATTTGTTCATTTCCATTTTTGAGGATTTCTTTGGAACCAAAGTAGTCTATCACATTTCTTACGTGCCATAGACTTACTATAGATTAGTCGTCCTTCAGGAACATATATTTTTATTAGAGCATTTTCAGCTAGAAATGAGATTTTTCTTAATGACAATAATATGTCTGGTAGTTAATTTACAATATTTTGTACATGAATTATCCTTTGAACTTCAGGTTCATATTCATTCATACAATGATCCATAATTTCCAATGATAATTCATTTCGAGAAATCTCATCCATTAGCTGTTTATAAATGCGTATGGCATTTGATTTGCAGCATATCCATAATAGTGATCTTTTGAACTTTGAACTTTGAACTTTGAACTTCAAGTTCGCATTCATTTGTTCAAGGATCCAAACTATTAAACTATTCTTCTAGTAATAATGATCTGCAAATCTTGTGATAAGCACATCTTCTATTGATGATTCAATATACTTTATGGGTCTCACTTTTATGCAGTGTGGTGGATGCATATATTGCATACCCATAAATTTCCAAACGAGGAATAGTTAATATTTGATTGAATCAATTAGATGGGAAAATTTTACCATAATTGATCTTGCAATCTACTGGATTTACTTTATAAATGACCCATCAATCTTTTGATATATGATTCTTTAATTCTCCCCCTCGAGATGATGATACTTCCACTACAAGAAATCAGCCGATTTTCGACGGCCATATCGGTCGGAAAACCGTTGGGAAACGGCTTTCCGGACGAATTTCCTACGAATATGTCTCGTCGGGACTATCGCGTCGAAAATCAAAATCCATCAGAATTCGGTCGGGAATTTCCGACGGATTCCCGATGACCAAAATTCCCGACCGGATTCTGACGGATATCATTAGTCGGGAAATTCCCGACTGATTCCCGACGGGAGTTTTCCCGACTGATTCCCGACGGGCATTTTAAAAAACTGTAATTAAAAAATTGGAAAATAGTTATTTTTATTAAAATTAAATTAAATTAATAATTAGAAAATGAAAATTAAAAATTAAATTATGCATAAATATAATAATTGTTTTGAAATTAAATAAAACTGTTTTCAAATTGCAAAAACATAAAAATTAATTTCCCGATCCCGTTCCCGTTCCCGGGAAATCCGGGAACTTCGATTTCATCCATCCCGCCATGCCATGTCGATCTTCCTCGGAGTCATGGATCGAGTCTAACGAGTAAGTCCCGCTCCGGTCGAACCTTGTTAAAGTTGTTGGGGCCCTCGAAATGAACCACCGCTATGTTGACGCGGTTGCGTCCCTCGAGACGAACCACCGCGGCGAGCATTGTAAACCTCGTACGGCCTCGAAAAATAAAAACGCAAAATTTGTTAGTTTATTGCCAAAAAAACGTTTAGATAACATTAAAAAATTTTAAAAATCACTTGTAAAATGCAAAAAAAAATATTCTAATATTCTAAAAATTAAAATAATCACTTGTAAAATGCCAAAAATATTCTAAAAATTAAAAAAAATCACTTGTACAATGCTAAAAAGATTCTAATATTCTAAAAAAAATTAAAATCACTTGTAAAGTGCTAAAACATTATTCTAAAACGTTCTAAAATTATTACAAATTCACAAAAATTGTATAGAAAAATATATATAACAAATTTACATTTTTAATTGTCCAAAAAACGTGACTATATTATAAAAAAACATTATTCTACAAAATGTTCATATTATAAATTTTATATCAAAAAAAAATTATAACAAAATTATATAAATTTCAAAAACTAATTTCTATTCACAAAATATAAAAACACATAATTATTCTACCTAAATCTATTAAACTAAAATTTAGTAAATATCATAAACAAAAGATTTCAACATAAATCCAAATACTAAACAATCTAACCAGCTAATCTAACAACCAAATCTATAGACAACCTAACAATCTAACAAAAAATCCATCCACTAACAATCTAAATCGAAATCTAAACCAAGAGAAACAAAAAAAACTTACATGGTTAAGAGAAGAGAAGTGAGGAAAAGAGGAAGAGGAAGGAAGATGAAGGAAGAGGAAGGGCGGCGGAGCGGCGGCGGAGAGCAAGGACGGCGGCGGCGAGCGGTGGCGCGACTCCGGCGAGGAAGGGACGGCATCGTCAATTTTTTGAGAAGAGGATCGAAGAAGAGAAATGAGGAGAAGAAGAAGAGATCTGATATTTAATTAGACATTCACGACGGGCATATCCGTCTGGAATCCGTCGGGAATGAAAAAAGATAACCGCCCAAATTTCGTGAATTTTCTGAATTTTCCGGGTTTTTTTCCAGATCCGTCGGAACTCGGTCGGGAATTTCCGACGGATTTCCGACTGTCACTAAATTTTTTGAGGTTTATACTTAGCATTTTTTGGTTTTATTCTTCAAAATCTCTAAATCCGTCGGAAATCAGTCGGGAATGCTAAGTATAAACCTCGAAAATTTTAGTAACGATCGGAAATCCGTCGGAAATTCCCGACCGATTTCCGACATATGTTTTTATATCTGTGAGAAATCGGTCGGGAATTTCCGACCATTTAGGGTATAGGGTTTCAAAATCAAAATTTTATAAAAAATTTGGGTTTAGGGGTCATTAACACCTCTTCTATTTAACGAATAACTTAATAGATCAACATAAACCAAAGTATATCGTGTTTTTGGGTCATTAACACCTCTTGACTCGAAAACGAGATTAACCTTTGATAAAGAAACATAGAACTTATACAAACATTTTTCGGTTAGTTACAAAGTTTTGATTAAAATATTAAAAAGAGAGATTTTTTAAATATATCAACATTCAACTATTTCAAAACATCTTATCTAACCCTAACACACATAAACATAATCCATTTTTTGCTATTTAAGGTTTTGAAACCCAAAATGGTCAAGAATCCGTCGGAAATTCCCGACCGTTTTCCGACGGATGGAAAACACATGTTATAAATGTATATCAACACGTTTATTTTATGTTTGTCAAAACTATCCACAACCGTCGAGAATCGGTCAGGAATTTCCGACGGATTTCTGACCTTTTAGGTAAAATTGGTCGGACAACCGTCGGAAATTCCGACCGATTCCCGACCGAATCGGATACTTTTCCAAAAAAATATAGAAAATATAAATGTGACTTAGAAAGTAATATTATATGCTTCATTAATTAAACCCTATAAAAATGTAAAATTAATTAATGCATATAAAACATGTACAATCGATAAAAAAATCCGTACAATTAATTAATGCATATGAAAAAAATTTTAAATTTTGATATTTAAAAGTAAATGCATTAAACAGCTGAACAAGCTCAGTTTGGTAAATCTCCTCGACGTCATCATCCCCATTTTCTGAGATTTTTCTTCTCCTCACCTGTGAATTCGCGAAATATGACATAAAATTAAAATTTTAATTTAATTTAATCCAACAAACCATGTCAATATCATATTTATATTTTTTGATATTTTCTTGTACGTGTCATTGAGTTACAGAATAATTATCTTATACAAACTAGGGATATATAAATGTGCCTTAGAAACATATTGGATCTATATCGTTGGGAAATCGTCGGAATTCCTGACCGATTTCCGACGCTCTTAAATCAGTCTCTATATCGTCGGAAATCGGTCGGGAATTCCGACGATTTCCCGACGACAAAAAATCCATAGAAAATTTCCGACGGGTTATTTTTTCTCGGTATTTAGTGTTCAAGTTCATCTATCTCTAATTGAATTCCACTTTAGGATCAATAACATATCCAATTACCCATGTTGGATTACGTATTATTATGCATCAAATCATTTTGTGGAACTCTTAGTAACCCCCCCCCCCTCCTCTCATGATGATAGTTTTTCTTGCCAGTTCATCTTAAACAGATTTTCACTTTCAAATCAGGTATATTCGGATATAATTTGGGGACTGCTTAAAAAAATCAAATCATCATATCCAATGAATTTGTTCAACCAAAAATGGTGATTCATCTCTCATGATGGTCTCATTTTCAATTTATTTTCGCTAAAACATGCTATGTTGAAAAAACTTATAGTCTTCCCACATAAATTCTCAATAATATTTGAAATCATTATTACACCGGGATGTCTTAAACCGTTTATATTATAATTAGTAAGCTTCATGTTTACTATCTTATACAATTTTGCCATCTTTATGCATGTCTTCATCATGTGATTTTCTATAACGTTCGTTCTATCGGAGTGTTTCATTTTTTTTTGGAGTTTTGTTTTTTAAGAGCGTTTCGCTCATTTAGAACATCGAGCTCTTCTAGAGCTCCCCCACTATCTTTGAATTTTTCTCTCTATATAGTTCTTCTTGAACTCACATACTTAATTTTTTATAAACAAAATACATTAAACAATTGAACATATCAATTCAGATGGCATAGCCTTCTATATAATTTACGATAATAAACATAAATTAAAAGAAACAGTAATTTAACAACTATAATGTAAAACAATTAGTATGTATGTTAATTGTCTTCTAGACGAAATTTATTATGTGGTTCTTCTAGAACTTTTTCATAAATGTCTTCGTGACATTTGATTTTTATGTGGTTTTTCCACATAATTGAGGAGGCAATGACCTGAAGAAAAATAGTTTACCATATGATCATGAACCAACTATATATCTGAGGAGGCAGATCTTGCCATAAATTGAAGATGAGACATAACCTTCTACTCCACAAATATATGATCCAGGAGGAGGTTTCAACCATCCACTCCATAAATATGAACATGAAAGAGGCTTAACTTTTCATTCCATAAATATGATCCGAAAAGACATCGTCTATCATATGATAAAATGATCGTGAAGACATAATCTACGGTAAGGATATATTTGGGAGAGACATAACCTATCCTCCTAATTATAAATCATAATATAATAAATGATATATATGGTAAGATGTATGTATATATATGAGAGATGTGCAGTGGGGGAGAGAAGAGATTTGACGAGAGAGAGAGAGGTAGACTGTAAATTCCTCTCTTGTTATTATCACCCTTATTTACCACTTCTGCTCTTTACAATAACGTAAGTAACATATATTTATAGTAAAGATGAATGAATAAAATAATAACCACCGACTGTAAGAGGCGGTGAAACACTCTTCTAGTAAAAACAATTAAATATTTCAATGGATAATTATCCATTTATAACGGGTTTAACGCTTAAATATTCCTTTAGATCTAACTATATTCTAAAATACTCCACATGTCATAATCAAATTCTTTTTATAAAGTGGTCCAAAATCCAAAACTCATGTCATAATCAATTTCTTTTTATAAAACGGTCCAAAATCCAAAAAACCAATTAAAATTTATATAATTACCCAACCACAATTTGGATGGGATAAAATCGAAATCCGATGGAATCGGATCGGATCTAACTATAATTTAATTTTTGGTTTTTTTTTGTCATTCTCTCCTCGCGTCCTTTTCCTCTTCCTCTTCTCTGCGATTTGGATTTTCATCTCCTATAGCATTATGAGGAAAAAAAAACCATGACTACCCCAAGTTAATCTCAATACCACTCTCTCTTTTAATAAGTGTGTGAAATGATAAATTTGTCCTATCCAAACTCAGCCAAATACCCATATCCAAACTTGTTGGTCGTCGTTTCTATTGGGCAAAAGAAAACAAAAAAAAACAAAAAAAAACAAGAAAACAGAAAACTCGACACGGGAGGAATCTATCCAGCTCCGACGTCGGCGCCGTCGCTTCTCCGGCCAGCAGTCATTGCCTCCGTCGCTAGTCTGTCGATCTCCAGCGAGGTTTGTGCTTCTCCGTCGATCTCCATTGAGCTCCATTGGGTTTATGAATTGGATTGGTAGATTCAATTGATGAGTTTGCACATTGTTGTTTAGCCAAAGATTATGGGTCGATTGAGACTTTAAATTGAGTAGAAATGCATTTTAGAGGTAGAGTCGTTGTGGATTGTATGTAGATTGGAACCCGAAATCGAATAAAATTTGTGTTCCTGCGCGAGGAAACTAGAGATAACTAGTAGAACTGGCGAACGTAGTATAACTAGTAAAACTGGTATCACTGAGAATAATCATTTATTAATTAAAAATGGTGCAACTAGTATAACTGAGGACAACTGGATATAACTGTGGACAACTAAAGTATATCTGGGAACAACTAGTGTAAAACTGGGTACAACTATAAGTATATATTGAGTTGTTTGGTGTTGTTTTCGCAGGATAGAATGAGCAACAGCGTCTGCATCTATTATAAATGTCAGGGGCGCATTTATAGTGTAGTGTTGAAAGAGGAGATAACTTTGGAGGAGGTAGAAGGTAGGCTATACAAGAAGCATGCGTTAGATGAAAGTAAGGTTAGATTGGTTATGGTCCTTCAGGATCTCGGCTGTTCGCAACACGAGCATCCACATGCCCTGAACCTTGTGGTTATGGTCCTTAGGCATGTGGAACAGGTGTTTGAACTGAGGATGCGAGACAAACCATTCCCTCCCAGCATCGGTCAGGGGCGGGTTCAGGCCGTCAAGCGTTTTGTACACGTCTTTGAGATAGCACCGTGTCCCTACTTTCACAGGATTCTGATAGCTGCTAGTAGGGAGGTACAAACTCTTTGGTTTTAGTGCCATGAACTTCTGCTCAATCTGCAAAATAACAATCAACTTCACTCAGTTATACAAAAATTATGCCATACAGTTTTACCAAGTTTTCCTAGTTGTACTACTATAGTTTTACCAAGTTCTACAACTACAGTTTTACCAAGTTTTCCAAAGTTATACTACTATAGTTTTACTCAGTATTCCCCAGTTATCCTATTTATCACAAGTATCACGAATATACCAAGTAGAGTTACCAAGTATTCCCTAGTTGTCATATTTCTCCCAGTATTACTAGTTTTCCCTACACATTATTCCCTATTTCTACTAGTTTTCCCTATTGCTTCTTACCTCACTCTCCGATTCATATTCGGATTCGGTTGCTTCAGTTGATTCTCCACTCGAGTCATTGGCTATCTCCTTGCCCTTAGCTGCTGCCTCTCCTTCTTCTTCGTCTTCTTCACCGCTCTCTTCTTCTTCTTCTTTTTCAGACTCCTTCTCTTCTTCATCCTGATTCGTACCACCACTCGTAACGGCCACTAGAGGAAGCGAAGATGAAGCATTCACCACCGGAGGAACCGAAGGAACCACCTTAGTAGAAGCTTCGACCACCGGAGGAACCACCGAAGTAGAAGCTTCAACCACCGTCTCCGGAACCGAAGATGAACCTTCCACCGTCATCGGAACCACCGTCTCCGCTGCCTGTGAATCCCCTACTTCTTTTGGGCCGATCTTCATCTTCTTCGCCGCCCTCTTTTCTTCACTGTGATTCTTCTTCTTCTTCGCCGGATTCTCGTCCTTCTTCGGATTCTCCATCACTTTCGCCTCCTTTGCACCGCTATTAGAGTTTCTACTCTTGTACCGTCGTGTTTGAACCACCATTGTCGAGTGAATGAGGGGAATGCGGGGAGGGGAATTTGGGGAGAATTCTTCAGTTTTCCCGAGTTTTGCGGTTTTGGGAAATAATAGGGGAAAATGATTCAATTTAGGGAGTGAAAACAAAAAAAAACCGAGATTTTCGGGTGTTATCGGGTTAAACCCGCGTCTTTCAGATCAAATCGGATCACACCAGGTAGAGAGTGTAAATATCATAATTTTGGTCTTTTTTTTTTTTTTTTTTTTCCGTAACTTAATCATTTTTCTATTTAAAAATAATGTTAAATAAACTTAGATTTGAGATTAAAATCTCGCTATCGCGAGAAGAATCCCCGTGCGATTTCATTCAAATCTTCCTCGGTTTTCCCTCATCAAAACCTTTGATATCTTCTCCGTCGTAGTAATCTTTCTCTTCTTCCTCCTTTTTCAAATCCGGGACCATAGGCTTCCGAATCGAGCTATCAAGATGTTCTTCGTCATCATCGACAAACATGTCGTGGAGAGAGCTCGCGCTTGACCTGGCGTCACATGATCTCCGTCGCGGCTGCTCCGAGACGGATGCAGCAGAGGCGTTGCGAACGGAGTAGGAACGAATACGACGGAGCTCAGGGGTCTGTACGGTGGCGGGGAAGAAGACTGAGCTTCAATGGTGACGAGGCGTTCACGGAGGCAATAGGCGCAGAAACCGCTGGTGGGTTTAGCGGAAGGATGACGGTGGCATAAGGAGGAGGAACGAGGCGATTGGTTTGCTTGAAGTGGGAGCCAATTGCTACTAGTGTGATTGTTTTAGGTGGGTATGAGGATGATGATGAGGTTTCGCGGGGTGAGGATGATGATGAGGTTTCCGATCTAGATATTGGTCCAACTAGATTTCTTGGTACAGTTTGATTTCCGATCTAGATATTGGTACAACTATGATTGAGACTAGATTATTAGTTTGGTTTGTAATGAATCTGTTTCTTTGTCTCTGTTTGAACATGATTTGTAAATTTCTCTTGATCATGATTCATGAACCCGTTTATGGCTTGGCTTGTGATGTTGAATTTTACTAGCTTTATCTATTTGACTTTGTTGATATATCTTCAATCCCTAAATGACAGACAATTTTGGTTTGCAGATAAAACAAGGACAAGGTTCACTTGTGTGGCAAATGGCTGCCAAGAAAATGGAAACTGGCTGTAGAGATTCAATCAGCAACCTACCAGACAAGATTTTGGGCCAGATTCTGTCTTTGTTCCCTACTAAGCTTGTTGCTTCCACATCAGTTCTCTCAAAGCGATGGAGGAATCTATTGCCTCTCATTCACAACCTTGATTTCGATGAGTCCATGGTCCTTTATCCAACCACAAAATCAGCAACTCGTGGTCATGAAGGCTTCGTTGATTTCGTGGAGAAAACCCTTGTCGTGCTAAAATATTTTAAAAGTTTTATTTTAACATTTGTAGTATTACTTGGTACAACTAGGTTTCGATATTACGTATAACTGGATATTCCACGAATTACTCATACCATTTATAGTATAATTTGGTACAACTAGATTTCGGTATTACGAATAATTTGATCTCTTATGATTGAGACTAGTATTACTTGGTACAACTAGATTTCTAATATTATTTGGTACAACTAAATTTCTTGTATTACTCGGTACAATTGACTAGTATAGAATATTAAAAAAATATGGGTTGAAAAAAATAAGATTAAAAACAAATTCCACAAAAACAGAACATGTTAAAAACACACATGACGCGGTCAAAATTGACATCTGGCACCGTCATTAAAAAAACACATGGCGTGAAAAACATTAAAATGGAGGGAAAAAAACAAAATTTTAAAAATTTCAAAATAACATAGTTATACTTCATAGTTGTACCGTTGTTTTCGCTTCCAAATAGTTGTACTTTGGAGTTATTTCACTTATATTAGCATTACCGTGAATTAAACTTTAATTTGTTGGTTGTACCAATAACATTTGGTACCGTAAGTACATTTCCAATGTTTTCATGCAATAATATGTCTTAAAACACATTTTACGTACCTTTTGCATTATAAGGTGGTTAAAATTAACAAAATTATCATAAAAGTATAAGATGTTTGATGGGAAAACAAGAATATGATAAAAAAATATTATTCAAAAAAAATCTTTTGTGTAACTAATAAATGTTATATCAATTTATTCAAATTCATGCTTACCATACATATACTTTTCTTATACAATACCTTATACTTTTAAGAACACTTTGTGACTGTTACCCATGTTATGAGTGATATACTCATATATCGCATGTTTTAGCATACATTTCACTTAGAGTTTTGTGTCATTTACATGCATAATCATGGTTTTGTCTTGCATTTTAGGTCTCATTTAGAGATTAGGACATTTGCATTAGGTCTAGTGAGTTCTTGCATGTTTTGGAGTACTTTCTAGGTGATTGGAGGCAATTTGGGCATAATTGGAGAAATGGACCAAAGTAGAGTGCAAAGTTCATCCGAGACGCCGGAAAGATGTGGCTGGAAGGAAGCTTTCCTATCTGAATCAGCTCCAATTACCTTCATGAAAATTGTAGAGGGATGAGTTAGCTGTCCCGAGGAGTTTGAATCAGATCATTCGGACATCTGGTTGGGAGTTATTGAGGTTTTACTGAAGACGTGTCCGCATGGCCGAGATGGTTTCTTCAATACCGAGTCCACTGGTCGGTATTGTCACTCGGCGTAGCAACCTCAGGGCATTACACCGAATCCAAAGCTCGGTGTAGATGCTCGGTATGCAAACAGAAGCAAAACTCCTTAGCTCCGATCCACGATACCGACCCGTGACATCGGTATCTCACCCAAACCAGCCGAGCTCATCTGATGTGTCTGAAAGATCTGCCCGAAAGAAGGGTCTCCAGTCCGAATTAGCTTCGGAGGTCTTCATAGAAGTTCTAGATAATTGAGTTAGCTATCATCTGAAGGTCGTTTCACGTCGTTTGGAGCTGTGGTTAAAACGATACATCAGATTTAGCAAAGACATGTCTGTATGCTGCCCAAACGAGTTCTGCCCGGAGTTGAAGCCCATCAACTACACCGATCAGTTGCACCGACCTGTGGGCTCGGTATTGAAGCCACTCAAGACTAGATTTGACCCATTTCAACCGGGTCAATACCCGGTTTGTCCCGGGTTGACCCGGTTCGCCCACCTTCCTTTAAATAGTCCAAAAACCTAATTTTCATAGGCTAAGCTTTATTTTCTCTCCTTCTCTTGGCACAAAAACGTGGTCTTTGGTTTCTTAGAGGATTTTGGATGATTTTGTATGATTGATCTTGAATTTAATTGCAAGTTTAAGTTTAATCTTCTTAATCTTTCATATTTTCTATTCATTAATCATGGAATCCATCATCTTTCTCATGAGATTTGTTGGGTTCATGAAGATTAGTGAGTAGAACCTTCTTGGATCATTGGGCTTGGTAGATTAGGGGGTTTCTTGGTTAATTATTGATGTCTAGGGCTTAATTATATTGTTTCCTCTCTTATTTGATGGTTTTAATGCTAGATTAGACTTGAGAAAGTTGATCTAGAACTAAGAGCATTTCATGCACACAAGGTGTTTGATGAAATGCCTCAAAGAGTTAAATAAGAGGATTTTCATACTTAGCTCATGAGAGTGATTGTCTAAGGTGATTATTAGCTAATAGAACTTGAGGTTAATGCTTGCTAATTACTTATTTCACAAATGAGAATTTGATCTTGATTTGGTAATTAGCGAAGTG
>PKMM01041060.1:142717-161903 GCA_002933915.1 Eutrema heterophyllum
GTTTATAAAATTCAAAGTTGGATGATTTATTTCACAAGGGTTTACAATGCTTATATAGGAGAAACAAAAACTAACTCTAGTAAAAACTTAACTCTAGTTGAGTAAACATCACTCATAAAATTAAGGAAAAGAAATCAAAACATAATCATAAAAGAAACACACACTTGCACACACTTGCACAAAAGAGAACACACTAGACACAACTTGCACAACTTGCAAATGGTTGGCGCATGAACAGTAACCCGTGAACAGTGCACACGTTTTCAACCTTCTAGATCACCCCAAATAGTTCTTGGCTGCTGGATTTAGATCATAGGTTTTATGGGCTTGTTTTTGGGCTGGGTAATTCACAAAAACAAGTGAAGAACATTGTTGGGCTGTTGTTCTTGGATCATGTTTTAATTGGCCTTGTTTTGGACTTGGATGCAAGTTAAAACAAGTGTTTGGGCTTGATCATGATTTATGTGCCAAATCCCTTCAAATAACCCAGCAATGGCCTTAGCAAGTTTTCTGGTTCTTGCTCTTGTCATAGGTCCTTTCGGAACAAGCAACGTATCTTCTGGTTCAAGCTCACTCTCGGTTGCATGCTCAACTTCAAGCTCATCTTCCTTGCTGCTGCTAGGCACGATCACATCATTTTCCTTCCAATCGATTTACAACACATTTAATTTACGCATTGCTTTCATTTACATATGTTGGTTTAGCTTAATTCGAAACTACATAATCTATTGAGTGAATTCTGGAGTTCTTGTGTTCGACCCCTACTTATACTACAACACTATTTTAGTACTTTTTAGGGTATTAATTTGAGCATATCACTTTGGCGTTATAGTTTTCGGACGTCGAGTCCCTGAGCCGACTGTTTCCACTTGTTTGAGATTTTGAGTAATTTGAATGCAAACTTCTGTTTACTTATCCTAAATCTCTTTTTTCTTTATCACTAATCATGAAACTTAACACTACCTTTATGGATTTTCTTGGTTTTAAAATGATTAGCGAGTAGTTCTCTTTAGAACTTTGGGTATGGTAGATTAAGGTGTTTTCTTGTTAGATCATGATGCTTAGGGCTTAGTTTATATAAAATTCTTACTTATTAGGATTTTATTGTTAGATTAGCTTTGGCCAAGTTGATTTAGAGCTTAGGGAATTTCATGCTCGGAAGGTGTTTGATGAGATTCCCCAACCAAACCTATTACGTGTTATACACTCCTAACCTATGAAAATAGATGTTTAGGGTGTTAATGCGTGTTGATCGCTTAATTGCAAATGGAAGTTTGTTCTTAATTAGGTGATTAGTGTCATTGAAGTGGATTAGTCTAGATTAGTGATATAAGGCCTAAGGATTAATATTGTTTGATTGTTTGAGCATTATAGTTTGGCTAGAGAAAGCCCGAGTCAATTCCCATTACTCGAAGTTTGTTTGTTTAGTCTTGCTTAAATCGTTTAAGTCTTCTAGTTTATCTTTCTAGCTTGGTTTGAATTCAATTTGTGTTAGTACTTTAATTGCTTATGTTTTATGCTTTCATCTTGTTTGTTTGAGTTTAAATTTCATTAGGATTGTTAGACAACCTCTACTTGATTTGCTTAGCTTAAGTAGTATCTTGTATTCTTAGTGCGTTATTCTCATAACTTGAAATTGGAGGGAGAGGAAGCGGACACGTCGATGGATGCGGATTGTGAATGTTTTTTTTTCCGACTTCAAACATCGATCTAGCTTATTTAAAGCGTTTTACCCAAAACAAAATTTGTTAAGTAGATCATTATAAAACTAATCACATGGTGATATTGTTAATTATTATGATTCACATTGTATATCGGATTTTGAAGACCAGTTTCAGACTTGAAACAACGACTTGCTCTATCTATGTATAATTGTCTCCTGGATCTGGTTCCTACTTAGGCCAAGATTTCCAGAGTTCTCTCTTGGAAGGCTTACCGACATTCAATATCTTGTCCCTGGTGGACATGATATGGGAATATATATAGTACTTTGGCGTTATAGTTTTCGGATGTCGAGTACCTGAGCCGACTATTTCCACTTGTATGAGATTTTGAGTAATTTGAATGCAATCTTTTATTTTCTTATCTTAAATCTCTCTTTTCTCTATCACTAATCATGAAACTTAACAGTATCTTCATGGATTTTGTTGGGTTCACAATGATTAGTGAGTAGTTCTCTTTAGAAATTTGTGTATGGTAGATCAGGGTGCTTTCTTGTTAGATCTTGATGCTTTGGGATTAGTTTATATGAAATCCTTACTTATTAGGTGTTTTTAATGCTACATTAGCGTTGGCTAAGTTGAGTTAGAGCTTAGAGAATTTCATGGCCGGGAGATGTTTGATGAAATTCCTCAACCAAACCTATTAAGTGTTTTACATTCCTAACCTATGAAAATGGATGTTTTGGGTCTTTAATAGTTATTTAGACTTGAGATTAATGCTCGTTGATCGCTTAATTGCAAATGGAAGTTTGTTCTCAATTAGGTGATTAGGGCCATTGAAGTGGATTAGTCTAGATTAGTGATCTAAGGCCTAAGGATTAGTAAAGTTTAATTGTTTGAGCATTATTGTTTAGCTAGAGAATGCCCGAGTCAATTCACATTACCCGAAGTTCGTTTGTTTAGTCTTGCTTAAATCGTTTAAGTCTTCTAGTTTATCCTTCTAGCTTGGTTTGAATTCAATTTGTGTTAGTACTTTAATTGCTTATGTTTTATGCTTTCATCTTGTTTGTTTGAGTTTAAATTTCATTAAGATTGTTAGACAATCTCTACTTGATTTGCTTAGCTTAAGTAGTATCTTGTATTCTTAGTGCGTTATTCTCATAACTTGAAATTGGAGGGAGAGGAAGTGGACACGTCGATGGATGCGGATTGTGAATGTTTTTTTTTTCGACTTCAAACGTCGATCTAGCTTATTTAAAATGTTTTATACCCAAAACAAAATTTGTTAAGTAGATCATTATAAAACTAATCACATGGTGATATTGTTAGTTGTTATGATTCACATTGCATATCGGATTTTGAAGACCAGTTTCAGACTTAAAACAACGACTTGCTCTATCTATGTATAACTGTCTCCCGGATCTGGTTCATACTTTTGCCAAGATATCCAGACTTCTCTCTTGGAAGGCTGACCGACATTCAATATCTTGTCCCTGGTGGACATGATATGGGAATATAGTACTTTGGCGTTATAGTTTTCGGACGTCGAGTCCTTGAGCCGACTATTTCCACTTGTATTAGATTTTGAGTAATTTGAATGCAAACTTCTGTTTAGTTATCTTAAATCTCTCTTTTCTTTATCACTAATCATGAAACTTAACACTACCTTTATGGATTTTGTTGGTTTTACAATGATTAGTGAGTAGTTCTCTTTAGAACTTTGGGTATGGTAGATTAGGGTGTTTTCTTGTTAGATCATGATACTTAGGGCTTAGTTAATATGAAATTATTACTTATTAGGTATTTTTAATGCTAGATTAGCTTTGGCCAAGTTGATTTAGAGCTTAGGGAATTTCATGCCCGGAAAGTGTTTGATGAAATTCCCCAACCAAACCTATTTCGTGTTTTACATTCCTAGCCTATGGAAATGGATGTCGAGGGTGTTTAATGGTTAATTAGACTAGAGATTAATGATTGTTGATTGCTTAATTGCAAATAAAAGTTTGTTCTCAATTAGGTGATTAGTGAAGTGATTAGTGTCATGGAAGTGGATTAATCTAGATTAGTGATCTAAGGCCTAGAGATTAGCATTGTTTGATTGTTTGAGCATCATGGTTTTTCTAGAGAATGCCCGAGTCAATTACCATTACCCAAAGTTTGTTTGTCTAGTCTTGCTTAAATCGTTTAAGTCTTCTAGTTTATCTTTCTAGCTTGGTTTGAATTCAATTTGTGTTAGTACTTTAATAGCTTATGTTTTATGTTTTCATCTTGTTTGTTTGAGTTTAAATTTCATTAGGATTGTTAGACAACCTCTACTTGATTTGCTTAGCTTAAGTAGTATCTTGTATTCCTAGTGCGTTGTTCTCATACCTCATTGGACTGATCCCTAAATGCTACAATGACATGAGCATTTGGGTAATTGTTTTATCCACTATCAATTTGGCGCTGTTGCCGGAGAGGTTTAGCAATAGCCATTAGGATTCATATTCTATTTGAGAATAAGTTATTGTGTACACTATGTTGATGCATATCACTAAGTGCATGCATCTCGTTGAGATGATGAATTTTCTCGTATTTGTTGTTAATAACTTGTCTTCCTTGATTCTCTTGTGCTTTCAAAGGTACCAAGACCAAAAGAAGAGAAAATGGAAGGAAAATACCATTTGAGGTGGTGGAGATGGAAATCAAAGAAGCATTCCTAAAGCTCTACAACCTCAAGAATTGGTATCAACTCCTACCCAAGCTCAAGAGAACACCCCAATAATTGGAAGCTTTGATACTCCTCATTGTCATGAGTTGAGTTATGGAATCCATATATACTCCTCCAATAGAAGCCAATGCCTATGAAATTAAGGCAAGTTTGATTAGATTGATTCAAGGCTCTAAGTTCTTGGGGATAGGAATGAAGAACCCTTATGATCATTTCAACTCATTTGAGAGATTGTGTGACACATTTAGGATTGGAGGTATGCTCGGAGATAGTATCAAGCTCATTTTGTTTCCATTTTCTCTTGGAGAAAAGGCAAGCGAATGGGAGATAGCTATACTATCTCACTTGGTCAATTCTTGGGATGATTGCAAGAGGATCTTCCTTCTAAGGTTCTGTCCCAAACAAAAAATGATCTATATTAGGAATGACATCTTGAGCTTCAAACAAGGCATCCATGAAACCTTTCATGAGGTGTGGAAGAGACTTAAAGTGTGACACCCGTCTTTTAACTTGCTCTGATACCAAATTCTGACACCCGTCTTTTAACTTGCTCTGATACCAAATTGTAACACCCGTCCTTTACCTTCCTCAAGACGGCATGTCACGAGTTAACTTATTCCACAAGTAACCACACTTAACCGGAAATAACCAATCATAGTCTTTATTTCAATTGAACATTTCTTTCCCATAAAGTCAACACATCCATTATTAAATCCAATAATTTAAAACCGTAAATCCGTTATAAATATAATCCAGTAAATAAACCCCGAAACCCAAATCCAGCACCACGCGAACTCGGCACTAACAGCTACTCCTCATTCTCACCTGCAAGAAGAGAGGGGTGAGTAATTGGATTACTCAGCGAGGGCAAGCTTTAGGCTCACGAATTCACCATACACAAATACATCCAGAGAATCACAAAGTCTAAACCTAAAACAAGCAGGAAAACACGTGTCAACGACACACACCCAAACTACAAGTGGGACTACGTCCCACAACATCTCCGCAGAGCGCGGACCAGGATACCATGTGACGACACACGCGCATCCCTAGTGCCTACAGGATCCCTCGTGCCTAAGCACTTCTTCCAGCACTTTAACCGATCCCTCGTGCCTTAGCACTTCATCGAGAACTTTACTATACGGCCTCATCAGCCACCATCTTGACCTATCAAGCATCCCGCTCCCTTAGCACACTAACATTTCCCTGCATTCAATAATTTATTTAACACACAATAACACGCATCACATATTCGTTCTAGCATTTATCCTCAAGATACTAATTCTTTAATCTCATACATTTATATATTTATATATAAAAATATTTATACACTCAACAAACAAATACGGATTATTTATAAAGTATATAACCCGCATGTATACTAATTGGCTTAACCCTAGACTAAGTAATTAACGGGATATATGTGTATATGAAGAAAGCACGAACTCGTTCCTCACCTTAGCAATTCGGGTATGATTTTCTCTGTTTTGGACTAGCGGGAATGATAATCTGGTTCAAGAATAATCCTGGTCTGCATTGGTTTATTTTAACCGGGTCAATATTAATTCCGATTAATATCCCCAATTAATTTCACTAACTTGTAACAAATCCTTAGTTACGGGTTAATGGGTTTAAATCTATTTATGAATTTTCCTCGATTTTTGGTTTAGCTAAACCGATATTTAATTGATTAATATCTATTTATTCAATTAAATCCTTAAACCAATTCCAACTTCAATTAAACCAGGTTGAACCAACTCCAAATCAATTTAATTCTCTAACCGAATTAAACCAACAAACCAAAGTAAACCAACAATATAATTATCAATCCCTAAATTCACTCATCTTGATTATCGAGCGTGGGCTGAAGCAATGAAGACACACATGTTGACTTGGTTGACCAAGGTAGATGGTACACGATCGTGAAGGAGTAGCGGAGACGTGCGGCGGAGACGTGCGGCGAAGACGACTAACACCGGTGGCTGCTCGGATCGGCAAACGGACAACGGCTGAGCGACAGTGATGCTGAGGCAAGGCTGGCGGAGCAGATCGGAGCAACGGTCGCCGACGGGAGGCTCGGGTAATTAGTTGCAGAGTTTGCTTGCGCTGCAAGAAACAACTCAAGCGCACCCTAGATCGTGATCCCTTGGCGCGATGGTGCTGCGGTGGCTCTCCAACGACGGTGGTGTCCTCCCAGGTGCACGGTAGTGGCTCAGCGACGAAGATCAGAGGTGGTAGTGGTGACTCGGATCGCACCTCCCCTTCACCCCTTCACGTACGAAGACTACACGAAGAAGAAGAAAAAGAGATGGCGTGCGGTGGCTCCGGTGCTAGCGGAATCTTCTCCAGGGGTGAGCAGTTCACGGTGGTGGTGCTCAGGAGGTGACGGTGATGACATATGGCACATCGGAGACTCCACGTCTCTCCTCCTCCTTACGGTCGGTGTGAACGATGGGTGTCGGTGGCTCTCCTCCTCTCTCTCTTCTTTCTCTCTTCTTTTCGCGACTCTTCTTTCTTTTTCTCTTCTCTTTCCCGTTTTCCACCTTTCCTCCTCTTTTCTTATAATAAAAATTAGTGGGTGTAATAATTAAAGGTGGTGGACGTAAAGCAAGGTAGCGATGTAAAGTGAAGGTGGGGGAGTTAGATGAACGTGGGGAGTTAGGTGAGGTGGAGTTGGGATGTTACATAAAAGATACACTCGGGATTGTTCCTCTCATGGATTCAAGAAAGAAGCTATTCTTAGTATTTTGTATTGGGGAGTTGATAAGAAACATAAATGGACATTGGATGTAGCTAGCAAATGGCGTTTTGCAAACTTCACTGTGGAACAAGGAGAGCTACTTATTGAGAATTTGGCTAAAAATGATGAAAGCTACAATGAGGGACATGGTACAACACCTCTTGAAGGATCATATGAAGACTCCGAATGGAAATACTTGCAAGATAAATTGGATAAAATGGAAAAGCTCATAAGTGTGCAACAAAGAGGAGTTAGTTTCATTCATGAGCAACAACAAGAGGAAGTTAATTTCGTGCTCAACAATGGGAATTATAACCAAGGGAGTAGGCTTCTCAATCAATGGTCTAACCATGGAGTTCAAGGAAATCAACAAGGCTACCAAGAGAACCATGAGAATTCTCAAATCTCTACCCAAGAGGAGAAACAAATAAAGGTACTCCATCAAATCCTAGAGGGTCAACAAATGAATGAAATTAAGTTTGGCAAAATGATGAGAGCAATGGATGACAAGACTAAGGGCTTATATGATGAGTTAACCCTTAAGATAGAGCAATTAGCCTCACATTTGGAAACCATAGAATTCAAATTGTATGATTTATTGGAGAAATGACGAAAACCGTGTGAAGTATCGTTTTTGTCACAAACCTCAGTATCAGAAAATGAGTGGTAGAGTACTTGTTCCACATAAAAAAATGTGGTATTTGCCGGTAACAGAGAGGTTGAAGAGATTATATCAATCCGAGCGCACGGTGATATTCTCATAATTTAAATGTTTCAACTTGTATTTTAGTTAACATTCTCTTATCATTTGCATGAATAATCATAGTTTTGTCTAGCATTTTGGTCTTTATTAGAGTTTAGGATGTTGCATTAGGTCCTATAAAGTCTTTGCATGTTTTTGGAAGTGTATCTAGGTACTTTGTGACACATTGGAGGTGATATGGAGACATGGATTCGAGAACATTTGGCTTTGAAGCAAAGGAAATGAAGTTAGGAGCAAAAAGGAAGACAAGGCGAGCACACCGACCCCACCATCCGGTGTCCCGTCCGGTGCAAGGACAAAACATTTTGTTGCTAAGCACTGGACCAAGCCCTTGTCCAGCACCGACCCACCGTCTGGTGTTGCCCCTTTTCTCTTGCCCAGCACCGAAGCCACCGTTCGGTGCGCCCATCCGGTGTCGATCTTCAGGGAATTTGCACCGACCCGTCCGTCCGGTGCCATAGTCCGGTGCAGGGACAGAAGCTAAGCACCGGTCCGGTCCATCACTCCACACCGAGCCACCGTCCGGCACCCATCTCACCTCGTCCAAGGCAAATCGTTCCCCATCGAACCACCACACCGGACCGTCCGGTCGGTGTAGAAGCCCACGACCCATCTCGACCGGGTCGGTACCCGGTTTGTTCCGGGTCGACCCGGTTCGGCCATTGTTCACTATTTAAGACCTAAACCTAATTTTTCTCAAGTTAAGTCTTTTCTTATGCTAAAACCCTCTCTAAGTGGGTTCTAAGTGATTTGTAAGAGATACCTTCTTGATTTATGCAACTTAAGTTTGGATCCTTTGATTTTTATCTTCTATCTCTTTTTTCTTAATCAAAACATCATCTAATCATGGGATTAAACATGTTCTTCATAGGATTTGTGGGACTCTCCATGATTAGTGAGTAGTCATTTAGGATTTGAGGGTTTGGTAGATTTAGGGTGACTCCATGATTAGATTATTAGATTTCCCTTCTTGATTAGTACTATTAATGCTAAATCTAGCTTGAGAAAGTGGATTTAGATCAAATGGCATTTCACACCCACAAGGTGTTTGATGAAATGCCTTGATGAACTAATTAAGAGATATTCATTTCTAGCCTATGATAGTAGTTGTCTAGAGTGATTATTGGTTGATCTTGATTGTTAAACTTAATGCTTACCAATTAATTATCCACAAATGAGAATTTGATCTTGGATTAGTAATTAGCAAAGGTGATTAGAGCCTTGAGAGAGAATTAGTCATAATTAATGATCTTTGCCTAGGGATTAGTATTGCTTGAGTTTTGGACATCATTAATTAGCCATGGATCACCTTATTTCAATTGCCTTATCCTTGAATTCGCCTTTATCTATTGCATTACCCTCGTTTAGTTTTGCTAGCTCTTGATATTGTCTTTAATTTGAATTAGCTTGTTAGAATTAAAACTAAAACCAACTTTGTTGCTTGAATTAAGTAGTTCTATGCATTCTTAGCGATTGAATTGAAACCCATTTGGATTGATCCTCAAATACTACAATGACACAAGTAAGGTTTGAGTAATTGATTAGGAAAAATCCTACTATAAATTTGGCGCCGTTGCCGATTGGGTTTAGCTTTCAACATTAAGATTTTAGATCTTCTTGAGATTAAGCTTTCTTTCTACTTTTGTTACTAATCTCTTTCACTTCTTCTTGCCATCTCTATCTTATAGATGCATGCATACTCGTTCTAGAGGCTAGGACAACCTAGTTCAAGCACGGGACGACATTCACTTATTGGAACGAGGGACTAGAGCAATGAGACAAAGGGAACGACAACTACACGTCGAACGTTTGGGTATGGAGAACTTAGACGACGTGCCGGTTGGTAACAACAACGGGCAATTTGCCAATCAACAAGACAATGGTGGTAATGGAAACCACCACGCCCAAGGTGGACAAGCTCCACACGTCCCACCACCACCCGCCCGACAAGTGAGAGCCCCTAACCACCCCCCAAGGGCTCAAAACGTAGTTGGCGTGGGTGATGCGGCCAATGCTCATCAAAACCGTCTAGGGATCCAAGGTCCTCTGGTGGAGAACAATAACTTCAAAGTGAAGGCGGGGTTGATCAATATGGTTCAAGGCAACAAATTCCATGGCCTATCTATGGAGGAACCTGATATATCATGGTTTTTACCCGTTTTTAACCATGATATAGGTCTTATTTATATAGTCTTTCTAGTATTTTTGGAGTCTTTTTGAGTCTTTAGGTATGTTAGGAGCCAAATTGGAGATATTGAAGCATTCTTAAGCATTTTGGAGCTGAACAAGGATCATGTATAGCTTTTGAGGGTCGACATGAAGTCTTTGTATCGATCGATACCACTAATGGTATCGGTCGATACCAATCGCATGAAGAAAGGAAAACGCGACTTTTCCTTATCTGAAGAAACTGCACTTTGGTCCAGAAGTCTTTATTATTTACAAGAAGTCCCAAAACGTGTTTTTAGCATTTAATTAGGGTTTTCAGCTACTTTGGTTGAGTACGCTTTATTTTACTCTGGTTTTTGTGAGAGAGCTCTCTGAGGGAGACAAGTCTGAAACTCTGTTCGTCCGAGAGAAGATTTCAAACCCTTTTCTTACTCTCTTCTTTATTATTTATTCAGAGATTTATTCAATCATGTTTATTGTTTCAATCTCCATGTCTGAGTAGATCTCTTGTTAGGTTTAGGGTTCTTAATAAAGGATCTCTTTGAATGTTAGGTTAATTAGTTGGTTAGGGTTCATAATCTGAATTAGTTCTTCACCATAGGTTGATCTCAAAGCTAACTCTAGGTTGACGAATCTGGAACTTAGATCTTAGGTTAATCGATTAGGCACGACAGTGCAATTGATAATCTGATAGAACTTAGGGTGAGCAAAATAGCTATCCGCAAATAGATTTGGTTTAGTTGTTTTGTGAACATATCAAACCTGAACTTTAATGTTGGTTTAGATCTTTAGGATTTGCAAAGAGATTTGGGATTCTGGGATTTAGACTTAGATAATTCTCGCAACGACAGTTGGTTAATTATAGTTTAGTGATTTGAGTTCAAGAACCGTGCATAACCTGAACCCTGACTAGTTGGTTAATCTGCATTATTTGATTTCCTGAGAAATACCCTGAACCTATCTCTCCTCCATTGAATTTACAACACTTTAACTACGTTATAATTTCATGTTTCATTGATTTACTTAGCTTAATTCTTATCTATATAATCTATTGTGTGATTCTTGAGTCTATGTGGATTCGACCCCTAAGTACTGCAACGACAAAGCTTTAGTACTGTAGGGTATTACTTTTGAGCTTATAAAAATTTGGCGCCGTTGCCGGGGACTCTAAATTCGCCATTAGATTTCAGCTTAAGAATTTCGACTAAGTTCGACGGTGTCGACCGATACCCAACTGGTGTCGGTCGATACTCGTTGTATTTTATTTTTATTTTTGTTACTTACGTGCTTTGACTTTTGTGTTTCAGGTGTATGCCTAATCGCGAAACCAGAAGAAACAAGAGCACTCAGCTAGTTAATCTTTCCAACGAGGAACTAGCACTTTTGGAACGCACAAACAGGAAAGCAAAGAGGCCAGCAGAGATGAACAATCCAGTGATTTTGGTTCGTGATGATGCTGGAGCTTTCAGAGACCGAGAGGGTCATTTGTGCAATGAGAGAAGGCAACGACTTGATGGAGATGGAAACATCATTGTCCCTCCAGCTGTTGTTGAGGAGATTGTCGCTGGGAATGTTGGGAATGATGTGGTTGATCGTGGTAGAACAATTGGTGAGTACAATAGGCCTGATCAGTTCTATGCCAATCGATCAGCGATTCGCCCTCATGCTTTTCAGAGGAATGACTTTGAGCTGAAACCTGCATACTTCGCTCTTGTTGGTCAGCACCCTTTTCATGGTCTTTCTCATGAACACCCTATGGATCACATTGAGAGGTTTGAGGACTTGGTCACTAGCATGAAGTACAATGGAGTGTCAAACGATTACCTCCTCTGTAAGCTCTTCCCATACTTTCTTGGTGGAGATGCAGCTTATTGGCTTAAGCAGTTACCTCCTGGATCACTGACTACCTGGGAAGAGACTAAGAATGCGTTCTTGAACAATTTTTATGATGATGCAAGATCTGAGGAGCTTAGGAACAAGATCTCCCAGTTTTCTCAGGGAACGACTGAGGCATTTAAGGCTGCTTGGGTGAGATTCAGGTCGTATCAGAGGGATTGTCCACATCACGGTTTCACTAAAGTTCAGTTGCTGGGTATTTTCTTCAGAGGGATTGGTTGGAGGTACCAGATGTCTTTGGATACTACGAGTAATGAGAATTTCAACACCAGGTATCCTGACGATGCTTATGTGCTTATTGAGAACTTGGCGTCTAGCAATAGTACCAAGAATGCAGACATGGAGCGCAAGAAGCAAGCTAGTAACTTGGATGGTAGTCAAATCGCAGAGGTGAAGGCTAAGCTGGATTCGATGCACAATATGTTGATGGGAAAGACAAAGAAGGATGTCCTCTTTGCTGCTGATGTCAAGAATTTCGAAAAAGATGAAGTGGAAGACGTTAACTACATTGGTGGAGCTGGGTTTCAAGGTCAAAGGTATCAATACCAGCAAAACAACAACCGAAACTTTACCAACAATGCTCAGCAAGGAGGGTACAAGTCTGAAGTCAAAAATCCTGAAAGCAAAGTTGAATCTATGCTGGAACAGATTCTTGAGGGACAACAGAAGATGACAGTAGACTTTAATGGGAAGATGGATGCCATGTATACAGATCTGAATGGGAAAATTGAGTCTCTCAACACTCATCAGAAGATGCTGGAAACTCAAATAACTGAGACTGCAACAGCTGTCAAGGGAAAGATGGTTCATTCACAGAATGAATACGTCAATGCAATCACCTTGAGGAATGGAAAAGAGGTCAATCCAGGAGTGAAAATTGGCCTAACTGCAGGAAATTTCGTCGATCTTGACGATGAGGGTTCAAAAATTCCCAGGGTATCGACCGACACCAGTGCAGATAATTTCACGGGACATCTCAAAACCCCGTGTATCGATCGATACCACCCCTGTATCGATCGACACTGACCATGTAGTCGAGAAGACACTTGAGTTGACGCCAGAGAGGGTTTACAAACCGAGGATAACTTACCCTAGGCCTATTGGGAAGACTGTTGAGGAGAATGTTTACAAGCCTAAGGTGCCATATCCTATGCCACCTAGACATCTCAGAGATCTCATTACTGCAGAGAAGTTGCTCGGGTTTGAGAAGATGGTAAGGAGGATTCCCCACACGATGTCTTTTGAAGAAGCGTTGGAAAACCGCCCTTTGCTTAGTCACTTCCGAGACAGCATAGAAACTCTAGAAGAGATCAAGGCACTCTTCATCAAGGCAAGAAGCACACCACCACCAATGAAGCAGTTGACTAAAAGAGAAGACCCAGGAAAACTTTCGGTTCCATGCTCTATCTCTGGAGTTGAATTCAAAGAGTCTCTCGTTGATTCAGGGTCTAGCGTCAATGTTATGTCAAGGGCAATTGCATAGAGATTGAGAATTGCTGATATCGATCTCCTAAGATGACTCTCACATTTGTGAACTCCTCCACCTCAGTTCCATACGGTACAATCCATGATTTGCTTGTTAAAGTAGGAGATTGTCTGGTTCCTACTGATTTTCAGGTTGTGGAGATGAGTGCAAGATCTAGTACACCTTTGATTCTTGGAAGACCGTTCATGGCTACAGTTGGTGCAGTTATAGACACGTCCAGTAAGAGAATCTCATTCTCATACATTGACAAGGAGATCTCCTATAAAGCCATCCCTTATGGAAGAGCTCCCAAACATATCTCTTGCATCACCGTTGTTACAGGAGAGACGTTGATGGTTGATCTTTTGGAAAAGCCTTATGATGAGTCAACTGTCATAGACGTTTTAGATGGTCCTTCTATCATCACGAAGAGAGACATCACAACGGCTAAGGCAAAGAAGAAGGTGAAGAGCAAAAGAGTCAAGGGTGCTGCCTATATGACTTTAATCCCTCAGAAGTGTGATGGAGATTCGATTGAGTATAAGGTGAAGTGCAAAGGAACCTCAAAACCATTCTCTAAGGCTAGAGTTATTCTTACTTCGGAGCTGAAAGAGAAAGGAAAAGAGGTTGTGGAGAGCATGTTGAGCAGAACTCTGAAGCTGGAAGTGTCTAGTTGTAGAACTTGCCTGGGAGTAAGTTCTCAATTTTTTCCTGACTGATCACCTGAGCCAAAGTCAAGCTAGTGACGTAAAACAAGCGCTTGGTGGGAGGCAACCCACTGGTGAGTTTGTACATAAGTTCTTTTATTTCTTTTGATTTTTGTTTTTGGGTTTTTGTGTTTTATGTGAATCAGATGCAAAGGGGCTCAGTGTCGGGCGACACCAGAGTGGTGTCGGTCGACACCACACTATTCAAAAAAAAAAAAAAAAAAAAGAGTGTGGTGAGCGTGGAGGCAACCCACTGGGACAAACAGAGCAACATTGCATCAAATGTCGATGAAAAGAAGTTTTGTGTCAACCTAAGCCTGGTATCGCTCGATACCAGTGATGTGTGTTGGTCGACACTCCTACCCCAATCCGGTAACTTCTTTGCTTTTTCCACATCCACTCAGTTCTTATGGTTTCTTTTACCAACTCTAGACTAGATAAGACTGGGGACAATGTTGTTTAAGTCTGGCGGAGGTGGTTGCTGACAGTGTGTTTGTTTTTCTTAGAGTCAGTCGTTCTTGAGTCAGTTTGTTGTTAATTTTATTGAGTCAAAACCTGTTGGCGATTATGATCTTTTTCTTGAATCTATTGTTCTGACTTAGCTTCTAAGTGACCATTGTTACAGAATCAGTTCTAGATCGGACTAATGAAAAATCCAAAGGCTGACCAGTTAACTAGAATACACCCATGTTTCCAGCAGAGTTCATTCAAGCCTAAGCTAATTCTTTGCACTTCATCGATGTGATTGATGTCCATAGAGCTTGATTCCTCATTCATATTTGACAAAGGAACTCATGTGTAGAAAGTAATTGTATTCCTCTCCCTTGTTATAAGTTAATAAATAAAAGCATGAAAAGATGAAATGATTTTCTTCTGAGTAGAGGGTTAGGAAAATTTCTAGCGATCCCATTATTTTACTTGGAAAGGAATGATCACACAAAGGTAGGAAGCGAGGTTAGGAAAATTTCCCGTGATACCATTATTCGCCTACGCCTTTGATACATAGAGAGGAGAAGAACCGGGGATTCGGTGGCAAACACCATCAGTACTCGTGTCTCTAAACCTTAATATGTATATGCAAATCTAAAAAAAAAAAAAAAAAAAAAAAGAGAACATGATGAGAAATGAGTCTGGGGGAGAGGAAACAATACCAAAAAGTGTGAAAATTAGGTGGTTCTTTTGTCATGATATTGTATGGGAAAAAGTTTAGAAGGTTCTTGGCATTGATTACAGCGATGAAACTGGCGATGAGGGCTTTATTGGACAATGCTGCGAAATAATGTGTGTAGTCTGGGAAGCTGCGAATGTCTACGGAGAAGTACATGGTGGTTAGATTTGGAACTGGTTACATGATATGTGGAGCACTAAGGAAAAGGGTCATTGCAATGTTTCAAGAACATGTGAGTCTCTGTGTTTTTCAAACTTCTTTCTCTTGTTTAGCTTTCTGTTTGCTTGAGGGCAAGCAAATGCTAAGTCTGAGGGAGATGAGATATCATGGTTTTTACCCGTTTTTAACCATGATATAGGTCTTATTTATAGAGTCTTTCTAGTATTTTTGGAGCCTTTTTGAGTCTTTTCAGGTTTAGGTACGTTAGGAGCCAAATTGGAGATATTGAAGCATTCTGGAGCATTTTGGAGCTGAACAAGGATCATGAAGCTTTTGAGGGTCAACATGAGGTCTCTGTATCGATCGACACCACTAATGGTATCGGTCGATACCAATCGCATGAAGAAAGGAAAACGCGACTTTTCCTTATCTGAAGAAACTGCACTTTGGTCCAGAAGTCTTTATTATTTATAAGAAGTCCCAAAACATGTTTTTAGCATTTAATTAGGTTTTTCAGCCACTTTGGTTGAGTACGCTTTATTTTACTCTGGTTTTTGTGAGAGAGCTCTCTGAGGGAGACAAGTCTAAAACTCTGTTCGTCCGAGAGAAGATTTCGAAACCTTTTGTTACTATCTTCTTTATTATTTATTCAGAGATTTATTCAATCATGTTTATTGTTTCAATCTCCATGTCTGAGTAGATCTCTTGTTAGGTTTAGGGTTCTCAATAAAGGATCTCTTTGAATATTAGGTTAATTAGTTGGTTAGAGTTCATAATCTGAATTCGTTCTTCACCATAGGTTGTTCTCAAAGCTAACTCTAGGTTGACGAATCTAGAACTTAGATCTTAGGTTAATTTGATTTAGGCACGACAGTGCAATTGATAATCTGATAGAACTTATGGTGAGCAAAATAGCTATCCGCAAAGATATTTGGTTTAGTTGTTTTGTGAACATATCAAACCTGAACTTTAATGTTGGTTTAGATCTTTAGGATTTGCAAAGAGATTTGGGATTCTGGGATTTAGACTTAGATAATTCTCGTAACGACAGTTGGTTAATTATAGTTTAGTGATTTTATTTCAAGAACCATGCATAACCTGAACCCTGACTAGTTGGTTAATCTGCATTTTTTTTATTTCCTAAGAAATACCCTGAACCTATCTCTCCTCTATTGAATTTACAACACTTTAACTACGATATAATTTCCTGTTTCATTGATTTACTTAGCTTAATTCTTATCTATATAATCTATTGTGTGATTCTTGAGTCTCTGTGGATTCGACCCCTAAGTACTGCAATGACAAAGCTTTAGTACTGTAGGGTATTACTTTTGAGCTTATCAGACCCGTTGGATCATATTGATCAATTCGATAGGATATGCGGGCTAACCAAGATGAACGGTGTCTCGGAAGACGGTTTCAAGCTAAGACTCTTCCCATTCTCCCTTGGAGATAAGGCACATCAATGGGAGAAGAATCTACCTCAAGGCTCCATCACGTCTTGGGACGATTGCAAGCGAGCTTTCCTTGCTAAGTTTTTCTCACCGGCCCGAACCGCCAAGTTGTAAAACGAAATCTCTAGCTTCACCCAAAGATCAAACGAGTCCTTCAACGAAGCATGGGAAAGTTTTCGAAGCTACACTTCTCAATGCCCTCATCATGGCTTCTCCAATGCATCTCTCCTAAGCACCCTCTACCGCGGTGCTTTGCCCAAGATAAGGATGCTTCTAGACACGGCCTCCAGTGGGAACTTCTTGGCCAAAGATGTTGATGAAGCCATGGAACTAGTTGAGAATCTAGCTCAAAGTGACGGGACCTATGGAGATGACTACGATAGAGCAACCCGAATGACTAGTGATTTAGAAGAGCAAAAGAGGACCAAGGAAATAAAGAGCCTCAATGACAAGATAGACAAGCTTCTAAGATATTCTCAAAAGCAAGTTCATTTTGTTGGAGACTATGAGGACAACCAAGGTTATCAAGATGAAGTTGTGGACTTGAGCACACAAGAGGAGATAAATTATGTGGGTAACAAAGGCTACCAACGGGGTGGATTCAACAACAACTACCGAAACCACCCTAACTTCTCTTACCGGAACCCAAATGTGGAGAATCCACAAGATCAAGTGTATCCTCAACAACACCAAGGCAACCAAGGTGGTCAACAAAGGAATTTCACTTCCCAACAACAAGGTCAAGCTTCCAACAACCAAGGCTATGTTCCTAAGAATACTTTTCAAGGGAACCAAGGCGGGTTTCAAGCCAAAGCACCTTTCATTGCTCCACCCGGTTTTCAACAAGGCTTTGCGCTTCAAGGTCAAGCAACTACGTCTAAACCGCAAGAGCTTGACTTGAACACCATGTTTCAACAACTTCTCAAGGGACAAGCGAAGATCAAAACAAGGGTAGATTGTTCTTACAACGATCTTAACTCCAAGCTTGAGACATTGAGTTCCAAGGTTAAGCAACTTGAAGGCAAAGGAGCCGTTTCTTCTTCACAGTCACAAGGCCAACTACCGGGAAAGCCTGAGGATCATGGGAAGACGACATTTACATGTCCTTATGGCACATTCGCCTACAGCAGAATGCCATTTGGATTATGTAACGCTCCAGCGACATTTCAGAGGTGTATGATGTCTATCTTCACATACATGATTGAGGAGTTTATGGAGGTGTTCATGGATGATTTTTCAGTTTATGGATCGTCATTCAAGAACTGTCTGGATAACTTGTACAAGGTGCTACAGAGATGCGAGGAGAAACACTTGGTCCTTAATTGGGAAAAGTGTCACTTTATGGTTCAAGAGGGCATCGTTCTTGGGCACAAGGTTTCTAAGGCTGGGATCGAGGTTGACAAAGCTAAGATTCAAGTCGTGACAAGCCTACAACCACCGAAATCTGTGAAGGACATTCGAAGCTTCCTTGGTCATGCTAGGGTTTATCGACGTTTCATCAAGGACTTCTCCAAGCTTGCCCGCCCACTCACCGCCCTGTTATGCAAAGAAGTCACATTTGATTTCACCCCTGATTGCCTTGCAGCCTTTGAGGAGATTAAGAAAGCATTGGTGAGTGCTCCTATTGTCCAACCTCCGGATTGGAATCTACCTTTTGAGGTTATGTGCGACGCGAGCGATTTTGCAGTTGGTTCAGTTATGGGTCAGAGGAAAGACAAGAAACTTCATGTTATCTACTATGCCAGCAGGACGTTGGATGATGCTCAGAGGAACTACAGCACCACAGAGAAGGAGTTACTTGCCGTTGTTTTCTCTTTTGAGAAGTTTCGATCCTATTTGATTGGGAGTAAGGTGACCGTCCACACAGATCATGCAGCTCTCAAGTACTTGCTGTAGAATAAGGATCTCAAGCCTCGCTTATGTCGTTGGGTTCTTTTGCTCCAAGGTTTCGACATCGAAGTTAAGGACAAAAAGGGCGTCGAGAACGGAGTTGCAGACCATCTCTCGAGGATGAGAATCGATGAAGACGTGCCTATTGATGATTTCCTACCTGAGGAGAACATTTACTTCATCGAGACTGGGTTTCACAGAGTTTCTGCCGAAAATCTGCAATTTTCACGAGCTGCAGGTTTTGGTGTCGATCGATACTCACCTAGTATCGGTCGATACCCGTCGCCAGCCAGACCATTTTTGCCTATGGATCACTTTGATGTTGAGGAATTTCTAGCTGCTGTGGCTACTCCTGCTCGACCTTGGTATGCTGATATCGCCAATTATCTTGCTGCAGCTGACGA
>PKMM01041060.1:162258-243118 GCA_002933915.1 Eutrema heterophyllum
ATTATTTTCTTTATGTGAATTATCTTTTTTTATTTCAAATAAAAATTGGTAATCTTAATAAAGTTTTCTAATAGTAGAGATATTATTTAAATTACAATATCTAAATTAAATCTAAATTAATATATAGTTATTATTATTATAAATATACAACAGATTTTTGTGATTTTTGGTAAGTACTCTAGGCTTTTGATGCTTTCTTCTTAGTTCTTGAAACTTCTAGGGAATGATATTTTCAGAGAAAGCTCAAGCTCTGAACCAACATACTCATAAGGAGTGTTGTCTCTATAGAAATACTCCAAGGCTGTTTTAATCAACAGAGACATAAGAAATAGAGAGAAAACAGTTTTGAACTGAAATGGTTGAATACAAACCAAGGAAATCAATATGGTTTTCACACTGTTGAGAGGAGAACTCCAACGTTGTTCAAGTAGACAAAACTCATTTTCTTTTAATATAATAAGATATGATGACTCTAACATCTACCAATTGGCCAATTTATTTGTATAACTTTGTATAGCATCTACCAATTGACAATTTACTATTTGTGTTAAGATTCCTCAACACATAATTTTCATAAGTAAACGTAACTTAAAAAGCAGATGAGGAAAATTTTACACAATAAAAAAACATACTAGACTTTGTTCATTGTGTTCTTCTTCTTCATTGTTGTCCTTTTCTTCCCTCGTAAGGCAGTAAAACGTATACTTATGCTTTTCTCATACTGAACCCCGAGAAACTTGAGATTGACAGAAAACAGAGGGATATGTATAATTACAAACAAAAAGCATAAGAAAAGAAAAAGCATACCATTCAAGACGTAATGATGCATTCATTGTTCGAAATAATATCATATGCTATTTAAACTGTAAGCTAATAAATATATGCAAAAAACACATATATGAACATGAAAATAATTATACAAAGAAAACAAATATATGAACTTGAAAACAATTATACAAAAAAAGAAAACTAACATTTAAATAGTGGAAACAAACGATAGTAGTAAATAGCAATTTGTGTTTTTTGAATCTATTAGAACCATTTCAATCGTTTCCACTGCATCCCCATGATACAGTTTTCAATCTTATTATCTTGACCTTTATATTTACATGTTCTTTAAGGGTTTCAACTTTCAAGTTTGAAACTTTACTAAAAGATGCCATGAAATATAAAGGTTAGAAAGCTTGGAAACTGAACATGAATGCTCTTGGAAAAAACGTTTGATTTGTGTGATAAATGAAACGGATGAACTTCACACTTCTTATATAGGGATTTGATTAGTTAGGATTCATAATCCCCTATATTTTTGGGATTTTGTAAAAAGATTTTGTAGTTGTTATAGATCTTGTTCATTAAATTGGCGAGATTTAACTTAAAAAGAACATAAGTTAAAAACTGAAAATCCATTCAAAATTGATATCGTTAGGTATATTATATAGCTAACCCAATATTTAAGCGATATACTGTTTTTCGTACATTCCATAAATCAGCTTAGAGGATTGGGTATGATTCTCAGATTTCACGGAAATTGAATATCCATTGGGGTTTGAATATTACTCGTTCAGAATGATACTATCTTCCGAATATATAGTACATTCCCATATTTAAAAAATGTATTTTCCTGTTTATTTAGAATTAATAACTCACATTTTCAAATTTTATTTCCCTCCCTTGATGACATATATACAAATTATATAGAAGAAGGAGCAAGTGGGCCAGTGGTTGCCACACCTCTGCTGCCATCTTATCGGTGTCGAGTTCGACTTCACATGTCCTCCATGTGTGAGAGTATTTGGCTATTGGACCGGTCTGTTGTAGCCCAAAATGATGACAAAAAAAATATATATAAATTATATATGTAATTGCTACAAAATTATATTCAATTTTTCATATATTCTGTTGGAGTTTGAATATTTGAAAACTTTTAAAAACAATGTTTCATGTGTTTTTGTAAAAGTTTTTACACTGTTAAAATTTAAAAAATGTTTTTATATGAACAATTGAACTAAACGTATTTAAAACAATTTTATTTGATTTGATGTTTGGTTATTAAAAATTTGCAAAACAATGTTTCAATTGTTTTTATAATATTTAACAAAAACCATACACTAAATAAATAGGGATAGACAAGAGAAAAAACGTAAATGTAGAAACCATAAAAAAAACATTTATGTGCATTTACAAAAGAAATATTTTATGTATAGCTAAACGTATTAAAAATTAAAAATAATTAGGATAAACTTATTTTAATTTTTTAAATACATTTGTGTGCATTTACAAAATTTTGCAAAAAATAAATCAGAAGAATTATATAATATGTAGCGTTTAATTTTTAAAGTTATATGTTTGTAATATGTAATATGTTTTGGAAAAAAATTATTTTTGTAATATGTAATTTATAATAATCAATTTTATTTATAATTTTTAATTTAATTTTTGGGATAGTCACATTTAGAATTATAATGTTTATTTAGAATTAATAACTCACATTACATATTACAAAAATATTAAAAATTAATATATATATATATATATGTATATATATAATCGGATTAATTAATTAAACTATTCTTTAATTGAACCAAATATAATTGATTTTTAAATTTAACCAAAAATATATGTTTGGCAACATAAATAAAAAAAAAAGAATAATAGTTATTCAGTATAAGAATAGACTAAATTATATTTTTTCCTGTTTGGACACAAATGTTACCTTATTTTAATAGTATAAATTAATATCATACTAACAATACTCAATGTTTTACTTCATAGCTTGGCTAATTACCTTAATGGTATATTCTCCTAAAAGTCACCACCGACTTGCACGTATGGGTCGAAGTCCCACGTCGCAGTTGAAAAAAAAGTGGGCAATACTCCCAAAATAATAAAGAAGAGATATTTGCAAGATTAGACACTTATTTTAGATTTTGTTAATTTTTAGCATTTAAAAAAAATTAAATTTATAACATTTTCGTCTGTCAAAAGATCATTGTAAAAGATCATTTTATCTTTCCTTTTGCTTTACCGTGTACCGTACACCACCATCCACTCCGTACTGATAATACTGTAGCATCAACATCTACAGAAAAATTGGAGATGTACTGCTAAAAACCTAAATAAGTATAAATATGCTACAAAACTATAACTAAACCTAAAATAAATGATAAACCATGCAAAATCCCCAAAAAAGAATGATAAAATTAAGGGGTCTCGTCAAAATTGTGTTGGTGTTTGTATGTTTGCTAGTTCAAATATTGAGTCTGACTGGTGCATGTGTTAAGAATTTTTTTTTTTTAAGATATCAAAGTTTTTTGCTTTCAGAAATGGAAAACCTTTGATTACAGAAAAAGTATTAAAAAGCAAGATTTAGAGGAATAAGTTTTCCATTCTTCTTTTTCTCTTTTGGTGCAATCAGAGTATCAGACAACACTTTTCTCTCAAATAGATTTGAAAATATATGTAATAGTCACCTATGTCCACCATCTCGAACCCATATAAGCCATAAAAGTGTAATGATGTGTGTGCATATATATATATCTACATATTCACATTGATCTTACCTACTATGTAGTCTATGTTTAAAGTTACTCCAAAAACAATAATTATTTTAATCTGATTTGTATACCCGTAACTAGCATATATACTCCAGAGTGTAATGATGTGTATATATATATATATATATATATATCTATATCTATATAATAACATGTAATATAGTGGTTTGTGACTTTGTGCTACTGATGGTTTTGTATCATCACCCAAAAAAAAAAGCAAAGAACTTTGGATTATTTGTTCCAGCTAATCCGCCAGATTTTAAATGATAATATCCAATAATAAGTCTTGCATAATCTGAATTTTCGGTGGTTAACCAAAAATTAATTAACCATCATTAATCCAAATATCTCAGCTATATCATCGGTACTCCACAAGCATACATAATGGCTTCCCCTTGAGCCTCTGCCTTCCCTGCAAAAATTTAATTTCCCCACCTCAAAAAAATTAAATGTCACACCAATATAAAAGATCTCAATTTAAGATTTCGAATATAATGTATTAAATTTCACGACAGCAAACCTTTAATTCGGGTAACTCGATCACACATGCACATTCCACAACTTCTGCTCCAACCCTCTCTGACACGGTTCAAAAAAGAAAACCCAAAAACAATTCACAAAGAGTAATGAAGTTCTTCAATCCGGTTAGGTTTAAAATTAAGAACTCCATTGGCTTTTTTTTCATATAGCTTAGGGAGTTTACCGAGCAAGTTAATGGCGGCGCAGAGAGTACCACCGGTCGCAATTAGATCATCAACGACCAAAGCTCGTTCTCCGGCCCCGACGGCTCCTACATGCATCTCTAGCCGGTCATTTCCGTACTCCAACTCGTATTCCTCAAATATTGTTTCACCTAGTTACATGTTACGCCATGTAAGTAACCATAAACTATTTTTTTTTTTTTTTTTGAACCTAACCTTAAACTATTTGTTAGACATTTTTTTTAACATTGGTACTATTTCTTAAATAAGTTATATGAGAAGTATACAAAGTTAAAGAACCTGGCAATTTCTTGGGTTTCCGGAGAGGAACGAACTTTGCTCCAATGGCTAACGCGATTGCTGGACCGAATAGGAAACCGCGAGCCTCTATTCCTGAAATGACACCAAACGATGTAAAATCGCCAACGGAGTGTAGCAAATTAGGCATAAATTTAGTGTAAATCACAATAGATTTTTTATTATTATTCTTTTTATATAAACACAACAATGAATGTTAATTGTTATTAAGCTGTTACAACTGTCGTAATTATTACGAGCATTGGTGCAGAAGAAAAGCTAATGAACGAATCTGTCCCAACAACATACCCAATAGACAGATTCTAGAGCACTAACAAAAAAAAGATACGGTCGAATGTTACAAGTAGATGTATATCCCAACAACAAACCCAATAAGATGTTTTAACCAATAATACCTTATTTATATATTAAAATAATTTAACCAACTCTTAAAATATGTTTTTTTTGTTAATTATGTTCTGAACCATGTGCTATGCACATATAAAAACTTCCTTCAACACGGTCTTTATGACAAATATTTAAATACAAACTTGTAAGAAAAGAAAAAAACTCGTAATACAAATGTTAAAACATTAGATTTTCATCGAGTTTTCATAGTTTTTCGCCAATAACTATAAATTTTTGGTATAAATTAAATGAGTTTGTACGTCAAAAAAAAAAAATTAAATGAGTTTTGTATTGTTTTGATAATTTTTCCTTTTAAATCTGTATAGGCAAAATTCTATTGATTTGAAAAGGCATATGAAAAAGGTATAAGAAAAGAAAAAGAATAGTATGCAGGTTTGAAAGTAACAAGAGAATGATGTACTTCATCATACTTCACATTCTAACAACAGTAACAATGGAAAAAGCTTTTGTACTTCATTACATAGAAGAAGAGAGACATAAAGAAAAAGAGAAGAAAAGAATTGGCTAAAACAATGATGATAGAAAAAGAAAGAAAACCCAAATCAAGTTTTTTCGGGGCCAACTCTTTTAAAAAGGTTACATCCATCACTCAACTACTCATCTATCAAAACAATACCCACCAGTCCACCACACACAAACACAAACACTTTTTCACATAAGCAAGATCAACAATTATAAGCTTTTAAAAAGTAGAAGAATATATAAAATTTAACTTTACTCTTATATGATTTAGGAGGAGGAATGATCCAGGCAATCAATCTCACTCAATCATATCAGATTTCAGAGATAAGAGAGAGTCTTGTCTCAACAAAAAGTTTGATCAAATAAACGATATTAACGAAAATATTTGATTTTTGTTTTTGATAAATAAAATATTTGATTATTTACGTTTACATTTGAAAAAAAGAAAAACAATACATGTGTATTCAATCTAATATTTAAAAGAATCTCTATAATATTATTTAAGGAGATATTTTTGAAAATAAATTTTATTTTGTTAGTTATTACATAATATGTCATTACAAATAAGACAAGATAATTGAAATAGAAAATAATATAATTATCTTTTAAATTATTGATGAAAATATGAAAAATATTTATTTTCCATTAAAAAAATTATTTACTATTTGATTTCTTAATTATTATAATATTATTACATAATAATCAATTCATACATATTCAAAGAAAATATATTCGAGATTTTACAATATTTTTTATTATGATTATTATATAATAATAATTACGATAAATTTATTTTTTCTTAAATTTCAAAACATTTTTTTTTTTAAAATTATCCCACGCTATATAGATAGCGCGGATTGAATTTTAGTTTAGAAATATTTGAGTTTTAATGAGTTTTTAGATGATTCGAGTGAATTAGATAAATTGTTATGATTTGTTTTTAAAATTTTATAAATTTCACCTAAAACCGTGAAATTTGGATTTTTTTTTTTACTAAACCAAAACATTCAAATCACTTAGATACCTTTAAATCCACTATTTAAAATATTTCTAATAATAGTAGATTTGAAAATTCATCTACAAATCACTATTTCAATAACATAGAATTTTTAAAAAAAATATTAAAATTCATGTTGAATAACATATGATTTATGATTTAATACCAATCACTCTAAAAGTTATATTAAATACACCTCCCTAGTTTTACAACTGCGTATGTACGTGAGTAAAAAATACAAACGTCAAACCCAAACTGTATATTATCTTTCCATTTGCATCCGACTTTCAAATTTTGATATTATCTCAATATTATTATTTAAGAAGTTATTTAAGAAAATAAATTTTATTTTATAAGTTATTACATAATATGCTATTATAAATAAGAAAAAATAATTGAAATATGAAATAATATAATTATCTTTTAAAATTATTGATGAGAATATAAAAAATATTTATTTATCATTAAAGAAATTATTCACTATTTAGTTTCTTAATTATTATGATATTATTAAATGATAATCAATCAATACATATTCAAAAAAAAAATTTGAGATCTTGCAATATTTTTCACTATGATTATTATATTTTATTTGAATATATATCAAAACAAAAGTTTAAAAAATATTTTACTAATTGTATAAAAAGTTAGACACGAAAAAATTGATTTTTTAAGAGTTTATGGACCGACCACAAAAATTATAATCATTAAGTGGTGTATATTAAAGTTATGTTTTGAAAATTATATGTTTTTGCAGGTTAGCCCGAATAATAGTTTAGTTCATTGCAAAATGAGTTAAGTAAACATATTAGTCCGGATTGACAATTTTATATATAATAGTTAGACATATTATAAAATTCAGATAAATTTTTTTTTTCTTAAATTTTAAAACAACTTTTAAGAAAAAGTCATTTCGCGCTATATATATATAGTGCGGATTAATATTAATATTAATATACTATTATAATTCAATTAAAACAATAGATTTTGAATACATATATAAATGCAAACACACCCACATGCAAAAACAAAGACAACAGTTTTTTAATTAAAACATCCAATTGAACTCTAACGACAACCACTTTCGAATAACCAAGTTGAGCTACCTAATTGAGATGTGTATTCCAATTTTTTTTTTTTTTTGTAACCCATTTTTATTCCAACTTCCAAGTATTCTCCATCAAAGTACAATGTAAATAACTATTTTTAAATACAAAAATTAGACCATCTTAAAGATTTTACTAATTACCACGCACTAAAAATCAACTATTTACGGCTCAAAATATACACTAAATTAGCCTAAATGAACAAAAAAAATGGTTTTTTTTTCCCTATACGTCACTTAAATCATGACCTACCTACCTTTTCCCCGGAAATTCTTCAAAACAATTAAAAAAATCGAGTTCACTCAATTAGGTCGAATCTTTTAAATAGTAAATCCATCGAAGTTACACTATATCCAATGTTTAGAAAATTAATAAAAATGATGAAATGCAAAGAGAAAGAGAGATATAATACCTGCAACAACTGAGATGTTCTTGTCTCTGTACCTCTCAACAAATAGATCAATGGTATCTTTGAAGGCCTTCGGATCCAGCAACACTGTTGTTATGTCTTGAAACATGATTCCTGCAATTTCCTCCTTTCATTATTATAACCCTTTATATTCATTTTTACACATATTTATATATTTTCTTCTTTATGTACCAATTCTTCATTTGGAAACCAAAACAGATTCTAGACCAAGAAGACTGTACAGAGAACTGTAAAAAAAAATCCAAATAATATTATCGGCAAGAAAAGATAGTATTATAGAATTCAGACGAAGAAACCTGCATTTTCTCGGGAAAAAAACAACCAAGAAAACTAATTCTTCAGACAAACAACATCTTCTACGAGACGAAACAGAGCATATAAAAAAAAAAAAAAAACAGAGCACTTCGATGACAATAACAGAAGAAGAAGAAAAAAGTTACCTTTCTTGGGAAAATCTGGAACGACACGGATCTTAGTTTTGATTCCGTTGATACGAGGATCCACTTCTTTTTTGTTTTCCGACATTGTCAACGAAGAACAAAAGATAAGAAATTAAGCTAAAACAATGAATGTAAATCCTCTGTTTTTTCTTATGGGTATCTTCTCTTCCTCTCTCTCTCTTGTTCAAGGATTTTGGGAGAGAGAAAGAGAAAGTGAAGCGGCCGTTAGACAGTCTTACCACTATTTATATCTATTAAACTTTTTCTTAGTCAGATTCTCTGTGCTTAAATGCAGTGTGCTTAAAATGTGTTCAAATCTCTGTGTACAACTGTAACGCCAATGAGAAAGAAACAAAAAAAAGTCCTCAAATTATTTAGAATACATTATGGATTGTTGATAAATTATTCAATACATTACTTATTAAATTAATAATAAATGAAATTTTAGGAGTAGTAAATAATCTTCCCCTAAATACGTCTTTCAATAAGTTTATTATCCTTAAAAATTATATTCACCGTTGTAAAAAAAAAATCTTATTCCATTAAAATCAATTATATAGGTTTCATAATTTTTGAAAATTAAGAATTTAATATCATCCATAAGAAATTGAGTATTGATTGAAAATATAATCCTAATGATTTTCCTTGTGTGGGTTTCATAATCTTTGGATGATAATTTGATTTATTTAAAAATTTCAAAGTATTAAAGAATTCAGTAAGATCATTTAAATCATTCAAAAATAGAATTTTTAAATATCAAAAGTCCAGTAGCAGATAGTATTAGTTAAAAATATACTAATATCAATTATATGCCTCCTAAATAGAATATAATTTTTTTTTTGTTCAAACATTTTTATGACTAGAACAAAGACATATCTATGTCTCATTAATAGAAATTATCGAAACGTTTAAACGTGTCGTTTGAACATTCGTCTGTCTCGATTGTCTTTTTTTTCAGCCCCATCAATACTACTCATGTTAATTAAAAATAAATAAATACAAAAATCTTAAAAGTCGTCCAATTATCTCATAGATATAGAGAGACAAGTGGTCTATTTCGTTATCTTATCTTCTTGATTAGAAATTTAGAATAAACTTGAACTCTTTTTTCTTTATTGGTTTGTTTCAGTTTATCCTTAAAACGATTAAAGTAATTCTGTGGTTAGAGTTTCTCCGGTTATATTAGAAATAGTGAACAGACGACAAAAAAAAATATAAGAAATATTTAACAAACCCAAGTTGGAAAGTGAATAAGTGTGATTTGAGCTTTACTACTTTCGATAACATATACATACCTACTAAATTACAGCTTATATTTGATTTAATTTCTTGCTTGCCATGTTATTTTTTTCTATCTGGAGTTGTATTAGATTATCGCTGAAAGGTCCATTATACAAACAAGCAATTAACCTTTCAACCCAAACTTCACAGAGGAGGATGAGTTGTACTAACTCTCGACAATGCTTATCAATTATCATTTTTCGTGTGTATTAATTTCCAGCAACATATAGAGATGAGAAATGTTTCTGCTTACTTTTTATTTATTTATTAAAACGTCGCTTTTGAAATATATATCGAGTGAAATAAATAGCATCATTAGTTCATTACATTTACGTATTCATTACTATTTTGATTCCGATATATAGAGCTTTTAAAGACGCGTTCAACTGTATAAAACTTGTAAAAAGTAATGAGATATTTTTAAGATACAAAGATTTATTTCAAGCAAGTTTCACACAAAACGGATCGGTGTTGTTGGAGCTGGATTTGACACAAATACATAAAGCTAGTTTATGAAAAAGTCTTAAATTAGGTTAAAGTCCAAGTCAACCTGACAAATTGGGTTCATCCAATATATATATTTTTTTTTTTGGTCGAAAACTGAGATTTATTCGAAAGAGTTCAACAAAGCTTGCACGGCCCGTTTTGCAATCGCGTATGCTTTAACATTTGCAGAGCGAGGAATGTATCGAAACGAAATTGAAGAGAAAGATAACGCCAAAAGGCGAATATCAGATATAATTGCGTGAATCTCGGTATGAGTTTCTTGTGAGTTGAGGAGGTTGACTAAAGACAGAGCATCTGACAGAATTTGATATCCTCAACCCCTCGATTCAAAGCTTGGGACAGAGCTTCCCTAACAGCCCATGCTTCGCCTGCCAACGCTGAAGAAACATGCCGGCGATTAGCGTGATGTTCTGTTTCTTGACCATCCGTATTAAAACGGAAAATACAACCTATGCCACAGGTTAGGGAGGTTGATTGCCAGGCTGCAACCACGAAGCAAGACACACTCGATCGAGGAGCTTGTGCTGGTGATGAAACAGTTTCCCGACTCAGCGGTTTTTGGCAGAGAGACTGCGCGTATTGCCATTCCTTCGCCTCGACAATTGCTTTTGTCACTACTTCGTGAGCAGAGAACTCTCTGTTTTCGAAAAAGAGGTGATTCCTAACAGTCTATAAATTCCAGATGATCCAAGCTTGAAGGGAAGCAATGTGTATGCCCAAAGGGGGGAGGGAAACTAGTGCTTTAGTGAGACGGAGGAAGTCGAGAACCTGCACCGAGGAAAGGCGATTTGTTCCCTGCATCGGGGTTATACTCCATACATGCTGTGAAAAAACGCAGTCTTTGAGGATGTGCGAAATCGTCTCTGGTTGTCCACACTTTCGGCAGCTGAAATCTGCTTGGATGCCCCTGTTGACGAGTTGTACCCCCACCGGCAAAGCTCCCACCGCGGCTTTCCAGAGGAGCTGTTTATTCTTTGGGGCTGTACGTAATCGCCAAATGTTGCCTTGCCAATTGAAGTTGCGTTGGATCTCCGGTAGAGCCGCTGACGAGATGAGACCATAGCCTGATCGGACAGTGTACTTTCCATTCTTCACCGGTAGCCACGCCAATTTGTCTCTCCGACGAGATGCACTAATTGGAATTAGTCGAATAAGGTGTTCAAAATCAGGGATAATTGCTCTAATTCGCATCCAATTCCATTCATTTTGCTCTTGGTCGATGAGATTAGAAACTCGCAAATCTCTTGATAGGTAAGGAGCTGGGCCAATTATACACGAAGGATTAGATGAATTCAGCCAAGGATCCTCCCAGACTCTGATATTTTTGCCGGTTCCAATGAGCCACCTCATACCTGTTCTAAGAACCTCTCTCCCCGCGATAATACTTCTCCATCCATGAGAAGGGTTCGATGGAATTTTGCATTCCATAAAGGAGGAGGCAGCGCAGTATTTGCCCAGCAAAACCCGAGCCATTAGAGAGTTGGGGTGGGATATGAGACGGGCACCCAATTTTGCGAGGAGGGCGTCGTTAAAAGATTCGATGTCGCGGAAGCCTAGTCCACCTGCATTTTTCGGAGCCGTTAATTTTCCCCAGGAAACCCAGCTCATCTTGCGCTTGTTCGGCTTACCGTCCCACCAGAATCTCGTAAGAACCGACTGGATTTGTTTGCAGAGGGAACAAGGCAGCTTGAAGCACGACATGGAGTAGGAAGGCATAGACGACAAAACCGATTTGAGGAGCACCTGTTTGCCTACATGAGAGAGAAATCGAGAGGACCAGTTGTGCGATTTTTGGCGAATCCTATCGACCAATCCAACAAAAATATCTCGTTTACGCCGCCCGAAATTCTCCGGTAAGCCCAGATATTTGCATGTGCCTCCCTCGTTTCTGATTCTTAGTATCTGCTCGTATCGTTGTAGGTGTTTTTGACGAGATAGTTATAGCAGATTTGTTGACATTGATACGCTGAACCGACGCGGCCTCATATTTATCAAGAATCGAGGCTAGCTCATTGCAGTATCCGCAGTAGATTTGCAGAAGAACATCGTGTCATTCGCGAAAAGGAGATGGTTCACCTGGGGGCTGTTACGAGCAAAGCGAATGCCTGCTAGCGTGCTTTCCTCCTGAGCTTTGCGACATAAGCCTGATAAGACTTCCGTGCATAATATGAAAAGGTAAGGGGAGAGCGGGTCTCCTTGTCTCAGGCCACGAGATGGGAGGACTCTCCCTTGAGGTCCGCCGTTGATGAGGAAGGAGTAGGAGACTGACAAGACACACTCCATAATCCAATGGATCTATAAACTGTGGAAGCCCAACCGATCTAGAACCGCACGTAGAAAGCCCCACTCGATCCTGTCGTATGCTTTGCTCATGTCTGTTTTAACGGCCATAAAACACCTTTTTCCCGCTGCGGTTCGAAGATAATGTAGAGTCTCGTGCGTTATTAAGACGTTATCCAAAATTGCACATCCCGAAACAAAAGTAAATTGAGTTTCGGATATTAAGGACGAAAGGATTGATTGGAGACGCGTAGTGAGTATCTTAGCCACAATTTTGTAGTAGACATTGCATAGAGCAATAGGGCGATAGTCAGCCACTCTCCTCGGGCCTGTGATTTTTGAGATAAGCCGGATATGTGTCTCGTTATGGCGATTCGGGAAAGAACCAGTGGAGAAAAAATTCTGGATTTCTTTCATAACATCCCGACCAATAATAGGCCACTACGTATGGAAGAAACCAGCTGAAAATCCATCTGGTCCTGGGGCTTTGCTCGGATGAATTGATTTCACAGCTGAGTGAATTTCCTCTGCGTCAGGAATTCGAGCAAGTCGCTGGTTATCCTCGGGTGAGATAACTGGGTGTAAGACTTCATAAACCAACCGAAAATCTCCTAACGCTTGCGACGTGAATATGTCTCGGAAATACGATGAGATAATACAGGCAAATTCATGCTCTTCGTGAGCAGCAACTCCATTCTCGTCTTCAAGGACCGTGAATTGATTGTACGTTTGGCGATTTCTTGTAACAGCGTGGAAGAAACCGGTATTACGATCCTCTTCTTGGAGCCATAGAACTCAACTTCGCTGCTTCCAAAATTGTTCTTCGTCTTTATAAGCCTGTTTAAGAGTAGCTGTGCAACGCGCTATTAAGTCTGGGTTTGGGACATCCGCTGATAAAGCCGCTTCGAGTTCCTCTCTGGTTTTCGCAATGAGTTTTGCGCTATTATGGTTTTGTTCCTTACACCATCAGATTATCTCTTTTCTACAGGCCGCTGTTTTATCCAAGACCGAGAGGCTTTCATCGCTATTCAAGATTTGCCCGATGAGATGCATAATCTCTTCCTTTTCTCTTAGATGATTGTCAAAACAAAAAAAATACCTTTTTGTTTTACCCGAGAATCGTCTAGATAAGTGACTAGTGGTCGGTGATCAGACCCTTCAAAGCGAAGGTATTCGCAGCGTCCCGACGGGAAGTTTTCAAGCCAGGAGTCATTAGACATGCAACGGTCTAAGCGAACTCTAACAAAGTGATAGTACCGCATTCCGCGCCAAGAAAGAGAGAGTTGCCGGAATGGTTAACGTCCCATAGACCGTTTTGAGTGACAAAACTACGGAAATTGACAAAAGAACCTTCATGCCGACGAGGTCTTCCTCTCTTTTCCGAGTTGTCGAGAATATCATTAAAATCTCCTGTGAGGAGCCATGCTTCATTTCGATCTGCTCCAAGTTTTGAGATCTGGTTCCACACCTCTTGTCGTTTATGGCTTGTCGGGTGACCATAAACGAAGGTAAGATAGAAGAATTTGTTCTTGAACTGTATATGAGTATCAATAAAGTTAGGGGAAGAGGATAGAATCTCTAGATGTGTATCATTTTTCCAAAAAAGAGCTAACCCACCACTAAGGCCAATAGGTGGAACCGTAAACTTGTTATCGTAACCCATCCACTGAAATACACTGAAGACAGAGTCATCGTGGTTTTTTGTCTCCATGAGAAACGTTACATCCGGGAAAAGATCTAGTCTTAAATCCCTAAGGCGTCGAACTGTAAGGGAGTTTCTGAGCCCATTACAGTTCCACCTGGTTGTAATCATTGAAAATTGGATGGTTTCTGGAAAACCATCGAACCCTTACAAGTAGATAGCACAAGCACCTTAGATATGGATGCAACAAGAGCATCATTAGTAACACCCTCAGAACGAGGTACATGAGAAGAAGACAAACGCTTTGACACAGAATCTGACTTAGACTTAGATGTCGTGCGATTTATTCCCACGCATTGCTTCTTCCTTGGAGAGTAGATCTTATCTTTGCAGCCAATCTTTTCTTCGCGTTTTCCCCTTGAATCGGGCTGCGGGGAACTCTCCTCTTTGTGGCTGAACGGATGAACGATTTAGCCAGCCTCGTAAGAGAAGGTCTCGAAGTTCTTATTCGAGGAGCATATATTTTAGAATTTGCTGTATTCTTTTTTCCTGGTGCCGAAATCGGGCCGAGTCTGAAAGTAATTGGAATTTTCTCTCCATTCAAGGGAGGGAGATCCGGTATAGTTGCTTCAGAGGAGAGGTCAGAAGTGGAGATGCGCCTATTGAATCTGTCTCGAGCCGGTGGTGGTAATTCTCCCTAGGAGTTCTCATTGATGGTCTCAGCAACTTCCTCAGCGTTGCTCTCTCGTTGTTGCTCTTTATCTAACGCTCCTGGAAGATAAAGCCTTTTCTCTTGGTAGAAAAGTGGTTCCACGATTCTATCCAAGGCTGATCTTCTTTTAGATCCCTTTCATGAGCTTTCCTCTTGATCACGATGTTGGGCAAGGTTTTGGGACTGATCCCTAATCGGGGAATGTCTGCTTCGTTCTTCATCTCGGGAAATTTGATCGAGAGGTGGCGACCTTTGGCGGTGACGTCCTGATTCACGGTGATAGTTTGACGAGGCTGCTCTGAAGCTAGAGGCGTTGTAGTCTCTCTCTCTATGTTACGCTGAACTGAGCTTGGAAGTCTTCTTTTGTCGAAGTCTCTGATTTTGTTCTCTCTCATAGTCTCTTTCCCTTCTTGCTGATGGGTGGATATTTGTGTAACGAGTTTCTGAGTGACGATTATCATGCTCTCGATCACGCTCTACAGAGTAAGCTTCGTCTCGAGTAGCATAGGACTTGTAGTCTCTGGAGTCTGAGATTTGTCTTCTATACGAAGATCCGTATCCATTAGCTTCATGGTTACTGGAGTGAGAAGGCCGATACTCATTACGAGAAGGAGGAGGGTCTCTTTCAACTTGTTTGAGGTGGCGAGGATCCTCTCGATGGACTTGATGGTGGAACTTCAGAGGTCTTGAGTATCGTTCGTGGTTCTTGAAATCTGATTTATTATCTCTTGAGCTAGCTTTCTTGTCATCGTTTCTTTGTCTATCTAGCTCTAAGCGGGAAAGAGTCTACTGTTGGTTTATTCCTGAAGGTTGGATTTTCAAGGAGCCATCTTTCAACAGAGGGCAATCCTCTTTCTCGTGGGCCAATGACATACAGTTGAAGCAATGTTTTTCGAGTATGATGTATTCGAATTCCACCGAAACTTCTTAATTGAATTGATTTGCGTTTAATCAAAGGCGTTAACGCATTCACTTGCACTTGGACCATTCCCTCATCTATATCGTGATCCATATAGGTACCCAGCTCCATGCCAATTGCACGCAAGCTGTTAATGGTTCAGCAATGGATGGGGATTCCATGGATTCTGACCCATAACGGAATTTTGGATGGAAAGGCGTCCGATATGATTGGTAACCATCGTTGTAGGACGAACATCTGGGTTCATCCTATTTGCAAGTTTCAAATTTTAATTTTAAACGAGGCTTTTGCACGTAATATCGCTTATTTGAAGTTTTTTTTATAAAAAAATAGCACTTTTTAAATTTATTTTAAAAAATAATATTTATTTTACTATTTATGATAATTTAGTCCATATATAATATGGTATATAGGACGGTATATAGGTAAACAGAAGATGAATATTTTTGTCATTTATACGTTAATAAAAAATAAAAAAATGTTAGTTTATTAATGAAATTTAAAATAAATGAACTTATATGCAATTATGTCATTTTAAATCCAGCCATAAAATCATATATACCTATAGCCGTATATCCCTCCCTATAGTCAAACAGAAAATCTAAACAAATATCATCAACTAGTTCGAGCAAGACCCTAAAAGATTTGCCCAACTCCCGTATCTCGACACACTTTACTGCACACACTCCAAGTGGGATCTTACAGATTTTGTTTATGAGACATTTATTTTCTTAATGGATTAAAGTATTCTGAAAAATATATAATGAAAATTCGAAAAACTAATAAAAATGAAAGCGATGTTTGTTTCTTTTTCTATTTTAGATTTTATTTTTGTCCATTGTCTAGAATAAGATAAAAAGCTCACCACCTTTTGAATTTTGATAGGCCACTGCTTCAATTCGAATTTCCATCCTACCAATTTACCCCTCCACCGGTCTTTTCGTTTCTTATTCTGTCTATTTCATCAATTATTGCACTAAATCTGGAGAAACATGCCCAAAATCTAACTTGGGACAAAGATGTCCAATAGCGTGATTCGTCTACATTTTAATGACATCTTCTTAACTTAGAATCCCATAACTTTTATTTATTTATATAGTATACAAACTATATAACATCAATATTATCAACAGTTCCATAAAAAAAATTATATTATTATCAGCAGCATCAACAAATGTTGCAGTTGCAAAAGTAGGCGAATCTCTTTTTATTCCGTGTTTTGGATGATGTCTAGATTTCATATGACCACTTTTGGTAAGCATATTGTGACTCCACTTTTACTTTTGTACGAAAATGGTATATTTGTTATTTTTATTATTATTCTATTTTTATCTTATATACACATATAAAGAAAGACTGAAATTTTGAACTTTTCTGGTTGAATTGATTTGTTTTTCTTTGGTAAGAGAGATGTATCAAGTTCTGAATTTTGATTGTGCCATTAAAGAAGTGAATTTTAACCCAAAAAAAATTTGCTTCTTTTAATTTCTGTCTGACAAAAACTATAAAATAATTATAAAGTTATTAGTAGATTACAAAGTTAAAAATTCATTCGTCAAAAGTAAAAAAGTATAAAATAATCTACTTTGTAGTAGATTACAAAGTTAAAAATTCATTCGTCAAAAGTATAAAATAATTTGGTAAAATAACATTCTGAAAGTTAATTTGCAAACTAACGTTTAAACACTTTTTATGGACAAAAAATGATTTATCTTTTCTTAGTAGATATATATCAGATTCGTATACTAGTTTACGTTTACGATATAGGAATATATTTTTGCATATTACGTCCATAAATATAATTAAAGATACAACTGCAAAAATATGTGTTATGGCGGAAAATAACTTGGGAGTATTGGCTATTTTGTTACTTATATAAAATTTTCTAGCAATTTTAGCACTTTTCCAACTTAATTTGTAAACTAATACTTATTTTACTATACTTTCCGGTCTTACCACGTACAGTATTGCGCGAGTTAGTCTGTGTATAGAACACAAACCAATAGGACGGAGGGGTAAATCGTCATTTTACCCACAAGAAGACAAAAAAAAAGTGACAAAAACGTGAGTAAGTTTTGAAAAACTGATATGTGGTGCAAATAAGCCAAATAACTTTAAAACTCAAAAAAAATATGACATATTTGCATCCAGTGTCACTTAATCAAAACATGTTTTGAGATCTAACACTTTCCAAAATCTGAAAAATTAAGTAACACTTTCTATTTGGAAAAAACGATTTTACCCCTGCTTGTTATTGGTCCGTGTACTGTACACCGTTGATTCGCGCAGTACTGTACATGGGTATGACCAGAGGCGGATCCAAGAATTTATTTAGTATGGGGCACAATTTTTTTTTATTATAGTTAATAAAATAATTTATCAAAGAAAATATAGTCTTAATTAAAAAAATTGTTTATGACCAATACAAAGAAACATAAAAAAAATCTTATGTGATAAAAAAAAACCTACAAAGTTATTCTACGATCTTCCATATCTTGGAACCTTTTTATCACTACCTCATTTGTCACATTATCAAAATGCTCATTTTCAATAAGACAAACTAGACAATCGTTTAAAAATTGGTCATTCATTCGGTTGCGTAAGGTAGTCTTCACAATCTCCATCGCAGAGAAGCATCTCTCGATTGTAGCAGTGGTTACAGGTAAAGTCAAAGCAAGTTTCAAAAGCCGATAAACTAGAGGATGTGAAAGATGTTTCTTTGTCTCAATCATCACACATGCAAGATCTCCAAGATTTTCCAATTTCGCAAATCTTATATCTTCTCGGATATTGTCAATGATACCAAGCTGATGCTCAAGAGATATCCGCTCCATGGAACTAAAATCTTCCGCAATAAAACTCAGATAATCTCACAAGTTTTGAGTGATCAAACTCATGGAATTAATCAATAGGGCTCAAAGACATAGTGCAACCAAGTAATTTAGTGTTCACCTCATCAAAACGGTCATTGAACTCTTGAATTTGCATATCCAATACAGTGTAAACACTACAAGAAAACACCCCTTTTGCATAGACCTATTTCGTCGGAAAATCGTTGCAAAACATGGATACCATCGAATTTGCGACGATACATAAATCGTCGTTAACTAATCGTCGTAAATCAAAAATCGTCGTAAAATCGTCGCTAATTTACGAGGGACCAAAAATCGTCGCTAAATCGTCGCAAACAAATCGTCGTAAAATCGTTGCAAATTTTACTTCGAATTTACGACGAAAAGAAATACGTTGTAAGAACGATGGAAAATCGATGAGAATTTACGACAAAAAAACGACGAATTAAAGATGATTATGTGGACAAATAATCGTCGCAAAATCGTCGTAAAAGTTTCATCGTAAGATTAGAACCGTCGTAAAATCGACGTTAATGAATCGTCGCACATTTGCGACGATTTTAATTGTTTTTTATTTAATTAAAATAATTATTATTATTTTAATTATTTATTTATTTTTATTTAAAATAATAATAAACTAATTAATTTCGAAATTATAATTTAAAATTAAAAAAAAAATAATAATATTATTTAGCAAAGTTGCGACGATTTAGCGACGATTCTATGAAATGCCACCCCAAACCCGATCCCATCTCCGCTCATTATCCGCCGTAGTTAGGGCGATTAATAAATTACGAGACACATAGACGAAATTAGGGTCAAGAAAGGGTGACACAGATCAAACTCTTTCTTGACCATAATTTTGTCTATGTGTCTCGTAATTTATTAATCACCCCACATATGATGGGAAATGAGCGGAGATAATAGGAGATGGAATCGAGTTTAGGGTTTAGGGCATATATTAAATTTCACAATAATTACTCACTAACAAAAATAAAAACATTATTAATTAATACATTAAATTCATTATAATTACTAGCTAGCGCGGTCACTCTAATTCATTTTCGGACGAAGACACATCCGTTTCTTGATCATCTGGTTCATCACTTTCTTCGAACTCACCTTCCTCATCTTCTCTCTGTATCGTATGGGAGATATTCAACTTCCCTGTTTTGAGGATCTATCAAAACGATGTCATCAGTGCTCTCATTTGGTTCTGGCATATCAGAGCAATGAGCTTGCTGCATTGGGAGATCCTCAAGCCCCTCAATTCGACCCCTCGGAGAAACTTTTATAACACATAACCATGAGATACGCGTTGTCCGAACTCGCGGATATGGAACAAAGCTGACTTGTTCTGCTTGTGATGCTAGGATAAATGGCTCATACTTATTGTAACGCCGCGATTGGTTGACGTCTACTGCCCCAAATTTTTTTTTACGGACCCCTCGATCAACTGTTGGATCGAACCAGTCGCATTTGAAGAGAACGCATTTCAAACCTAAGTAGCCGGGGTACTCAACTTCAATTATGTCTTGCAACACTCCATAAAAATCTATTTCGCCCCGCACACATACCCCGTAGTTTGCAATAGCTCTTTGATTGCCGTATTTGAATGTATGAAATATATATCCGCGTGTGCAATACATGTGTGCAGTCGTTATCTTCGATATGGGGCCTTTGATTAACTCATGGAACCAGAGCGGATATGCGGTATCCCCATGCTCGACCTAAATCGTTAATTAACAAAATCAATATATATGTATATATTAGATTGTCCAAGTAATTAATTTCTACGTACAAGCGTCTTCAACCACGAGGCAAAATGTTGATCTTTACGCTTGTTGATTTCGTCTACTGAGATTCCTTCAATGACTTCTCATACCCGTCTAACAAATTCACTGCATACAAAAGTATATCCAATTAAGCATAAATAGATATATAATTTAACTATATATATATATGTATGTTTATACACTTACGTCTCAAATTCACTAATTTCTTCGCAATTTAAGAGGATATACGTTTGGATAGGTAGATGTTCCATAACATCAAAGAAGGCTGGGGGAAATATTTTCTCCAAGTTGCATAACAAAATAGGAATAGTAGCATCAAGTTGTGCAATAACATCTTCTGACAAAGTGCGGGTACAAAGATCTCGAAAAAACACTCCAATACCTACAATGACAATTACCACATATAAGGTAGACTTGTTAATTTTTCATTTCATATATATTATATCAATGTTTATATATGTGATTAATTTAAAGTTACCTGCAATTGCTTCGTGTACATTTCCTGGTAGAAGTTCAGCAAATGCAAAAGGAAGTAGCCGTTGCATAAAGACGTGACAGTCATGACTCTTCATCCCGGAAAACTTTTGCCCTTTCTCAACACATTTAGCTAAATTAGATACGTACCCATCTGGGAACTTCACATCACATGTCGCCCATTTGAACAATGCTGACTTTTCTTCCGCACCCAATCGAAATATGGGAACATGTGCTTTCCCATTGCTTGTAATATGTAACTCATTCCGACAACAAAGATCAGGCAAGTCTAGTCTTGACTTACCGCTGTCTTTAGTCCTTCCACGCACGTTTAACACTGTATGCATGATGTTATCAAAAAAAAATTTCTCAATATGCATGACATCCAGATTGTGTCTAAGCAAATGATCCTTCCAATACGGAAGCTTCTAGAATATGCTTTTCTTATGCCAATTATGATGCTCCCCATATCCATCCGCCATATTAGTTGGAGTGTGCCAATTTCCACCACGATTGACTGTTTTCAGTGCACCATAATGATCAATTTCTGCTTCTAGATCTTCCCAGAAAGATAAACAGGAGGAGGAACACGAACAGCTTTGTTCTTTCTAAACAACCGCTTGTTTCTCCTATATGGATGGTGAATCGGTAGAAATCGGCGGTGACAATCAAACCAACTTGTTTTCCGACCATGTTTCAATTGAAACGCATCTGTCCTATTGAGACAATATGTACAAGCCAATCGCCCATGCGTAGTTCAACCTAATAACATCCCGTAAGCAGGGAAGTCACTTATTGTCCACATAAGCACCGCACGCATTGTAAATTTTTGTTTCCTCGCAAAATCATATGTTCGAACCCTGGTATACCACAACTGCCCCAATTCCTTTATCAGAGGCTGCAAAAACACATCAAGGGAACGCTTCGGATGCTTCGGACCAGGTACTTAAATACTCAAGAATAAAAATTCCCTTTGCATGCACATATCTGGAGGAAGGTTGTAAGGCGTTAGGATTACTGGCCATAAAGAATATTGCCTACCAGACATACCAAATGGACTCAATCCATCTGTGCAAAGACCAAGATACACATTTCGTTTCTCTCTAGCGAAGTCTGGGTGTACCATCTTAAAGTGTTTCCACGCTTTTGCATCTGAAGGATGAGTAACCTCCCCATCTGTCTGCAAATGATCTGCATGCCATCTCATCGATGCAGCTGTCCTCTCAGAGTGATACATTCTTTTTAACCTATCAGTTATAGGAAGGTACCACATCCGCTGGAACGGTACCTTACTCCGACCAGTACCTTGCGGCTTATATCTTGGCTTATGGCAAAATCGACATTCAAGCAACTTATCATCATCTTTCCAAAAAAGCATGCAATTGTCAACACAGACATCTATCATCTCAGAAGGCAACCCAAGACTATAAAGCAGCTTTTGTATCTCATAGTAAGTTTCAGCAGCTAAATTGTCCTCTGGCAAATACTCTTTAATCAAATCAGCCCAATCATCCATGCAAACCTCAGCTAAGTTATGATCAGTTTTAATAGTCATCATCCTAGCCGCCAATGACAATTTAGAGTGCCATTCTCTACATCCATCGTAGAGTGACTGATTTGCATCATCTAGCATATCATAAAATCTTTTTGCATCTAGATTGGGTTCCTCATCATGATGATCAGGTGCAAATGTACTTACGGTTTCATGAAATGCATCTGTAACCATGTCATGAATCCTATCATGATCTTGACCATGCTCCGTATGATAATCAAATTGATTAAAATCATTTGACTCATCAAAATTCGATGCTTGATAATTGCTAGTACTACTACCTGCATTTCCCCCATGATAATACCATATATAGTAATGCGGCATAAACCCTCTATTTAATATATGCGACCACACCTTCAAGGTAATGATAAATTTCCTATTCTTGCATTTTGGACAAGGACAGTACATCTTACCACTGGTAATCGTATTTTGTATAGTTCCCGCCTGATGCATGAATCCCTCCACCCCATCACTGAACTCCTTTGTTAGCGATCCCTCCGAATCAAAACGATTATACATCCATCTTCTAATTTCGTATATTGACATTTTTTGTTGGTCAGAGAGAAGTAAATGTTTTTGAATATTAAATTTTTCTTATGAGGTTGGCCGCTATATATAGATTTTTATTTTCGTTACCATCAAATTAGCAACGAATTTTGCATCGATTTTGCAACGATTTTACAATAGTTTACCTAACCGTACACCCCGGTAACTTAAACGTGTTCAACTAACTCATAAATCGTCGGTAATTCGTTGCAAAGTTCAACGAATACATTTTGTTGGCAATTCGTCGGTAATTAACAACGATTACAAAAATCGTCGTTAAATCGTCGCCAATTTGCAACGAATTTACGATGATTTTTGAAATCGTCGTTAATCTGACCGAACTTAACAACGATTTTACGACGAAATATTTCGTCCCAAATTTGCGACGAAATAAAATCGTCGCAAAAAATCGTTGGAAAATGGCTGTTTTCTTGTAGTGATAAGCATTCTACCTAATAATGATGCATGTTTGTTATGCCGCTTCTTTTTCTTGGCTTCTTTGGATCAACAAATTCTTCTTCCATAATGAACAACTCTGTTTTATGATTCTCACAAAAGGATGAAACTTTATTAATCAAAGAATCACAACCATTATCCCTAAGCTTGCACAATTGCTGGATTTCACTAGAGACAGCATTCAATATGTCTTGATATTTTTTTGTAGAGCTTTTGATAAATTATTTGTGAGGCCAAGAAGAAGCAACATCAACTGTAAGTAGAACATAAAATCAAAGGTGTGAAAGTATTTGAGAAGACCATTAGCTTGGCGTCTTTTGATACTATCAGTCCCTTCGCTTTCGACATAATCAAGCATTTTAATGATGGAAGCAAATAAATCAACCAACCGCAATAATGTTTTATAGTGAGAACCCCAACGAGTATTACCGGGTCTTTGAAATGAAATCTCCTGATTCAATCCCTTTCCTGTCTTAAGTTTACCTTTACTGACTCCTTCCTCGATTCTTGTCGGTGGTCTTCTCGAACCATATTTTTTCTCTTGCAAGAAGCTACAACCACATTTAATAAGACGACAATCATATCAAAAAAATATGCAACTTCAAAATGTTTTTTAGCAACTGCCACGACAACCAACTGAAGTTGATGAGCAAAGCAATGAACTTAATAGGCAGAACTATTTTCTCTCAAAATCAGAGATCTCAAACCATTGAACTCACCCTTCATGTTACTTGCTCCATCGTAGCCATGCCCTCTTAACTTTTTCATACTCAACCCATGCTTAGCAAACAATGAATCAACAACACATTTGAGAGTTGAAGAGGATGTTTCTTGAACATAAAGAAGACCAATGAATCTTTATTTGATTATCCCAGTTTTATCAACAAAGCGAAAAACCACAGCCATTTTTTCTTTATCAGAAACATCTGTAGATTCATCCACCAACAAGCAAAACACATCATGATCAAGCTCTTGAATAATAGATGCAGTAACTTTCCCACCAAAGCAATGCACTATATCTTTTGGAATTTTGTGAGACACCATTTGATTATTTTTCGGAGCATTCTCCAACACAACCTTACTTACAAGCTCATTTTGCTCTGCAGTATAATTCAGAAGCTCTACCAAATTCCCCGATTAGCTGATCCCGCATTTTCATCATGACCACAAAAAGTTAATTCTTGTCATAGCAAATGTATACAACAATCAATTGAAGCATTCAATCTGATCATGTATTCAATTTTGACTGCATCATCCTGCTTATAAAAAGCATGAATGATTGATTGACCTTGTGTCATCATATTATCAGCCATCTTCAATGCATTATTGTGAAAACTATTCACCGATCCCACATGTTCTTGTAATCTCTTTGGATTTTTCCAAGTATCAAAGCCTTTTGTCACAAATTCATCACTTCCACTTTTGTTTTCTGTGTAATCTCTACTCAAGTAGCAGAACAAACAAAAAGCTTTGTGTTTTTGAGTTTTTTTCACACTATATTCCAACCAACGACCATTGACATCAAACCAAGATGGATTGAATCGTCTTAATTTATTCTCTATCGTAGTTATAGGAAAATCATGACCACGAGGTTGGCAATGACCTTTCATCAGATATTTGTGTCTTACCTCATCTCTTTCGTTAGGATGATATTCTAATATTCTTTTTCTATCTCATGGATCTGAAGGTAAATCATCCAAATCATTTTCAGACGTGGTCGATGCAAATTTTCTTTTATAATATTTTTCCATTGATACCTGATTAAAAAAAAACTATATTAGTATGTTTTTTGTAGATTCGATAGTATATGTAAGTTAATGAAACATCTCAAAACCAAATTCGACATAGTTTTCTTTCCAAATTCTAAAACCAGTTCGTAACAATTTATTTACTATAACATTCAGAAAACTGTGCAATCAAATATTTACACCAAAAATAACTACTCCAAAAATCTAATAACAAAAATTGAAATTATTCCTAAATTTCTTATACAGTAATTTTTATGATATAGTTACAGAAATAAAAAGAAGATCAATCGAAATTAAACAAGAACTTAACATGTAACTTCAATAAATCAATTTAATAAGTCAACTTACTCTGATTTTTTTGGGAAGAGGTTACGTGAAGGGGAAAAAAACAAAACATAAGAAGTTTGATTTAGTATGGTGGCTAGGTCGACTTATATTTTTTAGATGAGCCTTAAAATATGGAATTTTATTTACTTTCTTTTAGTTTTTATTTGTGTGGGCTCTAACAATATATTGACTTATATTTAAAATAATTAACTTTGGCTAGTTAACAAAAAACAAAAAAACAAAAAACAATTAGCACGTGGCACACGATAAGTTTCAATTTTAAATCATTAACTTTAGCTACATAAAAAAAAGAAAAAAAATTAGCATGGGACACGTGCCCTTTAGTCTTGTACATACATCCGCCTTTGGGTACGATTAGAAAGTTAACGGATGTACAGTACACAAAATATTACATATTTTTCCAAATTTAGTAAAGTACTAATTCACAAAATATGTTTTCAATAAATTTCCCGTTAAAAATTGGAAATGAGGTCGAAGAAAACAAGGTATCGATTAATTAAAAACAAAACGACAAAAGAAAGTGGTAAAATGATAGTAATAAATTGTGGAGTGTACTATAATCGGTCGAATCAATTGGACAATCTCATAAATTTTTGTGGACGAGTGTTAGTTGTGCTCCATTACCCATTAGTCTTCCCACTAACTTTTTTTTTTTCTCTCCTTTTCACATCTTCAAAAGTTGTTTTACTTGCGAAAAAATCTCTTTTTTTCTATGCTATATTCTTTCGATTTCACAAAAAATGTTATTTTGACACATTTTACATATTAAAAAATTATTAGAAAATCTATATTATATTTTATCAATACACTAAACAATTTTTCTCTCTCTAATTAATAAAATAAAACAATAAGGTTAAAACTGAATTTTTATTTAAAATTGTGCATTGAAAACATAAAATGACACTCTTTGTGAAACAAAAATAAAACCTTAAAACGACACTTTTTGTGAAACGGAGGAAGTATTATTCTTTTTTCTGTCAATTTTCTGCCATATGGTTTTTTTTTTTGAACCTTTTCATTGCATTAAGTAAATTTTTTTGGTTTTTTTTTTTACGTAATAATAAACCGGATACAAAAACCAGACCAGAAAACCCTGTTGGGCCTGGTTTAGGGAAACTAAACCAACAACAACAGAAATCGACAACCAAGACTAAACCGACATGAGAACCGGAGCTAAACCAGCCGCCACGAAAACCCTAATCGCAAATAGAACAGATCCCACCGCCGAGAGAGCGCTACGAGCTGCCCACTCCACCACCAGTCATCTTCGCCACCAGTCTAAACCACCACCACCGCAGGAAGGCTGTCGCCACTAGCCTAACCACCACCAGTCAAAGCCACACTCGTCAACCCCACTGGAACGGAACCTCCGGAGCCACACAAATCCGCCGCCGAAATAACCTGTAGCAACTCCGACAATAGCCAAAAAGAGATAAGAGACACAAACCATCCACCGGAGACAACAAATTTATAGAGTAATGAATTTAGTTTAATGAAACAACAAATTTATATAAAGTATAGAGTATTGGCCGGATTCATGATAGGGCAGTGGTTAGAATGAAATATATTTGTCATTAGATATGTAATTTAAATAAAAATTTTGATAACTGAAATCTAAGAAAATTGAGATAATTAATCTTAGTTTAAAAATTAAGAATATATTTGTTCACACTAAAGTACTTGAATACAAAGAAAAACATTAATGAAATTACAAAATCTTTTTTTTTTGTTAAAGAAAGTTTCTCTTATACATTACGTGCATATGAAATTACGTGCATATGTGTTATCAAAGCAAAAAACAAAACCAAAGGCTAAACAAGGAAGACAAAAGCAGAGGACCAACTACATCCGGTCGTTATTTTCTCTTTGTCAAAATGCTCCTTAAGCCAACGTGGACAACCTTGAGCGACATAAGACGTAAAACAAAGATCCTCAAGGACCTCAACTACACTTTTCGCAATTCTGAAGGCACTTTTTGTTGCAAGAGGGAAGTTCCATTAAGATATACAAATGAGGTTTGGTTCTTTGTAAAGCTCAGAAGTTCCGCAATCGCCGGCCATTCCTTTGGGTTGATTGAGCGGCTTGAGAATCTCCATAGAGGTACTTGTACCTCCAAAGGTAACATGCTCCATATTATGTAGGATTGCAACAACAACAAACAAAAAAAAATGCTCCATATGTAAACTTTTCTTTACGTGCATATATGTCAGTTTGATATTAAAGACAGAACGAAAAGAAAAGGGAAAAAAAGAGACGGGCAACATAAACATGACAGGCCCAAATAGGTAAATGGGTTCATTATTGGAATAATGCTTTAACGTTATCTAGTAGTCTTCGGCCTACTTGGCAATTTTACCGAAAACCTATAGCCACGGCATATGTTTCTGAAAAAGCGTCAGGAATCTATCATATACTATATGATCAACAAAAAATAGGTTTGAACAAAGACATGATGATTTCGGCTTCAAATTTTGTTTAGAAAATATAAACATTTTTTTTGGTAAATTTGTTTTTACATGTGTGTAAGTGCAAGGCAAATGCAAAAAAAAGTGATGTTTGTAATCTAACATTGGTCCTTTGTTCCGGTAGTGGAATTTGTCAAATGTGATTTTGATGCGTTTAAAGAGAACCAAGGAATGTTGGTTCAATTGCTCGACGTTGCTGGTGAAGGAACATATCTAGGCTAGGATTCGCAAACCACCAACTCGACCCTCTTCGATCCAAGATCTACCAAAAACTATTACAGAGATCACAATGATCGAAGGATCAACTCGACCCTATAGGCCTATACCATATTTATCAATTCATTTTTCAACATCCAACATATATTACCAAGAAAGGAATTCGATTTGTGGTTATTATATTAACTCCAATGGAGTTCTCTTAGTGATGTTTTTTTTTTTTGAATTGAAGTGATGTTACACAAACAAGAAATCTTCATAGACTAGTGAAAAGATTACACCAGTTTTTTCAAAGTCTAATGATCCGAAGAACCAAATGAATAATGAAGGGTAAAAATCCCCTAAACTTAATCTCATTCATTACAAATTTTAACACCTAATAATATTACTAACCAACAAAACCTCAGTGAGATTTCGAATCCAACATACAAAATATATATAATTGAGGTTAATGTAAGATCTTCTCAACATATGATTAACTAACTATAGTTACAAGAGATTCCAACAAAAAAAAAACCAAACAACAACATGTTAAATACCTGTTTTAAGTGTTGTTAGTGTTTAAACTCTAGATTTGATCTTCTGCAAAACTCCATCAATGGCGATATCAACAGCATCTTTCTTATTCATCAACCCCATTGAAGCACCATGTCTTCTATACATAACTCTAGGCATCATCTCTATCACTCTCTCTCTCATCCTCTCAACTTCTTCTTTCGGTATACTCATCAACACGTCTGCGACTCTCACTCCCCTGATAACCACGTCTTCCTTCGGGATCGTCACCGAGAATTCCGAGAATTCTTCCTCCGGTAAATGCCACCGGTACTGCATTTTCGCCGTTTGGTCTTCGAAGAACACCGGGATGCATCCGGCGATGATTCCGTCGAACGTCGCCTTCCGTGTCGGAGTGTCTCCCGGCGGTTGCAAGCAAAACGACGACTGCAACATCGGTCTCATGAATCGAATCGGATCGTGCTCGCAGATCCCGTTTGAGCAATCGACGAAATCGCAGATTTTGCTCTTTCGTTGCTCCGATGAGAAATCGGAAGAAATTTCCGACTCGGTTTCGGTTACGTTCGTGTTGGTACACTCTAACCGGATGCTACGACGGATATTCGGAGAAGAAGAGGTTCCTCCGCCGCCGGCGAATAGCATCAGCGAGGTTCGTCGCGAGCGACGGACTCTCCGGATCCACGATTCCAAAAACGGCAAGCTGTGTGGGTGAAACGACGTCGGATAAGGAACCGCTTGCTCCTGCCACGGCCAGAAACGCGATTCGAGAGTTAACGCGGTGAGATTGAAGAACTCGGGTCGTTCGAGGAACGAAGTTCCCCAAATCGGGGGGTCAACGGTCAACGGCTGAGAGAAATCCCAAGCGGGTCGAGCCATGACGAGGAAATGGTCGTGACCCGACCGGCGAGACCAGATCTCAGGCGAGTCTCGGGTCAGAAAATCGAGAAGATCCGACCCATGATCCGCGCTGGAGTTCACGTCGGATCCGTAGAGGTAACGGAGAGAATCGATTCCGGCGTAGTAAGGGAGGTAGACGGCCGAGGCGAGATTCGGGTCGGGTGTGAGACATGGATATTCGAGGATCCGACGGTGGAAAATGAGTTCGAGAAGAAGCGGGTCGGTTCTGTACCAGCTTCGGGTACGGGTATGGGTTTTTGGGCCGAGACCGTGGTTGGCTAAGTAAGGGCAGAGATCGTCGGTGATTGGGTAGCGATTGCAAGTTGAGAGAAGATCGAGATTGAATCGAGAGGGGAGTGTACGGATGTGGATCCAACGGCCGGCGCACTCCGAAACGACGGTTGAGATTTGCTGTGAAACCCTAGGCTCGATGAAGAAGAAGAAGAAGAAGATGGTCAATGCTGTGACGGTGGATTTGGAAGCCATAGTTATGGAGGTTGTCGGAGTGAGAGTGGTGGTTTCCTTTTTTTCTCTCTTCTTTATTAATAGTAGGAATACTTTAAGCTAATTAAAAACAGGTCCCTATACTTTACACAAATGCTTTAATTGAAAGCATCGTTATTTGTATATAGGAAGATCAACCCCAGTAAAGACTCAAACCATGGTTAATTCGGTCACAATTGTTTTCTATTGGGGAATCTGAGGCAATATTTGAGTCCTAGACTCTTTTTTGTTAAAAAGTAAACTTTGATATCTAAAGACGAATCTAACGGTGCTTGTGCAATTTAGAAGCGGTCGCGGGGAAGATGGGTTATTTGTGTGTTCAATAATTGAATTTCGATTCCTAAAATAAGAAAAAGAAACAAATTGGGTTTTAAATTGGTATTGTTCTGGTGATTCAACCGAACCGATTGAATTGATGAGATTCGATTTGGTTTCAGCTAACCGATTCAGTTATATATTGCCTTCCCTCCAAAATAGAGCCAAAATTATCATTGATTAAAAAGAAACGCCCTCAAAGAAAATCTCTCCATTGTCGTCTTCTTCCCCTCCGAGAAAACTGACGATGACTTCTCCCGCAAGAACACGTTCTACGCCAAGCGGTCCAAAACCCTAACCGAAAACTGCATCCCTCTCCTCCGGGAATCGCTTTCTCCGCCGCTCCAGCCTCCGGACTCTCCACTGCCATAGATCTCGTCATCCGCCACTTACACTTCTACTACAATACCCTAGAGAACTACGCCGATTCCAACAACATCCATAACATCCTCTTTCCTTCCGGGCGCAACTCGCTCGAGGCGTCGATTCTCTTCCGCGGTAATATCCACCCTTACCTCCTCACTAATCTCATCCGATCTTTTAACAGTCGAGTGAATAAAGAATCCCATGGAAATCGCCTTGATCTGGCTGCGTGGGAAGACCCAACTCTCAAGCTGGTAGTGGATATCGACTGGATCGAGAGCTTACGGTCCCTGCTCTACTGGAACGGATGAGTCAAGCACAGAAACGTTTCTTGGCTCGAGCCTAGAATAATTGGGTCTCGTCGTATTATTCTCAGGCAGAGCGACAGATGAAAACGGTTATGGCGCCGGCAGAGGCGGCCAGGGAATCAACGAATGAGATTGTGAGCCTCTTTCGTGATGCGAATCGCTTGAGGAAGATTGTGATCATGGACATTGTTAAAGCTACGACGAGGCAACAAGCGGCTCTGTTTCTTGAAGGTTTATGCGAGTTTCTTGCTGGGTTTAAAGATCAGGTTCTTCTCCGAGACGTTGAGTCTATTCCCATGGCGCTTATTCAGGTAAACTTTGATTTTGGTTGATTCCGATATGATATCTCAGATTAAGGCTTTTTCGGATTAAATCAGAAAGATGATAGTTGTACGAATAATCCCCTTGCACAGCGATTTCAGTAGAAGATGTTAATATTTTGAAATTATACGTTTACCTATCTCTAATGTTCGATTTGCGCCAAATAAATCACAATTTGTAGGCTCGGATCAGGAATTTCGGAATTCTCTATTTGCGATCCAACACCATGCACCTGAACCGGCTCGCTCTCTTTCTCAACGGGTTACACCACATTATTGGGCTCTTCCTCCACCGGTTGCACAACATTACTGGGCTCCTCCTCAACCGGTTGCACAACATTTCTGGGCTCTTTCTCAACCGGTTCCACCAAATTACTTGACTCCTCCTCAACCGGTTCCAGCATACAACAATACTCTCATGTACACTATATTTGTTGGGAATTTGGCCCAAGATGTTACGAATCATGTGCTAGGAGAGACGTTCCCATTATCACCTGGTTGTGGATGCAAATGTTATGACTTTGCAAGACTTAGAACGTTGCAGAGGATATGGTTTGTTAGCTCTTTAGATGAAAATGAGAAAAATCATGCGAAATAGTGATATGCTCAAATTAATACCTTATAAGTACTAAAGCAGTTGTTGTAGTATATGTAGGGATCGAACACAAGAACTCAAGAAAGTCACACAATAGATTATATAGACTCGAATTAAGCTAAACCAAACAATGTAATTAAATGCGAGTGTGTAAATTAAACAAATTGTAAGTCAATTTGAAAGAAGATAGGCTCAAGGTAATTTCTCAGGAATTCAATGAATGTAGATAAACTAACTAACATGATTCAGATTTAGCGCGGTTATTGAACTCAAATCACTAAAGTTTAGCTAACCAACTCTCGTTGCGAAAACTATCCAAGTCTAAATCCTAGAATTCCAAATCTCTTTGTGAATCCTAAAGTCTAAACCAGCTTTTAGTTCAAGTTTGATTTGTTCACAAAACAACTAAACCAAATCTCTTTGCGAATAGTTATTTTGCTCACCTTAAGTTCTATCAGGTAATTAATCGTACTCTCGTGCCTAATCAATTATCCTAAGATCTAGGTTCCAGATTCGTCAACCTAGAATTAGCTATGAGAACAACTTATGGTGAAGAACTAATTCAGATGGTGAATCCTAATTAACTAATTAACCTAACATTCAGAGAAAATCTTTATGAGAACCCTGAACCTAACAAGGGATCTACTCAGACATGGAGAATGAAAACAACATGATTGAATAGATCATCAAAGAAATCAATAAGAAACAGGAGTTCAGAGTTGTCTCTCCAAAAACCAGAATAAAAATAAAGCTTAATTAGAACGTAATAACCAAAGTGGCCTAAAAACCTAACTTAAACTCCTAAAACACGTTTTGGACTAAATTGTAAATAATAAAGTCTTCTGGGCAATTTTGCAATTCTTCATAAAAGTCGCGATTCGTGTCTTGCTGCAGTGAGTATCGACCGATACTAGGGTAGTGTCGATCGATACTGAGGCTTCATATCGGGTACTCAGCTACACGAACTTCTGCTTTGCTCCAAAATGCTCCAAAAAACTCTAATATCTCCAATTATGCTCCAAACGTGCTAAAACCTGTAAAAGACTCTAAACACTACAAAATAGTAGAAAGACTCTATAAAACAGACTTATATCATGGCTTAAAAGGGGTAAAAACCATGATATATCAACTCCCCCAGACTTAGTATTTGCTTGCCCTCAAGCAAATAGAAGACTAAACCAGAGAAAGAGGTTTGAAAACACGGAGACTCACCTGTTCATGAAACATTGCAATGACCATTTTCCCAAGCACCCAAATGTCACCTAACCAGTTCCAAGACTAACCACCATGTACTTCTCCTTAGGCATTCGCAACTTCCCCAGACTACACACATTATTTCGCAGCTTCATTCAATTAAACCCATCATCGCCAGTTTCATCGTTGTGATTAATACCAAGAACCTTCTAGATTCTTTCCTATACAATATCATGACAAGGAACCACCCAATTTCACACTTTTTGTATCACTTTTCCTCTCCCTCAGACTTATTTCTTATCATATTCTCTTTTTTTTTTTTTAGATTCGCACATACACATCAAGGTATGAGACGCGAGTATTGATGGTGTTTGCCACCGAATCCCCGGTTCTTCCCTCTCAATGTATCAAAGGGTGTAGGCGAATAATGGCATCATAAGAAAATCCTAGCTTCACTTCTAACCTTTGTGTGATCATTCCTCACCAAGTAGAATAATGGGATCGCTTGAAACATTCCTAACCCTCTACTTAGGAGAAAATCATCTCATCTTTTCATGCACTTATTTATTAATTAACAGAAGGGGAGAGAGATACTATTACTTTTAAACACATGTGTTCCTTTGTCAGATATGAATGAGGAATCAAGCTCTATGAATACTAACCATGTCGATGAAGTGCAGAAATTTGGCTCAGGCTTTAAAAGAACTCTGCTAGAAACATGTGTGTCTTCTAGTTAACTGGCCAGCCTTTGGATTTTTCATTAGTCTGATCTAGAACTGATTCTGTAACAATGGACACTCAGAAGCGAAGTTAAAGCAGTAGATTCAAGAACAAGATCATAATCTCCAACAAAATTTTGACTCAATAAAATAAATATGACACAAAAACGACTTACTCTAAGAAAAACAAAAATGTTGTCAGCAACTACCTCCCCCAGAATTGAACAACACTGTCCCCAGTGTTATCTAGCCTAGAGTTGGTAAAAGAAAAACAGAAGAGCTGAGTGGATTGGTGAAAATCGAAGGAAACGTACCTGGGTGACGGGAATCGACCGATACCGTGCTTGTATCGATCGATACAAGGGATATTGGTCGATGCAATTTTGACATCGATCGATCTATAGCTCACGGTCCCTTAAGAAATACTCAGCTCCTTTGTCGTGTGGATGGTGTCGATCGATACCGGGTGGGTGTCGATCGATACTGCTCTTCTGAATCTGCTTCACGTGAAACACAAGACACAAAACCAAAAACCAAAAACAAAAACAAAAACAAAGACTTATATACAGACTTACCAGTGAGTTGCCTCCCACCAAACGCTTATTTTTAGTCATTAGTTTGACTTTGGCTCATGTGATCAGTCAGAGCGAGGTTGAGAACTCACTCCCATGCAAGTTCTACAACTAGACACTTGCAGACTCATAGTTCTACTCAACATGCTCTTTATAACCTTTTTTCCTTTCTCTTTCAGCTCCGGGGTAAAAATGACTCTAGCCTTGGAGAATGGTTTTGAGGTTCCTTTGCACTTCACCTTGTACTCAATCGAGTCCCCATCACACTTATGAGGGATTAAATTCATAGAGGGAGCACCTTTTACTCCTTTGCTCTTTACCTTCTTCTTTGGCTTAGCTGTTTTAACGTCTTTCTTGGTGATGATAGAAGGACTATCTAGAATGTCCATGACAGTTGGCTCATCATAAGGCTCATCCAAAGGATCAGCTACCAACGTCTCTCATGTGACAACAACGATGCAAGAGACATGTGTGGTAGCTCCTCTAGTAGAAATGGCTTTGTAGTACACCCCCTTGTCAATGTATGAGAACGAGATTCTCTTGCTGGGTGTGTCCATAATGGCACCAACCGTAGCCATAAACGGTCTTCCAAGAATCAACTGCGTACTAGATTTTGCACTCATCTCCACAACCTGAAAATCAGTAGGAACCAGACAATCTCCTACTTCAACCATCAAATCAAGGATTGTCCCGTGAAAGTATCTGCACTGGTGTCGATTTCGGGAGCCTCATCGTCGTCATCTTCAGCAAGATCGACGAGATTCTTTGCAGTTAGGCCAATTTTCACTCCTGGATCGACCTCTTCATCACTTCTTAAGGTGATTGCATTGACGTGTTCATTCTGTGCATGAACCATTTTTCCCTTGACAGCTGCTGCAGTATGAGCGACTTGAGTTTCCAGCCTCTTCTGATGAATGCTAAGAGCTTCAATCTTTCCATTTAGGTATGTGTACATAGCATCTATCTTCCCATTAAAATCCACTGTCATCTTCTGCTCTCCCTCAAGAATCTGCTCAAGCGTAGATTCAACCTTGCTTTCAGGAGTTTTGGGTGGGTGAGGTGGGTATTGATATCTCTGACTTTGAAAACCAGCACCACCAATGTAGTTAACACCTTTCACTTCATCCTCATCAGCAAAATAAACAGCCTTCTTCGTTTTTCCCATCAAAAGATTGTGCACTGAATCCAGCTTGGCTTGAACCTCAGCAATCTGCGATCCATCCAAATTCCCTGTCTGCTTCCTTCGCTCAAAGTCTGCGTTCTTGGTACTATTGCTAGATGCCAAGTTCTCGATCAGCACATAAGCATCGTCGGGATATCTCGTGTTGAAATTCTCATTGCTCGCAGCATCCAAAGCCATCTGATACCTCCAATCGATTCCTCTGAAGAAAATACCCAGCAACTGAACCTTAGTGAACCCATGATGTGGACAATCTCTCTGATATGACCTGAATCGTATCCAAGCAGCCTTAAATGCCTCAGTCGCTCCTTGAGAAAATTGAGAGATCTTGTTCCTCAGCTCCTCGGATCTTGCATCATCATAGAAGTTGTTCAGAAACGCGTTCTTCGTCTCTGCCCAAGTAGTCAGTGATCCAGGCGGCAACTACTTCAGCCAGTAAGCTGCATCCCCACCAAGAGAGTATGAGAAAAGCTTACAGAAAAGGAAATCATAGGACACTCCATTGTACTTGATGCTAGTAACCAAGTCCTCAAACCTCTCAATATGATCCATGGGGTGTTCATGAGAAAGACCATGAAAAGGGTGGTGACCCACAAGAGTGAAGTATATAGGTTTCAGCTCAAAGTCATTCCTCTGAAAAGCAGGGGCTCGAATCGCTGATCGATTGACATAGAACTGATCAGGCATGTTGTACTCACCAATTGTTCTACCACGATCAATCACAGCATTCGCGAGATTCTCGCGCCCAACTTGCGCGGCAGCCTCATCAACAACTTCAGGGGCAATGACGTTTCCTCCTTCGCCAAGACGTTGCCCTCGCTCATTGCACAAATGACCCTCTCGGTCTCTGAAAGTACCAGCCTCATCACGAATCAAAACCAATGGGTTGTTCATCTCTACTAGCTTCTTTGCTTTCCTGATTGTGCGTTCCAAAAGTGCTAGTTCCTCGTTGGAAAGATTAACTAGCTGCGTGCTCTTGTTTCTCCTGGTTTCGCGATTAGGCATACACCTGAAACACGAAAGTCAAGAACGTAAGTAACCGAAAAACGCGACGGGTATCGACCGATACCACTAGGGTGTCGATCGATACTCTACGATTTAGACAAAATTCTTAGCTAAAATCTAATGGCGAAATTGAGTCCCCGGCAACGGCGCCAAATTTGATATGCTCAAATTAATACTCTATAAGTACTAAAGCAGTTGTTGTAGTATATGTAGGGGTCGAACACAAGAACTCAAGAAAGTCACACAATAGATTATATAGACTCGAATTAAGCTAAACCAAAAAATGTAATTAAATGCGAGTACGTAAATTAAACAAGTTGTAAGTCAATTGGAAAAGATAGGCTCAGAGTATTTCTCAGGAATTCAATGAATGTAGATAAACTAACTAACATGATTCAGATTTAGCGCGGTTCTTGAACTCAAATCACTAAAGTATAGCTAACCAACTCTCGTTGCGAAAACTATCTAAGTCTAAATCCTAGAATTCCAAATCTCTTTGTGAATCATAAAGTCTAAACCAGCTTTTAGTTCAAGTTTGATTTGTTCACAAAACAACTAAACCAAATCTCTTTGCGAATAGTTATTTTGCTCACCTTAAGTTCTATCAGGTAATTAATCGCACTCTCGTGCCTAATCAATTATCCTAAGATCTAAGTTCCAGATTCGTCAACCTAGAATTAGCTATGAGAACAACTTATGGTGAAGAACTAATTCAAATGGTGAATCCTAATTAACTAATTAACCTAACATTCAGAGAAAATCTTTATGAGAACCTTGAACCTAACAAGGGATCTACTCAGATATGGAGAATGAAAACAACATGATTGAATAGATCATCAAAGAAATCAATAAGAAAACATGAGTTCAAAGTTGTCTCTCCAAAAACCAGAATAAAAATAAAGCGTAATTAGAACGTCCTAGCCAAAATGGCTTAAAAACCTAACTTAAATTCCTAAAACACGTTTTGGGCTAAATTGTAAATAATAAAGTCTTCTGGGAAATTTTGCAATTCTTCAACTCTTCATAAAAGTCGCGATTCGTGTCTTGCTGCAGTGAGTATCGACCGATACTAGGGTAGTGTCGATTGATGAGCATTTTGGAGCAAAGCAGAAGTTCGTGTAGCTGAGTACCCGATATGAAGCCTCAATAAGAAAACAGGAGTTCAAAGTTGTCTCTCCAAAAACCAGAATAAAAATAAAGCGTAATTAGAACGTCCTAGCCAAAATGGCTTAAAAACCTAACTTAAATTCCTAAAACACGTTTTGGGCTAAATTGTAAATAATAAAGTCTTCTGGGCAATTTTGCAATTCTTCAACTCTTCATAAAAGTCGCGATTCGTGTCTTGCTGCAGTGAGTATCGACCGATACTAGGGTAGTGTCGATTGATACTGAGGTTTCATATCGGGTACTCAGCTACACGAACTTCTGCTTTGCTCCAAAATGCTCCAAAAAGCTCCAAAAATCTCCAATGTCTTCAATTATGTTCCAAACGTGCTAAAATCTGTAAAAGACTCTAAAACACTACAAAATAGTAGAAAGATTCTATAAAATGGACTTATATCATGACTTAAAAGGGGTAAAAACCATGATATATCAAAGAGAACATGGACGGTGTTATGTGTTCTCAATCCAAAAGTTTTTTTTCTCTTACCTATTGAAAGAAAAATAAAGGAAATAAATCATTTTTAAATCTATGATTTGATATGGGATATAGTTTGAAAAATAGAAGATTTAAGATTTAAGATTTAATAAAATTCAATCCCACTTAGTTTCATCTAGAGTGCAGCAAGCGACTGTTAGATTGGTATGTGGATCTTTTTCGTATAAATTTTTAGTATTATTTTGCATTTAATATTCATCGTGCAAAGTTTGAGCATTGCGTTTTTAACATATTTTTTTATTCCAATATCAATTTTAAGTATGTGATTTAGATTTCTCCAATTTCTTATCCAACCTAAAAGCTCCAATGCTCTCATATTCAATAACTCTTCAAACAAACTAAAAAATATCCGAACGAGGAATTGATGAAAAATATTCAAAAGCTCCGATTTCATGTTTTCCCGTCAAAAATATGATTTCACGTTTTCTTACAAAAAATCAGACTCCGCGTTTTCCGCCAAAAATATGGTACCACGTTTTCCCGCCATAAAACATTTCTCGGCTAAAATTTGATTCTGCGTTTTCCAATCAATAACCAATTTTCGTGTTTTCTTGCCAAAAAACGATTATGCGTTTCCCAAATAATGTGATTTTGTTCCCTAATTGCCCGCAAAAAAATGTAATTTTTCATTGTTTCATCAAAACCGTGTTTTCCCAAAAAAAACGTAGTTATGTGTTTTCTCGCCAAAAATCTAAATGTGTTTTCATGCCAAAAATGTGATTACATATTTTCATAGTAATGTGATTACTATTGTGTTGAAATTAAATAAACCATGTTGGTTATTTCGATATAGCTTTTGACTTAAATTTTACCATGACCAAGCTGACCAAATGCTTTCAGTTTTCTTCTTATATACTTAGAATTTGATACTAAAAGGGTGTAAAAGAGTCTTTGTTTTTGTAAAGGATCTTGTTTTCTTTAGCTTCAGTTGAGTGTCATCAAGAGTCTCTTTGTTTTTTTGTACGGGATTTAGTTTTCTGTGGCTTCAGTTTAATTTCTTATAAGACATAGCTTGAAACTGTAATATCTGAATTAGAGAAGATCCTATGAACTGAGGATTCAATGTAGATACCATTTAGACAGATTTTTCCTCATCTCCTGTAATGTAGCTGAGCAATTATTATTTTAAACAAAACACAACTATTACCATAATTAAAAGATGATAAAAAAAGAGCTCAGGGTAATTCCCTCGAGAAAATTGTGAAATATATAATGATAATGTTTTAATTTTTAATACAGCTTAATTTATGGAAAATATGAAAAAATGATAAGATTAAGATATAAAAGCAGAAACTGTTAAAAGAAGGAAAAAAATGGAAAGCAGCGTTGAATGAATGAAGCTCTTTTGATTCTCCTACACAATCATCAAAAACGTGTAGAGTTTTCCATCTTTCCCCATTTCACCAAAGTCTTGAGAAACTTCTTCACCTGCAACACCATTAATTACCGATCAAACTCACATTACAAATTTATATATAACATAACATATATGATGATTTAGACTATATACATCTCATAATGTGTTCTACGCTGTTGAAAGCTAAATCCACATGAGGTGTGTAATGCATAGCTTATATAATTGGTACCTCAGAGGGGTCTCTAAGAGAGTAGAATGCATTGCTTTCTTTTGGTACAGACGATACCAATATTCCAAATCCTTGCTTTTTCTCCCTCAGTACCTTGAATGCATCTTCATCGGTTTTGTCATCTCCGATAAAGATTGGCAGGTAATCATCGTTGTTGCTTAACCCGAGAGATTCCAACAGGAACTCGACTGCTTTTCCTTTGTTCCACTCGATCACAGGACGAACCTCTAAAACCTGATCATATCAACAAAACAAGTAATCAACTGTGTAAATGGCTTGTGGATCGAATATGAAACCAGAGCCATTCCAAGTAGGTACCTTTCTCCCGTGAGTTAGACGCAGACGAGGGTACTGTTTCAGGTGGTCATGAACGCGTTGAGCAACGATTGGCCAGTCCTTCTCGTCAACATTACGGTAATGAACAGAGGCGCAGAACTTGTGGTTCTCTACCTTTGCACCTTTGATGCATTTAGTTAACTCAACGAGGGTTCTATAGACCTCTTCGATGACGGGTATGAACTCTTTCGCAGGCTGAAAGAGGTTTACCTCTTCACCCTATTTTAAAGAAAAGGAAGAAAGGATTAGAAGAGCTGATCATGTATTACATATGTAAGTGAAATATGAAAAGAGGTAATGATATTTCACCTGTTGGTCAGTTGATTTTATACAGTTGGGGTCTTCAGGGGACCCGTTTAGATTTAAAGGAGTCATTATGTCCATCCCATGACTACCCGCGTAATAAAGTTCGGTTAGTCCTACCAATTCATAGACCTGGCACATGAGCAAACTCAAACTGTATTAGCGTTTCAACTTTTGGTTAAATTGTATTGTACTGATACAGTTTAATAGATGGTTTAAGAGTTTCACCTTGTCACGGCTTCTACCACTAATTATTGCTGTTGGGAAGTACTTGGCCACATCTTTAACAGCAGCACGCATCTGAGAGAGATAGAGAGAGCAAACACTTAGCCTTTTGTGTTTAGCCTTTTGTGTTTAAGACCAGAGAGCATAATTAACATAACCAAAATACAAAGGGGTTTTGGCTCTTACTGCATCAGACATGATGGCACGATCAGGGTCATCAACTATTGGGGAAAGTGTTCCGTCATAATCTAGAAACACAGCTATCTTCTTGTTCTTTGCTTGAGCTGCAATATGCCCAAACGAGGTAATCGCTGAAGGATACTTGAGCTGTCCAGATTAAAAGATACAAGTGGTGAGGACCTAGAAAACAATCGAGAGATCAAAAACATTTGTGAATGAAACCATGAGATATTATATTTTACCGTCCATGCTCGTTGAGCAAAATCATCTTCAGGAGCAATCTCGATGTTGAAATCCTTGACTAGCCTCTTACGCGGTGGGGACGAGGAGATCATTGCGTCCAACCAACCATTGGATCTAACATCGTCGAGTTTAGGGATCTTCTTCCTTGAATTCATCATGAATCTTCCAGAAGGGAAAGATGATCCGAGTCTTGATTTATTGACTGGTGCAGAGTCAGTAAGAGCAGGGGGCGTCTTGTTTATATTCATATCCATCGAACTTCAATAAAATGCTTCAAACAAGAAATTCGATGGCGTCTTCTAAAACACTTTGCTTTTTATCCAACTCTTTTATCAATGAAAAACCACTTTTTCAATGTTTTCTTGTCACTGCTTGTTGGTAAACAGTCCATTAAAAGGAGGTTTCCTGAACACTGAAAACCCAATACTTAGAAAACTGAAAGCTTTTCTAGTAATAGTAAGAATATCAAAAGTTTCTTGACACAAAAACGGAAAGCTTTTCTCTTTACATTACCTTATCATCTCTAAATCTTCAAATGCTCTCAGACAGACCTTGAGCTTTAAACACAAACCTGTACAATATGCCCACCAAGAATCGAGTAAATCGTACTGAAAAATTCAATTTCTTGGAAGAATGATAAACGTAACAAGCAATGCAAAATCTTAGATGTTCCTTCTTTGGGGTGATTCATTACAGAGGATCAATAAAATAAAAAAAGAACTTTGCATGTTCTTTAACGCAGTAAAGCAGAACATTACAAAGTCAACACGAAAGTTATGTTTTTTGATCTCTTCCTATTGTTTTACCTAATCCTCTTAATTGTTGTTTAATGATACTAGAGAAAAGGAGCCACTGATTTTGACAAGTACCGAAGTTTTCAACTGCCACTAATATTAACAAGGCTACCGACAAAAACTTATAGCTTCATCACTCAAATTGTCCCAAACATGTCAAATTAGTCTCTAATTTCAATTTTTCTATTAAAAGAGAGATAAATAAGTATTCTTCACATAAAGACAATAGAATTGAAGGGTTATTTCAGTCCCAATACATCGAACTCTAAAACAAAATTTTGCAGACACCAATGTTGTAAGGTACGAAAGAACAGAGCTGAATTCAAACACAGAGCGACCAATATGCAATGAAGACAACGAAAAAGGCCAAATTATCAATCAACAAAAACTGAAACTGATTAACCAACCAAAAAATACGCAGGAGATCCAGAAATCTCAATAAGAAAGCCTAAATCAGAAAAATCTCAACAGCAAACCTAAATCGGATCGAAACAAAAAGCTGTAAAAACCAAACGCTATACAATACAATTCAGGAATCAAAGTGGGAACAAAAAAAAAAAAGAGTCGATTTTTTAGATTTCAAACCTGATTCGAAGGCTGTATACACTGAGCAGCCAGGAAAAAAAAATCTCGTAGAGTAATGCAGATTTTCTCCTTTCGAAAACAGAATCTTAGGAACCGAGAAATGAGATTTGGGTTTTTGTTTACTTTTCGAAAACCCTATTAATTGTAAGAGAGGATACGAAAAATCCGGAATTTTAGGAGGAGACGAAGGAGGGGAAGGGAGAAAATGAAGGAGATGGGCTTTCGTATTTATAGACTCCGTTTCTCTTTAACAAAAAAAAAAAAAAAAGTCTTGTCTTGTCTCTCAGAGAGACAGAGAGAGAGACGTGGTTAACAAGGATATTAGGCTGTTGTTAAATATCGAAAAACCGTCCATGTTTGACTTATTTACTAATTTGCCATCGTCTCTTTTTATTTTTTGTCCTTAATTATTATTCCTTTGGACGACCAAGACCACGTTAAGTTTCTTATTAGCTTCCCTAAATTAAAATTAAGACTATATGTTTAATGAGTTTCTATATGTTTTCTACATTCAACTTTTTTTTTTGGGGTGGAATCTTTGATTTAGTCAATGCTCAAATGAGCCTAAAGGATGTTTTAGTATTTTTTTTTTTTTTGTTGACATTTTTAGTATTGTTTTGCAATTCATTTACGTTTCATATTTTGGTATACTCCATTTTTTTAATAGAAATAGTTTCTCTTATTTGACCAACCGAATTAGGTCGTTAATTTATGTAATAATGTAATAAAGGGCGTGAAGCAGCCGTAGTAGTTAACCATATCTAACGTTCTAGATTTCGAAAACACAGCAAAAATAAAAGATTTAACATTGATGGAGATTGAAAAAAAATAATTTAACAAACCGTGTTGACTAAATATAAATCGAGACCCAAAAATAATAAATATAAATAATTTATTTATATTTATTTAAATATAAATAAATATTTATAAACAATAATTTAATATTTATAAATAAATATGTATATGTAGTAATTTATAAATAAATATTTATTTAAACCGTGTTGACTAAAAAAATAATTTAACAAACCGTGTTGAATAAAATATTTACTACAATAAATATAAATCGAGACCCAAAACAGAACATAATAAAAAGTTAACAAACCGTAAGGCGGACGTTAATTGTTAGTTTGTTACCCAAAACAACGAGCTGGTTCGTGAACGGACACGTGGCTACGAGTCAAGAGTTGAAAAAAAGAGTAAGCGCCACGTGTTAAATTTGAAATGGCGACGTAACCACGTGTAGGCTGGGCTTTAATGGGCCCAGAAAAGGAAGTGGCTTTTCTAGTTCTGCTGTCTCTTTCCGGCACATTATCTGATCATATCATTGCCTTTTGTTTACAACGTTCGCCAATTATTTAGACATTCAACCAAATTCAAATTGACAGATACACAACACATTTTATATTATTCTATTTGAAAATATATTAAATATTGATCAAGTCGTAATGAAAATGACAGAATGACGAGGATGCTGAGGTTAAATGTGTAATTTCGTTGAGGATAAATTGGGTTTATGAAAAAAATTAACGATTACTTAAACGGTGTTAGTTGATGAGGAGTTAAAATCACGGGACCCAGAAATAACTCATAATTAAATGACCAATAGAAGTTTTGAGTTGTAAAGTGGGTCCCTATACTGAATAAACGGCTGGGATTTGTTCTCCGTGGTCACTTTATTGATGGTGGAGTTATTTTAACAAAAATAAAAACACATCTAATATTTTCAATATAATCAATTTGAAAATTTTAATCATATTTTCATGGTGTTGGAGAACATATTAAGAAAGAAACTCTTCATATATGAATTAATGTTTAAAAACTTATGAATGAATAACAGTATTGAGTGAAGAAGTTAATGGTTTTGCATCTATGCTAAATAATTTTAGCAATAAAAAAAAAAGTCTAATGCTAAAATAAATAAATGAAAAAGTAAAAGGTCAAAATAATTTTCGATTATTTTCCATAAATGGAAGACAGCTAAATTATTAGTACTATGTTTGATCTTGCAACAGCTTTGGAAGGTTCGCCACGTGTATCCTACGCTGCACCTATGACGATTCGAGTCACAACTATACGCTGACGCCATGATGACACAACTAATAATGATAAATTCCTTGAATAGTTAAATTTAGATTTGACAAGGAAATATCCAAATATGGTTCTTTTTGTTTTTCGATGTTCCAAGGAAGAACATTTGAGTATTTGACAGGTCGATGAATCTCATACCTTCTCGCGTCTCCATTTAGACCTATTTTTAAATGAAACAATTTGAATGTTCTAACAATATAAATTTATATATACGAATGATCAATTTTTTTTTGAAAATTTGACAGATTTTGTGGATAGTGTTATGTTTTATTGAAAATCAAATTTTATTAATGACTTTTGAAACCGATTGCTTAGATTTAGTGAAAATGACCGATGAACAATCAGACTAGCCAAAACTTTTGGTTGTTGTTAGATTTTTTTTTAAGCTAGTTGTAATATCTCGACGTCTAAATATTCCATATCGACTTTTTTTTAAAATTTTTCCATGTAAGTTATTTTGTGATGGAATTGATTAATATATGGAGTATATATAGATATTAATAAGATCCTCTTACTCCTTCCGACATTGCAATGTAAACAGACGACAATGTGAAAGGACGAATCATTATATTATTATTATACAGAGAAAACAGCCTGTAGTAAGCTTTTTTCATTGTTGGTATTGCTGGTACAGTCGTAATTGGTTTGGCAAATCATAAAAGAAAATGTTGATTCAATAATGAAAAAAAATCATGTGTGCCGACCACTAACTATAAGCTAAGTTTGTCAAAGTCCACACATGTTAACAGAGTGATAATGATAAGACAACATTACATATGATAACAAACATATAAGCCATCTGCATATGTGTCTCCACGTATTCTCACGACTACATATACAGTCCAAGCATGAAGCATACATGGGATAACTTTAACAAAAAAAAAAAAAAGCATACATGGTATATGTCCCAAATGTAATTATTTTTCATTATGATATTTTTGCATTACATGATTACTAAAATACACTACGAATTTTATAACAACAATAATTTAAGCCGTCTCAAACCATCATAAATCGTTCGAGAAATCTGTTAGTGAAAGGATTGTTTGTAATGTAGTTATGCAAAATGACTAATTACTAAAAAAAAATTCTTTGACGATTTAAATATTTAATAACTATTTCATGGTAGTTTCGTGAAAATTTATGCATAATCTACCATAAAGTATGCATGTAATATCACAATATATAAATATATTATATATGTTAGGTCTCTCCAAAATTAATTTTGATTGGATAATTAAGCATATATATACTTTATTCATAATAGTTACTACGAAATTTGTAACTACATAAGATACTAAAAGCTACTTCATCATAACAAAACTAATTTGAATGTATACATGACCATGAACTTTAATTAATACAAGATCATATATTCACGAATCACGATCCACTTATAGTAGTTAATCGATAGAAACAACTCATATTACATATTACACATGCTACGTGAGTTTTTTATTGAGTTTTTTTTTCTTGTTTTTCTTAGTCGCTATTTAATAGTCCTAGAAACATTGATTCAATATTATTAATCCACCGAATAGATAATACTATTTCATGTGAACAACATGTTGAATATTATATTGGATCTAATTAACCATAAATAAATGAACAATGATCTTAATTATATACACATGTACAACATGCCAGCTAACAATAGAGGAAGTATATTGCTCGTTAAAGAAATGGGAAGAAGTGATAAGCACTAATAGATTCAACTAGTCTTCGAGAATAACTCGTGTATCTTATAATATATGACCAGTTTAGCCAGGCCATATGTATGTTATTATAAAATGCATGAGCATTTGATAATTTCAAAACGGTTGAAATCTCTCTAATCACTCTATATGTATAACATCCAATTAATTAACTCCCTCGTGTATTCTAAGGGAGATTACTTGGTTGGTCTACGCCGACGTTATTGTCAAAATCTTTATGTTTATTAAAATGTAGTTGTTGAAGATTTTGAGTTGCCCGCAGTTTTAGCGTTTGAAACCATGTAAACGTCAAATTAGTTCAAAATAATCAAACTGTTTGAATGAGTTCTTCAAATAAATAAAAAACAAACCTAACTCAAGTAAGTTTTATTGTACGACACGTTTAAGATGAATAATTCAAATCGACTTCAAACTATGATTTTTAATTTGACTCTTGATTCTCTTTCAAATCGTTTTAAAATTCTCTCACTCTGCCTTGCCTATCTATTTGTCTAAACAATTGGACATAAAAAAGTTAGATACAAGTCTACAGAGTTCTAGGCCTATGGGCTTGATAATGTTTCTCAGCTTTGCCATTTATGGGCCCATTGATAAAAGAGACTCTTCACACTCTTTCAGCATCAATCCCAATCCCAACCCTAAAGAGTTTATTTGTAATTTGGATAGGCCTAGTTGAAAAAGTAATACTACATTCCTCTGAAAAAGTGAAAAACCAGCAAAACCAGACCATATCATCTGTACAAATCAGAACCTTTACATCATTAACCGGATGATTACCAGCTTTGAATGTCTCTAATAGCATGTAATCCGTAACATAACCGGGCAAAATCCAAAAGAAAATTACATTTTTGCAAGGGAAATTCTTCAATTTTTCAACAACTAATAAAAAAAGCCCTAATCCGAGGAATCAATCTTGATTCAACCATGGAGAAACAGAGAGATTTTTTTAATTGGGCAGTGCAACGACCTCAAAATCTTGAAGAAGAAGCTGATCTTTAAACCCAACAAGAAACTGGCATAAACCTTCAAGAAACAAAGCAGCTTGATGCTCGCTCGTAGCTCCAACAATGTCCATGATCACACTCTTCCTCAACCGATTCGCATCAACGAAGATACTCACAAGCTCCTCCATCTCCACCTTCGCCACCTCATCCACCGACGCCGCCGAAGCCGGAACCGCCGTAACCGTCTTCCTCTTCTTTCCCACTTGATACGACGAGACCCAATTCTCCGAGACTCGAGACACGAAACCTCTCTGTGCTTTCCTCATCCGATCCATCAGAACAGGGACCATAAGCCTCATCGTACACTCGATCTGATCGATCCTCGTCACCAGCTCGTCCGACGGGTCTTTCCACGCGGTCGCGATCTTCAACGGTTGATTCAGCGGATCTGGAATCAGGCGAAGGGAATCTTCGTCGTCGTCGGAATCTCGATTCGCTCGATCGATGAAAGATCGGAGGAGATTGGTGAGGAGGTAAGGATGGATATCGCCGAGGAAGAGAAACGGGGTCTCGAGCGAGTTGCGCCATGAGGGGAAGAGGAGGTAAGGGACGGTGTTGGGATCGGCGGCGAGATCTAGGGTTTCGTAGTACAAGACTAAGTGGCGGAGGACGATATCTACGTTGGAGGAGAGGACGGAGGCGGAAGCGGCGGAGGAAAGCGATTGGCGGAGGAGAGGGAGGCTGTTGTCGGTTAGGGTTTTGCACCAGTCGGCGTAGAAATCATTGAATCGACGAGTGGGTTTCTTGCGGGAGAAGAAAGAGAAAGGCATTTTCTTGGAGAGAGAGAAGGATTTGTTTCTGAAGATTTTCTTTTGAGGGGTTTTGGTTTTTATCATAAAGGTCGCTCTGGATTTGGAGGGAAAGGCGATATAACTGATTCGGTGATATCGGTTTAATTGGAAACCAAACCGAATCTCACAAACTCAATTCCGTTTGGGTTAAAATCACCGGTACTGATACCAATTTCGCTAACATTCGAAGAGCGTTGAAGCGTTGAAGCGTTGAAGCGTTGAAGCGCGATACCAAAACGACGCCGTCAAGATGGAAGAGCTACAGAAAGAGTATATGGTTTTTTTTTTTTTTTGGTCTAAGAGTATATGGTTTTTCTTTCGCAAGAACAAGTAATATTAGTTTCTAGAAACGGTGGATAGATAGTCTTACTCAAAATTTCAACTGTTTAATCTTGTTTGGTAGCATAAAACCAAAGTGTTTGACATACTCTTTTTTTTAGGATCTTTATTAGATATGTTCTCTGTCTTAACTATGTTCTACCGTTAGATTTTGAAATGAGCCAAAATGAATAGCTGATAGAGTTTCTTTCCCAAAATGTTCGTTATTTGTGTAATATGCTTTGTTCATGGTATAAGGATATACTGAAGAACATGAAGCGTGATAATGCTGTTAAGGGTCAAGCGGTGAAGAACCATAAGGTATGACATTGTTCTACGTTTGGTGAAGTAATCAAAATGCATGCAGTTTCACAAGTATATATCTATCTTTATGCTAATGAAGTTAATTAAGATTAACTTCTCCTCTTTGTTTTTGTTCATCGTTGTTTGTGTCATACAGAAGGAAATGCTTTTTCAGGAGCCTATCAGATCGTATTTTTGTTCAGAAGACGAGAAGGTCTCAACAGCATATACTGATCTAATTGCTTCATCTAAGAAGACATTTGATTCCCTTTTGGAGTTGCAAGAGGTATATGTATACAAAATTAGGTTTCGACGTTCTGCTTCTTTTTCCTTTGTGTTGAAAACTATATCTTGATCAAGAGGTATAATGTTCATGAGAGGATTGTAAACTTCATGGCTCCGCGACCAGCAAAGATTCATCCAAACACTGCGAATTTGCTAAAGAATAATCTGTTTGGGCTTATATGTAAATTATACTCATTTTTAAGAAAGAGAAAAACGTAAAACATTTGAACTTTGAAGAGTATACACATGTGAAATCATCTCCTACGTGGCTACATTAATAAATATGGAAGAAATAATCTACTCTTTTTTATGTAACCATTAAAAAAGTTTATTTTTTTATTCTCGTTGTCGTTTAATTGGTAAAGAAATATGATAATTCGTTCATTTCCTGAAATCAAGTTAATTGATAGTTCGATGATACTACGTTACTTTGAGGGATCATTAAACTAAATATATGACATATACAAATCTTATTATACCGATAGTAGTTGATGAATGATGTATAATTATCAATTAACTAGTTTGGTGTTGGATTCTAGCGATTATAAAATTTAATTCAGAAAATGTCAAAAGGATAAGGAACATGGTTATAGATTTAGCAGCAAAACATTAAGATCCGTGATTGGTGGATTAACAACTTGTTAACAAAATTTGGAAAATCTCATCTCGTCACTATTTTTATTTGATCATATATATGGTCTTCTTGTCCCCAAACATATCTGACGTTTTACTTACCTTAGTCTTTCGCTGTTCGTATTCATTTGTCTTTTACATATTCTACAAGCAAAATTCTTATTATATACTACGAGGATATGCACACACACAAAAAAAATCTACCATGTAATAATTTCTCATAACTTTTTCACAGGAAGTGTTGTTTGCAATCCAGAAAATTTTAAACACATAAACTCTCCTAAGCTAACAACAATAAATTGTAAGCAAAAAAACACATAATCATTACCTACTTAAACGACTGTGTTTTCCATGTTTAGACATAATCATCTAAAAATTGAAAAAAATGTATTACAAAGCATTTGACATAAGTACATGTTAAAGCGATCTTATATTGGTTTCCGTTTGAAATCCACTGTCAACAAATTTTAAGAATCTACTAAATTCTAATCCGTGCGTCCGCGCGAGAATTTTGTTTTTTTAATCAAAATTTGTAATATAATTTGTGTTTATTTTTGTATTTATATATAATTTGTTTTTGTAGGTTTATATTAGATAATAAATATGAGACACATATTTATTTTTGTGTTTATGAAAAAATAAATTTTCTAGATTTTATTTTTGTAATATGGTTATATGTTTAATTATGATTTATGTGTTTAGATATAATTTTGTTTGCAGTTATAATTTTTGTAATATGTTTAGTTTTGAAATTACATGTAATTTATTTTTTGAGTTTACTAAAATTAAATTGTATATGTTTATTTGATTTTATGCTAATTTCTGATTGTAATATGTTTATATATTTATTTTTGAGTTTCTTTTCAATTTGTTTTTTTGAGTTTATACTAATTAAAATAAGCTCCAAACTTATGTTGATAATACTAACTAAGCATGATGTTAAAAAAAAAAAAACTAACTAAACACATAACAGGCCCAACGAACTAAATATACAAAAATGTACAGCTCAGGTCCATCAGACATTATAACACGCTCATGTCCATTAAATATCCGATTATCCAAAAAATTTAAAAGGGAAATTATTATTTTTAGTATAATAAGATTATTATAATTAAAAAGACAACAAATCTTTTACAAAGAAGAAAAAATTATTTGTCTCCCGCAGACACTGAATCTAACCTAAAAAACAAAAAAAAAACCATGTTCAAGAGACAGGAGCTCAATCGAGGTTTTCAATCGAGGCTTTTAAATATTCATAGCTCAATCAATCGAGGTTAATGTGAAGAACATCGATCGATTTCTCTACATGCATAATCGCAAAAAAGGTTAGAGTTCTTCTGGTTTTCACAATCCCATATTAGTTTTTTTTTCAATGTTTAATCGATTATTGTTTTTTGGTGGTTGTCGGGAATGACGGAGCTGCTACGACGGCTAGGAACAACGGATGAAACCGATTCTCCGCATGTTGCTGCGAATGGATCTCTAGATTCTTTAGTCTCAGATGCGTGGAGATCTAGATCTCGATCCAAGATCTAATATATTAAAATAGAGTGATTTTTTGTCTCCAAACAGAAAAAATGTATATAAATCTATTCTGCTGGATAATTTTTAAACTTTAGATTTTTGTGGATAACTATCCTGTTTCCAAACAGAATAATTTTGTTCAATTATAAATCCATTTTATTAATCTGATTCAATTAAAGAGTAGTTTATTAATTAATTAATCTGATTATATATATATATATNTTTTAGTATAATAAGATTATTATAATTAAAAAGACAACAAATCTTTTACAAAGAAGAAAAAATTGTTTGTCTCCCGCAGACAGTGAATCTAACCTAAAAAAAAAAAAACCCGATGGGAGCTCAATCGAGGTTTTCAATCGAGGTTTTTAAATCTTCATAGCTCAATCAATCGAGGTTAATGTGAAGAACATCGATCGATTTCTCTACATGCATAATCGCAAAAAAGATTAGAGTTCTTCCAGTTTTCACAATCCCAGATTAGTTTTTTTTTTCCAATGTTTAATCGATTATTGTTTTTTGGTGGTTGTCGGGAATGACGGAGCTGCTACGACGGCTAGGAACAACGGATGAAACCGATTCTCCAGCTGTTGCTGCGAATGGATCTCTAGATTCTTTAGTCTCAGATGCATGGAGATCTAGATCTCGATTCAAGATCTAAAAGTAACATGAAATAATTGGTAACTATCTAGCTCTGTATTTTCTCTTTGTAAATATTTTGTTAAATCTTTAAATATTTGCAGAGTTCTGTGAATGACTATAGGAAAAATTGATGTAACAGCTTGATTGATATGTGAAGTCTTTCTTTCCGTCATAGACTCATAGGAAGCTGATCTTCTTATGCAAAACATATCTGAATACAACGCTCACTTATCACAAGCAAGGATTAAGAAACATAGTTTTCATACTTTTCTTACAATATTGTTCAATTGTTAAAAAAGGTGCTACTTTTTAGCATGAGAAATGCAAACATCTTTTGGTTGTCAAGTTTGATTGCGTATTATTATTCTTACATCCTACCTCAGACTTCCTGTTTTTCTGCAGCAAGAATAACTAAGGGGAATAAGCACTTGGAGTTTCAATTTCGAGGACCTAAAGAATCAGGCTGCCCTTGTATTTGATAGAATCTAATCATTTATTTTGTTTCTTCTTGTAATATATAGCTCTCAATCTACTTATAACTCTCTTAGTATTATCATACATCCAACTTGCATATTGTACATGTTATATTCTCATTCAAAGCAATCACAAGTGTTTTGGACATGGTGCAGAAGAAGATAAAAGATAAGCTATCAATTTATACACTTGCCAAAAGAAGATATATAAATATTCTTCGTAATCTTATTTCCTAAGTAATAACATTAAACTTATCTCCATATTTGTCGGATTGATAATGTCGAGAATGTGTGAGGCTGATCTTCTTTAAGGGGAAAATGAGGCTGTGTTTCATTTATAAGGTTAGCAATTCATAAACTATATTTCTATTTCTTATAAAATGTTAATGAAAACGTTTTAACATTCGAAACTGAGCTTTTAAGAATTATAAAGAACTGAAACAATCCAAAACATAAAATCAGAGAACTGTCTTCTAAACTTATTCAATTGAAACAAAACCTTCATCCGTAATCCTCTCAATCCATCTTTTTTTAAAAAGATCTCCTGCAATGAAGACCAGAATAAGTATGTTCTGGTTATAATAGCAGATGAAAATGTAAAAGATAAAATTGAAGTGTAAAGAGTTTTACCATGTAACTCTTGATTTCCTCACAGTTTCTTATGAATTAAAGGTTTCTGAAAATCTGTTTGAAAACAATGAATCTGGCTTACCTTCTTTGTCTACAATTAAAATTTTTAATCCCTTTTTAGATGTGACCCTGGATATAGCTACATAGAGTTGTCCGTGTGAAAACACTAAATTTGGTAAAAATATCCCAACTTTAGATAGTGATTGCCCTTGACTCTTGTTGATTGTTATGGCGAAAGCCACAGCAAGTGGCAACTGTCTTCTCCGCATTTTGAAAGGTAGTCTTGTATCAGATGGTGTTATTAATAATCTGGGAATAAGTACCTTAACACCAACCTTATCTCCGGTAATAATAGTAGCTTCCACCATGAAATCAGTCATCTGTGTTATTTGAAGTCTAGTACCATTTATCAATCCTCCTTTAGGATCAATATTTCTTAACAACATCACTGGACAACCAATTTTCAATCGTAACCTATGGTTGGGTAATCTAGAGGCATTGATAGTGTTAAAAAAATCAGGACTTAGAGCTTCATCATTAACTGCGCTTTTATCTGAAGGATCGATAGAATCAGAACTCAAGTAGATCCTTTCCTCACCTGATACCAAAAAAAAATTCAGTATACCGTTTGTTAGAAACATCCTCAAATGATAATTGATTACTAACCATTGATTTTATCCAGCATACGATCATTTATGGTATTAACATCTTCATTCGTAGGACATAGAATTGCTCTTTCCTGGAAAAACTTTGGTTCCTTATTCTCTTGTATTGAAGCCATATCTCCATAGACTTCTTTGCTAATAGATTGGATCAATGGCATCACTTATAAGAAACTCTTATGGAATATCTATTAGAGCATCACCATCATTAGGTGATCCAATATCCCCATCACCAACATCTAATATCCATTCCGAAAAATCTTTTAGATCATTTGCCTCTTGAACAGTCAAATTGTTTGAAAGTAGTCGCATGTTCTTAGTGAGTTTCAACACTTTGCAATGATCCCAAAGATATGATGAATTAAGTGCAGCCATAACTATGTCAGCCCTAGAACCTCCATTTATTACAGGAAGAACCTGTCTGAAATCACCTCCAAACACAACAACTTTTCCACCCAAAAGGCTTATTCTCCGGATTCCCAATAATATCATCTAGACTTTTATCTAATACCTCAAAACAGTGCTTATTCATCATGGGTGCCTCATCCCATATGATAAGATTTGCTGCCTTCACTAACTCAGATTGATTTGTTCCATGTTTCAATGAGCAAAAAGAATTCTATATAGCTCAAAAGTAATACCCTAAAGTACTAACATCTTTGTCGATTGTAGTATTTACGGGTCGAATCCACAGAGACTCAAGAATCACACAATATATTATATAGATAAGAATTAAGCTAAGTAAATCAATGAAACATGAAATTATAACGTAGTTAAAGTGTTGTAAATTCAATGGAGGAGAGATATAGGTCCAGGGTGTTTCTCAGGAAATCAAAGAATGCAGATAACCAATCAGTCATGATTCAGGTTATGCACGGTTCTTGAACTCAAATCACTAAGTTATAATTAACCAACTGTCGTTGCGAGAATTATCTAAATCTAAATCCCAGAATCCCAAATCTTTTTGCAAATCCTAAAGATCTAAACCAGCTTTAAAGTTCAGGTTTGATATGTTCACAAAACAACTAAACCAAATTTTTTTGCGGATAGCTATTTTGCTCACCCTAAGTTCTGTCAGATTATCAATTGCATTGTCTTGCCTAATCGATTAACCTAAGATCTAAGTTCCAGATTCGTCAACCTAGAATTAGCTTTGAGAACAACCTAATGTGAAGAACTAATTCAGATTATGAATCATAACCAATCAATTACCAGCACTCAATGAAATCCTTTATGAGAAAACCCTAAACCTAAAGTTAAGAAACAAAGGGGTTCAGAATCGTCTCCCAAAAACCCTGTAACAAATCTCTCTCAAAGTTTCTGAAAAATAAAGCATATTTCTAAAAAGTGGCTGAAAACCCTATTTATATCATAAAACACGTTTTGGGGCATTCTTGTAAATAATAAAGACTTCTGGACCAAGGTTCAAACTCTCCAGGCTTGTAAAAAGTCGTCGCGTTTCCTGTTTTCCTGTAGTCGGTATCGACAGACACCATTAGTGGTATCGATCAACACACTGCTTCTTCTGCTCGCCAGACTGGACTGTCTTCACGAAAATTGGCATAACTTTTGATCGCACCGTTGGAATGGCCTCAAACCACTTTCAAATGAAAGCTACTCCATTGATCTGTCTTGTATCAAAATTTGAGCTCAATCCATCGGTGGGAAGTTCTTCAACGAATGCCAAACTTCTGACGTCTCTGCATGATTCTACATCTCGATATGCTCATTTTCACCCAAAACGGCTCATTTTTCCCAAAGTCACCTAAAACCTGAAAAGACTCAAAAATACTAGAATGAATCTATAAATAAGACCTATATCATGGTTATAAACGGGTAAAAACCATGATATATCAAATTCTCATACGGATTTAGCGGGATACCAAACCTTGAATGAGAAGTCATGCCACCTTGTAACAATAGAGAAGCAATTCCGCTAGAGGCAACATTAAGCACAATATCTCCTCGGCATCTTAGTGCAGCAGATAATATTGTCCAGAGAAATGTTTTTCCAGTTCCACCAAATCCATAAACAAAAAACACACCACCTCTTTTTTCTAACACAGCTCCCATTATCTCATCATAAATCTTCTTTTGTTCATCCGTCAGCTTTGCAATATCTCTACCATGATTTGCTTTCAATTCTTCTCGGTCATAGCTTATCTCATCAATTATCAAGACATTTTCTTTCTCATTACCCACTCACATGGCTGTGGCATAGTTTTATAAAGTGATAATGAACTACCGTTACCTTTCATAATCTTCTCTTGAAGAGCATATTTCTGTTTATCCTCGTCATTTAAGTTTAGTCCTGCAACACCAAGCACGAGTTTCAGTGTAAGTAAATTACAAAAACAGAATATAATACTAAACGTGAGTCAGAATATAAAAATAAAAATATACAGTTTGAACCTGGTTTATTTAAATGGCGTCTCATGTTATGTTCAATGTTTTCTGAAAGAAACTTCCAAGTATTTTTCCAAACCACTTATGGCTTAGATAAACTATATGAAGTAAGCATGATAACAAAAAGCTGCTGTAGATAGTTTGCAGAACTTGAAAAACTTTTTTTGACAATATCATCAATGTACTCTTGGTCATCTTCTAGCAATCCCTGTGCATAACATGCCTCTTTGTAGCTCTCATAAACCACTTCATTATGAGTTTTGATTTCATCAAAAGAGCATGGACCTTTTACATAATTCAACAACACTCGCAAATAATATGCATCTTCCATCTTACGCAGTGCATAATTAATCCTTCCAACGCTAAATACTTTTTTTTAGAACTCTCTCTTTGAATCTTCTTGTTCTTATTGAAAGTAAACTTAGTAGGAGTTTGCTCATAAGTGAGCTTTCTAGCGTCTTTATTGACCTTATTCAGCTCAAACCAGGCTAAGAACATTGTATTTGCGATGAGTTTACGGTTGACCACCGTTTCTACCTTGTCGTCACCCTTGAAAACTACAATATGTTTCCCCGGCAGATGGAAAGAAAGCCTCTCAACCGGTGTAGATTGATAATGTATAGGGTATTTAAAAAATTTCCATGTAGCTTCACAAGCAGAGACATACCTGCAAATTGTTAAATTCTCACGTTTAGTAATTGAAAAACAAAGACATGTTTTGAAAAGCAAAAATTATAGTGAAGATGTTAATATCTGCAGTAAAAAAAATCTTTGATTTCGTTCTTCTTTTTTTGGATGTTTCCTTGTATCTCACCAACATCGTTTGTTCCATTCGGAGGTGGTTCTACAACAACACTTACACGATTTTGCCCTTTATTAATGTACTTAATTAAGTACTTAACAGAGCCAGTTTGGTTGCACCATTCCACATTAATGTGAGCTCAGTATCAGATAGATAGTTTCTTGTTATAAGGTATGACATATCTGTTGTCGCACTTAAAACCATTCTTCTCCACAATTTTTTCTGGTTGGTTGCGTCTTCTGTAAAATGGAAATCCTTCTTTGTTAACTGTAGTTTTCTCTGCATAAACCTTTGGATATAACTTAGAACATTCACCATTCTCCATGCATGGTGAATTCAGTTTAGCAACTCCACAAGGACCATGAATCATGGTTTCTTTGATAACTTCGTAAAGCTCAAGTTCTTTTTCTTTGTCTGGAATTTCAGCAGAAATGATTTTGTCTATGTCTTCAGTTGAGGCCAACTTTGATTTTGGATCCATGAAAAGAAGAATATGAGCATGTGGTAGTGATATGCTCAAATATAATACCCTAAAGTACTAAAGCAGTGGTTGCAGTAAGTTAGGGGTCGAACCACAAAGACTCAAGATATCACTCAATAGATTGCAAGATTTGAATTAAGCTTAAGTCAATAGATTAAACAGAAAACAACTAAAATTATCAAGTGGGTTGTAAATTCAATGGGAAAAACTAGGCTTAGGGTATCTCTCAGGAAATCAGATAAAGCAGACAAATCAATCTATCATGATTCAGATTTAGCACGGTTTTTGAACTCAAAACACTAAATTATAATTAACCAACTTTCGTTGCGAGAATTATCTAAGTCTAAGTCCTAGAATTCCAAATTTCTTTGCTAATCCTAATGATCTAAACCAGCTTTAGAGTTCAGGTTTGATATGTTCACAAAGCAAGTAAACCAAATTTATTTGCGGATAGTTATTTTGCTCACCCTAGGTTCTGTCAGGTTATTCAATTGCACTTTTGTGCCTAATCAATTAACATAAGATCTAAGTTCTAGGTGATCATGCTAGAATTAGCGCTAAGAACAACCTATGGTGAAGAACTTAATTGATTATGAACCCTAATAAATCGATCTATCTAACATTCAGAGAAATCCTTTTATGAGAACCCTAAACCTAAAAGAGAACTACTCAGACATGGTAATTGAAACAATAAACATGACTGAAATAATACTCAGATAAATAAAAAGTAGAGTAACAAGAGGGTTCGAAATCTTCTCTCGGACGAACAGAGTCTCAGACTTGTCTCCCTCAGAAAGCTCTCTAAAAAAACTCAGAATAGAATAATGCGTAATGAAGTCTAATTAGCCAAAGTGACTTAAAAACCTAACTTAAACTCCTAAAACACGTTTTGGGCTTAATTGTAAATAATAAAGTATTCTGGGCAATTTTGCAATTCTTCAACTCTTCATAAAAGTCGCGACTTGTGTCTTGCTGCAGTGAGTATCGACCGATACTAGGGTAGTGTCGATCGATATTAAGGCTTCAAATCGGGTACTCAGCTACATGAACTTCTGCTTTGCTCCAAAATGTTCCAAAAAGCTCAAATATCTCTAATTATGCTCCAAACGTGCTAAACCCCGTAAAAGATTCTAATACACTACAAAATAGTAGAAAAACTCTATAAAACGGACTTATATCATGGCTTAAAAGGGGTAAAAACCATGATATATCAGGTATGCCTCGTTTTTGAAACTCAATTGTATACATTGCTGCACATTTAAAAAAAAACAGAAAGTTAGTAACAGTGCATACTTTTAAGATCTTGAAAAAACTTTTTTAAAAAACAAAACGTATAGAAACTTGAAGAAATGAAAACTTACACGATCTTGTAACTCCTAAGAGATTTTCCTTCGTTAAATCATTCATCAAAGCATCCAGTTTCATCTTAAACATCCTGCAAATAATATCTGGTCGATCCTCACTCTTTAAGTTTCTGTTCTTTAGACGTGATCTCTGGCCACTTAGGATTGCATGTAAACGTGATGAAAAGATTTGGGAATCCAAAATGTTTACATATGGTCATCGCATCCAAATAATTATTCTTCATGTATCTGGGTCCACCTGTGAAAGTCGCTGGTAAAATAAACTGCTGCTCTTGTTCATGCATATCAGTGATACCAGCATTCTCTGACTCTTTAATGGAATCATAACTATCAGAACGTAAACACTTCAAATTTTTCCTCAGATAACGTATCTTGTTAGATTCAATCATCGTATAGGCATCTACAAGAAACTGTTGGAATAATCGCCTAGAATAGAGAAGTGTATGAGACTCATTGTTTCTTTCCTAAAGACGGTATGCAAAGAATTGTCTCATACATATATTTTTCTTCTTGAACGTTTTCCCATCTTTTGTGGACCCTTTTTTAATCCCAAGCCTAAATTCATCCTCACCATATGGAAATATGAGAGGATATTGAAGTGCTAAATACGAAGGATGGATTTCGGAAATTCTTTGAAGTTTTCCAGATTGTTGTTCTAGAACAATATCACGTTTATCCATGTCAGCGTTGAAATCTCCAGGAATGAGTGCAACAACTTCAGATGCTGTGGGACTATTATATGTTCTTCCATCAGTGACACGATCACTAACAATTCTCATATGGAAAGTTTTTTCTGGATTAGTATCAAATCTCTCTCTGGCTAATCTAAATTTTTCAACATAAGGATTGACTTCATTTAACATTTGGATGATAGCCTGAATCATCTCGTTTTTCAAACCATCTTTCTTCCCTTGCTGTACAATCTTCTTAAACTTACTGCAATATAGTTTTTTTTAAAAACATAGTCAGAAACTTAAGTTTTAATACGAATAAGACAGGAATACTGATAAGAGAACGGCTCATTATCAATGAAGTTTACCTCAAAGCAGTTGCTCTGTTATGCACCTCATTTTCTGTGTCAACAATATATAGTTGTAAGTACTTTACATAATTCCCGATTGTTGGCTTTAAACTTCCCTCAAATGGTAATTCTCTCCTTGAAGCTGAAACATTTGTGGTCCACGCTCTTTTTTAATAGACCGGTCAACTTTTCCACCAAGAGAAGTAAATGAGAAAACCATGTTGTAAGGCCTCGTATTCCTCTGAAAATGTCTAATGAGTTTGTCTTTGCCACTTAGTAATCTCTTCAAGATTTCAGGGGATTCCTTTAAAATGGGCAATTTAACTTGGCATTGCATACAACACAATGTAAAAGTAGGATTGCGTACACTATGGCACTTGTTTATGCGTTCCCGTACCACATAATAGCACCACAATTATCACATTTGGACGAAGGATCACCCTCATCAAAGTACACTATATAATAGTTAAGGTGTTAGTGGAAATGAAAAATTTATATATAACACTAATATGATATCACGTATATAAACAGTCTCAACAAAAGTTCGAACTATGTACCATCAACTTTTTTTGAAGCATTTTTAAAGTAACCCTTTGCATAATGAAATACGTTGTGTAATTTGAACATTTGATTTTCTGTCTCTGGCACTGAACGATTGTGTAAATCTATGTCTGAGGTCTCCGAATCAGTTGTTTCATATTCAGAACTTTCTTGGCTACTACAGTCAAATACCTGTTCATCATGTTCTTAAATTGATCCTGCAAATATCATTTAAGTTCCATGATCAGATATATATATATATATATATATATATATCTACTAAGATATAAATATCTTATAATAGATAGAAGAAGTTCCAAAAATGATACAATCAAATTTAAGATACCTTCTGACTCATCAATACAATTCTGTGAATAACCTCCTTTTTGTGATTGCAGGTCCTCCTGATTCGCATTGACAAATGCATCCTTGACTGATCTAGAAGTTCGAGCCATTCTTGATGAACTTGAAGGTATGTTTGTGATGTCGTTAAGTATTGTATTGGATTGCCTTCTGAAATCTCTAAAACCAATTTGTGCAGTAGTTACTCCTGTGAAACTGTTTTCTTTTGCTATTAAGAAAAAATATGGGATGAGTATCAGTTTAGGTTGTTTCTGATGTTTATTCATTATGTTTTAATATAAAATCACAACTTATTTCAGTTACTTACACGAATGCAGATTATTCATGCGATTCTTTTTAAGAGACTGAGCAATTTCACAATTCTCTTTGTCAACAACTGTATAGATATGTTAGAAAATCAGGTGTACACATCATTTTTAAATTTTCTTATCTAGTACATATTTAACTAATAAAAATAAGAGGGTCAAAAACTCATCAGTAATCGTTTTTCTTTTGTTTGTAGGTGGTTTCTTTCTTTTAGCATTCTCTTTGTCAGCAGCAACTAGATAGTTTTATAAAAAAAAAACATCATTCAATAATGCAAAGGTTTGTACCTTGTAATAGTATTGATGAGTATTAGTTGAAAGAAGCTTAAAGAAATTACCAGTGATTCGATTTCTATTGTTTGTAACAGTTTTTGGCATGAAAACATTTTCTTGAGATTGGGAATGTCCACTCACAAAAGCAGGTTTCTTTGTGAGATCTCTTATAAGTCTATTGAAAATTAAGGTTAATGGTACATATACAGGTTTTTTGTTCTTCATTGCATCTGATTTTGAAGAAATGTTTTCTGAATAATGAGTGTCTCTCATCTGTTTGTGGACTCAAATGGATGTTAAGATTGGGCGCGTCAGTTTCAATATTGAAAATCACCTGCGTATTACGATATAGTAAATAATAAGTTTTAATTAATGAATATCTTTGAGATTATATAAACTGGTATTTTCCATTAAAAAATAGTTGACATCTACTATGAAATCGCCAAAATTAAAATATAAACTATAGATTTAATAAACAGTTACAAACTTCACTTTTGGATTGATTGCTAAAATCAAGATCAGATTCTTAGTGGCTCTCTTTTTTCAGCAGTCGTCTAAGGTTTTGTTTTCCTTTACTTAGTGCCTATCTGGTCCGTCTAGTGTTGAAAAACTCAAGTTCAGATTATTAATTTAGGCAATCATTACATTCTTTTATTCATTGGACTCTACCACTCATATCTTATGAACCACATCTCTTTTCTTATTTCGTTGAAAGATATATTATCTTCCAATAATATCTTTGACTATACTATTTTGGTCTTTAATATGATTATATGAGAATAACGATAAAATATTTTAGAATTTTCAGGTTGATAATGGCGAGTGGCGACCGTTTAATACCATCGTAAATCATTTGAAAGGTTAGAATTTAATCTATACTTTATTTCGACTTCCATTTCGTCTAAAAACATCAGAACACTTTTAATGCCAGAATAAATCAAATTTATTATTAAGCTTGGAAACTTAGCAAAATCTAAAATTCAAAGAAATGAAACAAACGAAAACCAATAAATTGCAAATGTAGCCAATACTCTCAGAATCCAGAATATCCTAAACTTATAAAGCAAAGAAAAAAACTAATATGAGCATCTTTATGCATTACTATCTTCTTTTTCTGCCATCTTTGCTTTCTCTTTCTCCTCATCCGTAATCTTCTCCATCTTGATGATCTTGGTGCATTGCTTTTTAGAGGTTGAATTTAGGTCAGGTAAATTGTCATTTTCTTCTGATGAGTGCTTAGTGGAAGGTGTTGAAAATGATCCAGAATGGGTAGAAAGTGATCTAGAGGTTCCAACTAGCGAAACCTAGGTATCAATTAAAGACCTAGTTAAAATATTAGCAAACTAACAAATATTTCTTGTTTTCAATCTAAGTTACAATGGAAAATTACCTCGTCACCATAAATAATTGAGGCCATAGTGTCTAATTGACTGTCTTCTTCAGAAACAGATTCAAACATCACATTTGAATGTGGGTATAGTAACTTTGGTTTTTTCTGTAACTTTTTGGACCATTTTGTTACACTTGTTACAGCCAAAATTATACCAATCAAAGTCGGTATCAATAGCATAGATGGTACACATGACTTTGCACTTTTCAACCTGCCAAAATAATAAGTAAATTATTGTATAAAAACTAACAATCAAAATAGATAGTTAGAGCTACAAACCTCAGTGGCATTCAGCAAGTCTGCTACTGATTTTTTGGGAAGTTGAGACCACTTTTCCCTTTCCTTGTTGATCTGAAGAGCTGGCTTTTCATCATTGGGTTCGATGATAGTTAGAGCAAGACCATCTTGTGGTAACCTGATTTTTTGTGATGCAAAATAATGTAGTTAGTGTGCAAATATAAGGGCCGAAAACTTTTTACATATTTTGTCGGGTTAACTTACTTATTCTTTTCCGGTTAACAAATATTTCTTGTTTTCTAATATACGATTATCTCAAAGTAGTTGAAATATATACTTTTCCAGTTAAAAATAGAATATAATTTTGTTGGACTATATAATATACATAAACTTAATATGCAAGATATATTGATTGATACTGGAATATATTTGTTTGCTATACAACTCACGTATGATACCATTATTTTTAGATAATATAAATTTGTTGGAATATATAATATACATAAACTTAATATGCAAGATATATTGATTGATACTGGAATATATTTGTTTGCTATACAACTCACGTATGATAGAACAAAGTCACAAATGCGTACAGTATGGAGTATTATAACTTACTTATTTTTAAAATCTTCCACTGCAGGTATGGGAGGGTTTATCAGCAGAGACGATGAATCAAAAGCATTGGTGATTTGGATTTCTCCTGCATAAAAGCCAAATAAGGTATTATACAATATATATATTTACGCCTAAGTGCAGAAAAATATGGTGCTAGTTTTCTAACCTCGATAGAAGCCTATTTTTGCAAACATGAGCAAACAAATAACAATTTCATCACCAGCTGCTTGGCAATATGTAGTAATTATCTGCAAACTTTCCCCACAGACAACATTGGATACGATTGTCCCTAAACCAAAGAATAAATAGGAATGTTTTAGTAGTCGAATTATAAACGTGATAAAAACAAATAAAAGTAGTATAGATCTTACTCAGTGTCTCTTAGACGAAACTCAACTTTCTTTTTGTCTTTACCACTCACTTGAACTGTAGAGATTTTATCCATATCAACCACTTGGCCAATAACATCTGCAAATTTACAAATGCATGTAAAAAAGATCAAAATATATTAACATCTATAAAAGAAACTAAAAAGGGTGAAAATCTAGATAAAAGAATAGCATAACTAACCCATATTTTCTTCATATTCACGATGAATATAACAACTAAACCATAATACATTTTTCACTATATTATGTTTTTATTTATAAAGACGATGGTTGTTGTTTTACCTTTGTTGTTATGCATTTGTTGATTTTTTAAAACGGTCTCTAGGACAGAATCAGTAAGCGTACTGAATATATCAACTTCCAATCAAGTACTGAGTTTTGAGATCACCACTTGTAATCTGATCAAAATTGATCAATGATAAAAAGTAGTCATCTGATTTTAACAAAGACCGCGTGATCGAAGTAGTGCTCACAAAACTCATTTTGTAGACATGGGTAGTTAGTCGGAAATTGCCATTTGCTGGAGCTAAGGAAAAGTTTTCAATAACTTTCCATTCTCCAACATCAAGCTGTTTTTCAAGACGTAAAACCCATGTTTTTTTACATAAAGCATGGATTTTAACACCCTACAAAAGCAAAATAAGAGTATATTTTAAGAAACAGAATCAAATGTTTGCAACAATTACACAATTGTATTGAAATTGATAGTAACTTACACTTTCATCTGCTAATACCAGCTCTAATGATTCGCCAGCTTGGGATGTGCAAGATTTTCACTTGAATTCGCCAGCTCGTTTTGTAAGGTTTAACATCTTTAAGGTATGTAAATGTAGTTGGAGAAACCATTTTGTTTTCTAAAGGTTTGAGAAAGAGTTTTTTTTTGCGTGATGAGAAAAAGTTTTTTTGCGTTCATATTTATTGAGATAGCTGAGGTTAAGGATGTTAATCGGATTAATTATTAATTTATTTTGTGTTTCTTCATTATTAAATCTCAGAATATCTTAGATTCTCGTTAACTTTTGTTAAGATAGATTTTCGTTACAATCTATTTTAAATTCGTAGGAATATTCTGGAGAAGAATCAGATCAGAGTAGATACATACGGTTTTTAAGGGTTTCGAATATTTTCTTAAAATTTTGTATAATTATATATGAAGTTTCGCCTGAAGCTTGATTGGCTATAACAATTTGAATTAATTAGATTTGGTGAGATTTGATAACATTGCTTTTAACAGAGTTTTGGTAAGATTTGGATTATATTTATCTGGAATGTTCAGATTCATATCGGTTGCTAGAATATCGGTTTGCTAAGTAAATCTTATTCATTTGTAAGGTTAAGTAAATTGCAAATGGTCCAAATCAATTTCACCTGGTTAACTTGAACATTCTCAGTTTGGTTTATGAATGATTTCAGGTTTACTTCAAGTTGTGCCCAAGTAAAAATCACCGGATCAAACTTCCAATATTGTTTGATTTTCATTTGTAAGGTTAAGTAAATTGCAGATGGTCCAAATCAATTTCATCTGGTTAACTTGAACATTCTCGGTTTGGTTTATGACTGATTTCAGGTTTACTTCAAGTTGTGGCCAAGTAAAAATCACAGGATCGAACTTCCAATATTGTTTGATACATACCGTCAAGTTCTTGAAGATGTGTCTAAGTGAAAATCGGATATATGGTTTTAAACTTTGTGTTAATTATTTCTCTTCAAAACCGTAATTATGGTTCAACGGTAGTACAAACCATCATTTAAACTTTATGGAAGCTGGAGTTGACCAATTGACGGGGAATTTTTATCATACCACATTTACATACCAATTGGTTAAAAGTTTTATGTCAAAAAAATGAATTTTTAATTCAATAAAATTATTTTGTTTGAAAACATGAATAGTTATCCACAAAAATCTAAAGTTTAAAAGTTATACAGGATAGGAATAAAGTAAAATATGTTTAGACATAGATTATATTCGTCTGTCGAAACCACACGATATTGATATGTCGAATATCTTTTTGGACTTTATTCGGAGATACCGAGAGAGTATAGGGTTTTTGCTTCTTACCTACACCGGGCCATTTTATAATGGGAAGAAACTGTTAAAATAATATGAGTTAATAAGTATTAACTTGAGAACGTAACCACAAATCCGTTGTAGTCTAGCTGGTTAGGATACTCGGCTCTCACCCGAGAGACCCGGGTTCGAGTCCCGGCATCGGAGTTTTTTTTCTTGTTTTTTAATAATTGAATTACGTGCGGACCTCAACTTCGCTATCAAGAAGAGAGTTGATTATATTGCCCATCTGAGATTTGAGAATAAAGTTATAGCTCGGCCCACGTAAAAGCCCAGCCCAAACAAAACTCCAGGGATCGGATAAATAGATAGATTGTTCGCCGGGATCGCAAGCGGACAGGATATTTCTCGGAGGAAGGAAAACCTGTGATTCTTCTGCCCAGATTTCTAGCTCAGGTTCCTTATAACTATTCTCCTTCTTCAATCATTCAAGTTTTTTTTTTTTTTTTTTTTTCTCGCCATGGAGATTTTCCGAGATTCGATTTCATGTTTGTTTTCCTCTACCTCGCTATTCACGTCATTTGTTTCCCTCTGAAAGATTGGTGGCCTATTTATTATCATCGTAGAATGGTTCCTTTGACCACTGTTTACGGGTTTGATTGATTTGTTTAGGGTTGGTTCATAATCTGTGGTTGAATATTGTTTGTCAGGTTAGATCTGATTGTTTCCCTGTGAGCTTGGATATTATGTTTGTATTCTATCGAAAAGCGATTTAAAGCTTTAGATTTTACGGAACCCATTGAGTTTGTGAGGCTGAGGAATTTTGCTGAAAGTGGTTTGGACGATGATGTTGAAAATACAAGAACTTGGTGTTGCGGGGTATGGATACTCAGATCAGATCCTTGCTGTGACGTAATCAGATCTGTATTTCGGTTTCTAGAATAAATTGTATGAGCAAGGCTTTGGAGTGATTTGAAGATTTTGTATCCGTGGAATTGATGTATGGGACTGTGAAGGAGGTAATGTTGGTGTGTGGTTGAATGTTGGCAGGTGTTTGATTAAAGTTTTCGTTTTTTGGGGGGAATGAGTTCACTGAGCAGAAGCAGAAGCCGAAGTCGCGATCGGAGTCGTAGTCGGAGCCCGAGAGACAGGAGAATGAGATCTGAACGAACTTCTTACCGTGATGCTCCTTATAGAAGGGAGCGGGAGCCACGTCGTGCTTTCAGGTCCTTTTTTCTTATGTCTCAAGCCTTTCTTCTATAGTAACCGTTACTCTGTTCACTCTCGTCCCCAGAACCATAACAACATCCTGAAAATCCTTATCCTGTTATGCTTCTCTTCTATGTACTAACCGATCTAGAGGCTAGTTATGCCGAGCTGCCAATGCAGCCACAATCCTATGCTAACTTGCTTATGACTTGGACTTGCTGAACAATTTCTCTAGTCTCATGCCTTCTTCTCTCTTCTACTTGTTATCAAGATGACGTGACTAGAGTAGGATCAGGGTTGATTGCATTTTTTCCTCGATTTTTGTCTACAATTGTTTCTTTGATTGAACTGATAGTGTTAGGTTGGTTTTAGTTCTACGGTTTGCTTGCATACATACTTTTTGGATGAAGTTATCTTGTAACTACTGCGTTCAATGTGGATTTTGCGATGCCGTGATTGTCACAACTTCTTGATCTTTTCGAAAACATTGTGTTTCAGCCAAGTGAATCTCTGCAACAACTGCAAGCGACCTGGTCACTTTGCAAGAGACTGTCCTAATGTTTCTGTCTGTAACAACTGCGGCCTTCCAGGGTATATACATCCTCCCTAACTTAATTACTGAATTTTTCTCTGTTTATGTACGTTTCAGTTATGTTTCTAAGACTTTCTCTGCAGGCACATTGCAGCAGAATGCACTGCAGAATCACGGTGTTGGAACTGTAGAGAACCGGGTCACGTAGCTGGCAACTGTTCAAACGAAGGAATCTGCCACTCGTGTGGCAAATCTGGACATCGAGCGAGAGACTGCCCTAACCCGGTTACTCGTCCAGGAGACTTAAGGCTATGCAACAACTGCTTCAAACCAGGCCATCTCGCCGCTGACTGCACAAACGACAAGGCATGCAAGAATTGCAGGACTTCAGGTCACATAGCTCGTGATTGCCAGAACGATCCAGTCTGCAACATCTGCAACATCTCTGGACATGTTGCTAGACAATGCCCAAAAGGGGACAGCAATTACTCTGACAGAGACAGAGGAAGCAGGCTTCGAGGCGGTGGTATGCAAAGAGATGGTTTGAGCAGAATGGACAGAGACGGCGGTACGCAAAGAGATGCTTTGAGCAGAATAGGCAGAGACGGCGTTGGCTCTATTATAATATGTCACAACTGTGGTGGCCGAGGACACATGGCTTACGAGTGCCCATCTGCTCGAATCGTTGACCGTGGATTCCGCCGGTACTGAAGTTCTAAAATCTACCAATCGAAGTTCCATTCTTCTTCATGATCTTGAGGTTTATGTTTGGTGATTCTATAGCTTTGCTCTCTTGTTTTAGTTGCTACTTTGTTGTTTCTTTTTTGGTTTTTGGCTATGGGAGTGAGTCAAGGCTGGTTTTTGGGAAATTTGATACATTGCTTGTGTTGTATGAAATATTGAATAGATTAGTGTGATGCAGAGTTCTGAGTTTTCAGAATCCAATATTATTAGAAAACAAATTTATTAATGTTTGATTGTCTCCCAATCTCGAGTAATTTAAAGGTTTAGTTAAGTTTAAGGAGGATAATATTGTGTATGCAAGTAAATGTCTTTAGTAAGCTAGCCATTCATAGTCAAACTCCATTTGTTAGCCGATCCGATCTCGAAATAAAACTGTTAGACCAGTATACATATTACACAAAATTCGAAAAAGATAAGTTATACAATGGAACTTTTAGTGGGAGAGAAATGGTGGTCCTGTTCATCTCCAAGTGTAGATGAAATGAAATTGGATAACGTAAAAGAAAAGTATAAACAACCGTACCAAATACTCCATAAATACCAACTTGCAAAAATGTTTATTTGTAATTTTCTTAGAAAAAAAAAAAAAAATGGCATGCGAGGTTTTGTTGATTTTATTTGGCATGCGAAGTTTATAGTAATTAAAGATCGATGCAGAGACAATGGGTTTAATAATTTGTAAAAAGAATGAATTGTTTTACACTCTTTCGATTCGTTGTTTTTATATACTCATACACTGGTAAAAAGGTTAAAATGCGTTAAGAGACATCAATCATTGCGTAAGATTTCTTCTGTAATTTTGAAAAGAAAAAAAGAAAAGATGTTCATTGAAGGAGAAGACTTGCAGTGTTGATTGGTGGCTACTACCACTAGTAGTGTTACCTAAGGGATCTCTCTTCTTTTTCTTAGTCTATAATCACTTAATAATTAGTTAATTAACCACTCCATTTTTATTACTAATAATATAAAGCTCTAATGGGTTTCAATAATAATAATATTATTAATAAAATGACGGATTAACTGTATAGTCTGTAATTGTATAAGTACTAACTCCAATGACAACTAACAAACTCCAATCTTTGATACAAGGAACATTAAATAAATTAGAAATGTGAGATATCTCGTCTTTATAAGAAACATTTTGTGATCAAGCTAACTAATCAGGTCAATATGCGTTCTTTATAAACCACATATAAATTGACATTTAACAACGACAAAAAAACACATAATAAGTTGACAAAAAAACACATAATTATGATCGTCTTCTCTTCTTCATTTTTAGGACAAAAGAATAATAATAATTTTTTTTGACAAGGAAATATAATTATTTTTGGAGGACGTAAGTTTTATTCTTGGTAGACCAAACCCAACTGTCAATGAGAATTTTCAATTTATTTAAGGAAAGAAAAAGAAATGGACTATAAAGAGAGGACCAAAACGAAGAAGCTATCATACCAAATCAAACAAAAACAAAGTCTACTTACAAATTTTGCGGAGAATAAAAAAAAAATGAAGACGACTTCTTCATTGCTGGTTATCATCCTTCTCGTACTGATCTTGCAAACTAGCAAACTAGAGAGTGGGCAAGTCCGTTCCACTGATCAAGACACGGTCAAGAACATCAACAACACCACTGGTGAAAACAATACAACAACCGAAGTAATTATCAAGGACAATAAAAGAAGTTATGGTGGAGGAAGCGGAAGTTATAGATGGGGATGGGGTGGAGGCGGTGGAGGAGGAGGAGGTGGCGGTGGTGGTGGCGGCGGAAGAGGATGGGGATGGGGAGGAGGAGGTGGTGGTGGAGGATGGTACAAATGGGGTTGCGGCGGAGGAGGAAGAGGAAAAGGAAGAGAAGGAAGAGGAGAGTTTGTGAAAAGAGAATATGCAGAGTGCAAAGGAAAAGGAAAATGTAGAGGGAAGAGATTGGAATGTCCTCAACATTGTGGAGGTTTTTGTTTTTACGATTGTCTCTTTCTTTGCAAACCGCATTGCCGTCGCTAGAGAGATATCCATCCATATTGTTTGGTTTTTATGATTGTCTTTTTTTTTTCTTTTTTTTCGGTTTGTTTGGTTTTCTTTATTTTTTTTGTGCCCTTATTTCTTAGGGATTCTTCTTTACAAAAATTTTTGGTGCTTCTTGAGTAGTGAAGCATGATAAAAAAAAAAGTAGCAATTATATTAGGATCTTGATTCATCTAGTTTTTGTTTTGCTTTCTATAATGAACTTAAAGTTCATATAAGATTCCCATTTTTCTTTTGCCATTAAACTTCCAATGTAAAAGTTTTTGTTTTGTTTTTTGCTTTCTATAAATTTATAAGGAACATCTTTTTTATAAAAAAAACTTCCGTAAGTAGTGGCCAAAAATAAAATGTGTCAAACAGAAATCAACCACTATAGTCTAGAGCACCACAATGACCAAAGTGCTATTATCTCTTGGATCACAAAAGGTTATTAACTGTAAATATGAAAGTGGAAAAGCTAGTTGAAGAAAATAATATCTTGTTGAATATGACCGTAGAAAAAAGTCTTCGAAAAGTTGGAATGAAATCTTTCTCGGGAGCATTCAATTTTAACCATTCATCTTTTCAAGCATGATTTTTGGCTGACTGTAATACAATGTAAAAAAAAAGAAGAAGAAGAAGATAATGTCAGGTCAGCACTAAAGAAACATCAAAACAAGGATGATTATTAGAAACACTCAATGCAACAACAAAAAAGAAGGTTTCGAAAAGGAAAAGTCTAGTTTTTGGGAAATTGGGTTTTCCATATGAAAAGCAAACGGATGATAAATTTCGAATCCAAACATGGGCCTGAATTTATTGGGCCAGTTTAACACGACGAAGATGATTGTTTTTCTCACTTCTATTGGGCTAGTTTAACACGACGAAGACGATCTATTTCTCCACGAGAACTATCACATAGCACCAGATGTCTCTCAAACTATGACCCCGTTCCAAATCTCCACAAAAACAAAGTTAAAGATCTATTTCCTCCTGAAAAAAAATTCTAGACCTATATCCCCACGAAAGTTGGTTTCGATGGTTTGTGACCTAAACCCGAGAGCAAACCATCAAACAAGAAACTAAACAGAGAAAACCAGATCCGAACTAAAAACCCGACTTCATCCGCCTAAATCTCCAAATCGATTAATTTGAAATTCTAAAAACCCTAAAATCGATTGTTCTAATCTAGAATTCCCGAAATCTACATTATCTCCGACAGAAGAGGAAACAAGGATTTAAAAATCAAATATACGCCATAGATACGACGATGATGACGGAAAAAACAAATTACGAAAGAAAGATGCAAAATTAAGAAACCGGGATTAAAGCTTAGGTTCTTAAAATTTCTACGATGTGTGGTTGTTTGTGAAGCGGAGAATTAAAATTTCTTTCATAATTACGGTCAGAGACGTGACCGGCGGGGTAATTATTGTAGACGGAGAACATGACAGAATATTCTAAATCAACATGAGCTCCGAAGGTAGATTTCCTCTGTAAACGATTCCAAATCCTTCAGAACCGATGATCTCACTCTCTTTGAATCCCTCCTTTGCTAAGTAGAAATCTATGTCACTGAATCTACGAGGATAATTGATTTCCCAATCCTCTAGAATCTCTCCTTCCTCGATTTGCCTTTTGTACATCATAAATATAAAAGCAACACAAAGCAAGACCAATGTGACGATCGATAAATCTATAATACTTCTTGGGTTTGAACCCTAATCGAGTCGGATAGATGGTCACGTTTCAGGTTTCAATGGGTCTGTCGTAATCGACATGAGCTCGGATTGGTTCGCCGCTCTCAACCTGGAAATCTTCTTTTCGATCGTCGGTATCGTAATAAATGAGTGACTCTTGTACATCGGATGAGAAACTGTTGAAATTAAGACGATGTGATTTCCTCTTTTGTCGGAAGATTTTTTATTAGGGTTCACGATTTTGGGGGTTTTGTTTTTAGGAGTTTTCTCGGTTCTGGATCGAAATCGGGTCTTAACTCTGTTTATTAGTGTAATCGGTGGTTTATTACTATAATCAGATCTTGAACTGATTTAGGGTCAGATTTACATGGTTAACGATTGATTAGAAAACAATAAACCATCTAAAATTGATCTATGTGGAGTTTGGTTTCGAACTTTTATATCGTGCAGATATAGGTCTAGAACTTGGAGGGGAGAATAGATATTTAACTTTATTTTTATAGGAATTTGTAACAGAATAGTCTGAGATACATCTAGTGTTATGTGATAGTTCTCTTGAGAAAATATATAGTCTATTTTTTTACCATTTAGTATGGTAGTTAAAACGAGTAAACGACGTGGCAGTACTTTATTAAATAGTTTTGGCTGCCATAATGACGTGTCTTTAGGTATCAGAGCCCTCGAGGCATATTCAATCAGAAACAAAAATATGCCGATGGTGATGGGCACGTTATGGTGAATTTGTCTCCATTAAATGCTCTTTTCTTTGAACAACAATAAATATAATATTTTCTTATCTTTATTTCTTAATAAATATATACTAAATAAATACCAACCAAATCCAAAAACGATCCTTTCCCCATGGGAAATGAGGAGGCAGAAAATGAAAAAGACAGTCTTTTTTTTTTGTCATCTAGATTTTTAGTAATGAAATTTATAGAACTTTACACGAAACAAAATGTTTAAAAAAGAAAAATAAAGCCGATAAAACAATATCCAAAAAAAAAAAATTGGTAGAAAACAAAATTTCTCCGGAATTAAAATTCTAAGAAAAAGAAGCCAAAAACACTAAAATTACAATGCATAACGATTTAAAACCTAAATCGAAAAGTTCAAAACCAATTACTAAAACATCAAAAACATAGCAACATAAACCTGAACACCATAGTCAAAGCTACAAAACTTCTTAACATCTAGAGATCCTGCGAAAGAGGCTTACCAAGGATCATGAGCGACCCGGATTAGCAAAGGAGGTGGCACCACTAAATTTTTGGTTTTTAAAAAAATTCTAAAATAATTTCTATTAGTTTAAAATTATGTCCCTAGAATAAAAATTTGGTTTGCCTCCACTACAATTTTTGTTTTAACTAACTTCAAGCCCAAAAGTGCATTATATTAAACCATTCTACTTTAGTTATAAACCCATTTTAGTTCAAAGATCGTAAATCGTAAAATTATAAGAAAAAATGCCAAAAAACCCTTAATTTACCACTTTCAGCCAAAAAAAGTTCTAACTATCAGATGAACAAAATAAACTGTAAACTTTGGTTGACTTCCACTTTTAATCCCATATTTTCGTTGACCAAGCCATTTTAATCTCATACTTTCGTTGACAAGGCCAAATCAGATTCGTCGTTAAGTCAACGTTCATAATTTCCGTTAAACATAAAACGACGTCGTTTTGTCTTTTAAAAAAAACGTAAATCTAGAGCCTTGAACCCCTTACCTCCAGGACATAATACAGACACATTACCAACTGAGTTAAGTCGTAATATTGGTAAACACACAAACACACATGTTTATATTGGTTAACAAAAAAATCCCCAAATTAAAAAAAAAAGGTTTCTTCCTCTTTTGCCCGAGCCGAACCCTAGCGCCGCTGATGGTGTCGTCGACTCTCCGCCGTCGTCGGAGTTGGTCACCGAGTTGCTCGATATGGACTTCGCGACAACCCCATAAGCCCCTCCTCGATTTCGCGACAACCCCATAATTTCTGATTCTTCCGGTGACCCTTCGTTGTGACTTCCGATCAGCCGCCAGTGCACGTCCGGTGACTCCTCATCGCTGCGATGGAAGAAGATGAAGAGACCTATATATTTTTTTAATTTGGGGATTTTTTTGTTAAACAATATAAACATGTGTGTTTGTATGTTTACCAATAATACGACTTAGCTCAGTTGGTAATGTGTCTGTTGATATGTTCTGAAGGTAAGGGGTTCGAGGCTCCAGATTTACGTTTTTTTTAAAGACAAAACGACGTCGTTTTGTGTTTAACGGAAATTATGAACGTTGACTTAACGACGAGTCTGATTTGGCCTTGTCAACGAAAGTATGTGATTAAAATGGCATGGTCAACGAAAATATGGGATTAAAAGTGGAAGTCAACCAAAGTTTACAGTTTATTTTGTCCATCTGATAGTTTAGACTTTTTTTGGATGAAAGTGGTAAATTGAAGGTTTTTTTGACATTTTTCCCTAAAATTATATTAAAATAGTTAATTTTTACTAATTCAAAATCTTAAAACTTTTTTATTTTGTACCCAAGTTTGCTTTCTAGTAATATATTAAAAATATTTGTATTTAAATATTTAATTATGTTATATTTTTGCTCACACTCAATATAATTTCTAGATCCGGCCCTGCCAAGGATACCCCGGCCAATCCATCGATAATCAACTTCCTCATGGGAACACCTCTCAAACCAAAATACCAAAACTTCATAAGACGGCAAACTATAACCACTAATTGATCCACACATTTCCAGATGCGGCGAAGTCAGAAAAGACCATAAAACGTCTAAAAAATACATTATCTATTATATAGTATTTAAATCTTATCTAAATTTATTATATGAGATTCCTAACATATCTCTCTTTCGAAATGATGATTTTTTTGATTCATCTCGAATTGAATAAATACTTTGAGATCGACAACATATTCTATTAGCTATCTTATTTGTAATCATTTAACTCTTCAAGGCGAGAAGAGGCGAATCCTTTTTGGTTCGATTCAGAGGATCTCTTCGGTGGCCGGCACTCCGTGAGAGGTCTCATCTCCTTTTGCGTCCCTACAGAGCTTCAATCGTGGAAATGAGTTCCACTCCGGCGAAGTTTGAAGGTGTTTCCTGGCTCCTAAACGGTGAAGCATGGCGGCTCTGTGGTGGCGTCAAGGTGAGGTGCTCGCTCCGGATTTGTGAGGACGAGATTCGAAACAGGCTTATCTTCTCGGAGCTTCTGCGGTGGCTTCCTGCTGGTGGAGATCTGAGCGGCTACTCTAATACTATAGAGTTTTGTAAGTTTCCAACTCAAAATTAATTAATAATAAGTAGATTAGCCCATCGACAACATATTCTATTTAGCTATCTTATTTGTAATAATTTAGATTCTAATACCATATGAAATTTCATAAACTTCCAACTCAAAATCAATTAACAATAAATAAATTAGTTTATATTTCTTATATACTAATTAAATTTCATCTAAACTTTCGATATAAAATATTTTTATGTATAGAATTTGAAACTTTAAATTTTTGTTTTTGTCAAAGATCCATATTTGAAACTTTAAATTTTGACTTACTTTCCTTGAGAAAGGAAAAATAACGTAGATGAAGTCTTGCTTCCACAAAAAAAGGAGAAGTCTTGCTTCCACAAAAAAAGGAGAAAAGGAGAAGTCTTGCTCCGGGATTCACAAAATAAGTCATGGGCCTTTATTACATGAAAACTTGCAATAGAGGATAAGAACGGACATTTGCATAAACTAAAAGAGAATATAGGATTATTACAAAGATTAAAACCGCAACCTCACACTCAAAATTTACAAAAGACAGAACCAGAAAAAAGAAAAGAAAAAAAACCTAATTCTATCAAGATCGAAGTCCAGAGAATTCAAAAGGGCAACAAACAAACAAAAGAAAAAAGCCATTTGAATTACCAGAAAGATCTGAACTTTTTGTTAGAAGGAAGAGGAGGAGGATGAGTAAAAGTAGAAGTAGTAATCTGTGGGACAGTGAAGCCACTATCATCATACCATCTCTTGTTCTGTCCTTGTTGTTTCATGTTTTGTATTGGAGCATAAGTCTGTACTTCTGGTGATGTTTCTTTGTTGTTGTACATCCCAAACTGAATATTGTTGTTGTTGTTGTCTTGAGAAAAGTACTGATTTGTGTATGAAGAAGGAAGAGTTTGTGAAATCTGGGGGACCCAAATCCCCAAATTCTTAGATGGAAGTGACACTGTATTGTTGTTGTTTCTCTTAGTGCTGTCATCTTCTGCTTCCATATATGGTAACACTCCATCATCATCACTACTCTGCAATCACAGAAAAGAAAACCCACAAGAAAAGAAAAACTCCTTTTAGGAAAAGATCTATCCATATCTAAAAAGTTTGTTACTCTTTTATATCTCAAGATCTGAAATGATATGATATTACGTAAACAGAGGAAATGAAAGCAGAGGATCAAATATAAGGGTCACACTGAAGTTACTAAAAAAAGATCAAATCTTGACCAACAAAAGAAAATTCAAAACTTTAGATCTTTCTTGACAAGAGAGAGAAGAACAAACCTTGGAGAAACCAAAAGGAGGAAGAGAGGAATCGAGGAAATCCTCAACGTGCCATCCAGGTAACGTATCGATCAAATACTCTGAAATCGTGCTTGTTGATCCCCACTGATTCACAGCCGCATCGATCTTCGAAGAAGGTTGGATCTTGGAGTTGTTGCTCTGAGAAGCTGAGAGAGGTTTCTTGATAGGAGGATTAGAGATTGATGATCCAGGGACAGAACAATCTTGACTGCTTGGAGAAGAAGATTCTGAAGTGGGTTTGTAAACAGATGATGTCGCAGAGAGCTTAACCCCTGTGAGAAGAAACCTATCGTGTTTCTTCGTGTGTTCGTTCGCAGAGTGGATCGATGAATCACAATCTTTGCATAAAATGGCCCTATCTTGTTGACAAAACAACAGAGCTTTTTTCTCCTACAGTTTACCAAGAAAACCTCAGATTATTTGATCGGAAAAATCGATAATCAACGGAACTAGACAAACCCCATGTCTTAAAATCTTGACAAGAAAATGGTAAAAGACCTGACAGATGTCGCAGATAGGAGAGGAGTTGTTGGAGGAAGAAGGATAGAGGAGAGAGAAACGCAGATGTCTGGAGGCGAGTTTGTTAGCGTGGTGGACTCGGTGGTCGCAGCCGCCGCAGAGAGACGCTTCGTCGGCGGTGCAAAACACCGACGCTTCTTCTTTATCGCAGACGTCGCACCTGATCTTCATCAATTGATGGATAAACGAGAAAGAGAGAGATTGTTGAAAAGGATAGGAGAGAAGATGTGAGATTTTATGGAGTTCTGTAATAAAAGGAAAGAGAATATCAAGTAATATAAGAGGGTGCTTATGTAATATCATCATTTTCTTCTTTCTTTTTGCTCATTCATATCTTTTTTTTTCTACTAAAAAAAATAGTTCTTGTTTTATTTGAGATGTCCATGAAGTATAACCTTTTAAAAGGAAAAAAATATATATAACTAATTATTACTTACTTAGATTATCTTTTTTCCATTTCATTTCTCCAGTCACACCTTTTTAAAATAAAACACAGCGGTGATAATGAGAGAGAGCTTGACTGAGAGGGAGTGCCCATGTTAGTTCTGCCCATTTAAAAATTATAAACTTCCAAAAGAAACAAAACCATATATTGAAATAAACTAATGGTAGTGTATGAGATTATTTGATGTGCATTCAACAAACATTAGAATTTTACTTGTATAACAAAGTTACAACTTTATGAATAAAAAAATATTTGCAAAAACAGACTTTTTATTTAAGTTTTATTAGTTTTTTTAATACTTTATATTTTTTTATTGTTTTTTTAGCAAATGACAAAAATACCCCTTCTATCTTCCTATATTACTGTCCACAAAAACATACATACCGTATTGTACATGAACTAAATTGTCATCTACAATACATAAAATCTATTTTTTAATAATATTTTGGAAAATACTAAAAAACTAATGAAACTTAAATAAAATACTAAAAAAAACTAATAAAACTTAAATAAAATGTCAAATTTTGCAAAACAACCGTAAAATATCTCTCTAGCTAAATCATTATATTTTATATTTTCTGATGTTCCGTTTACCATTTTTTTTCTTCACTAAATCTTTTCAAACCGTCTTATATTCCCCGATGGAACTTTTAGATGTCTAGATTCTAGACAACTTGACAAAAACACATTATTATAGACATATATTTTTCACATGAAACAAAAAATGACGTAAATACTCACTCCTAAACCAATAAAAACCCCAATGGCTTACATCGTATGTGAACATTAGTGCTGAAAAAAAAATTAATTAATCATTCTAGAGATATTTGCGCAGGATGTCACTTATTTTAAGTTTCATTAATTTTTTGTCACTTTTTGAAAATACTAAAAAATTTTGTCACTTTTTCGTGTGAAATGACGATTATACCCCCCTTGAATCTACATCGTGTACCGTACACGAATTTATACGCCGTACTGTATATGTGGTAAATTTGTCATGAACAGTAGAAAAATGTTATATTTTAACAAGGTTTTCAAAAATACTAACATGCAAATGAAACTTAAAATAAGTGGCATCATGCCCAAAACTCATTTCATTCTAAGAAATGTGAACATTTCAAAAATTGTATATATTTTTTTCAACATCGTACAATTTGTGGAATTAAATAGATGGTAACACATTAATTAATAATACGAACATAAACCACTAAATTATATGTTATATTCATAAATATAATAATAACTAAAGTGATACCTTAGAAACATGACATTTAAATACCGACGGGACCATTACTTAAATCTTCGAGATGAAATCTCAATCGAGTCGGATCGATCCAACCAATTTCGAGTCGGATTGATTTTGCGCTAGCATGTATCTAAATGTTACTATCATGTTAAGTTTTGTGATCTTTTAACTAGAAATTAATTGGCAGTAAATGAGTTGATTGATGTTCTAAGGATATGAGATTTCTAACAATGTTCAATAATCACATGTGCATACTTAGAAATATATCAAACAGCAAAATATATTTTAAAACATATTGTATATTTAAACGAAAACCGTGCATGTGCATTGTTCATATCATCTAATTAATAACTTTATATGGAAGATAATACTACGCTGTTTTTCCATATGAATTGTCCCTAAAAGCATGAAATTGCAGATTCAACACTAATATTTCAAGGAATGCGAATGAGAAACATATATAGGTCCAAATGGTTGTCATGAGAGGAATAGATAAAAATTATGATAGTGAAAAATTAATAAGTGGAATATGGAAGTTAGAGAAAAAATTGTATTCCACTCGTTCATCTCCAATTTAGTAGAGGAACATATTTTTTTTAATTTTGTTCTATTTTTTCATTTTTCTCTAACAAAATGAGTGGAATTTGTTTTCCACCATTTTTATTTTAAATGGTAATATTTGAAAAAAATATAGAATAATACACGATTTCCTCCAATTTTGTTCATCTAGAATAACAACCATTTGCACCATATAACCATTTGCACCCTATATATATATGACACTACCTTTGTTATAGCCGGTTGGTCTCTTGTTTACTGAAATTCCATCTCTCCTATGTAAATTATCGGTTTTAACTTTCAATGAAAGTGTTGTTCAAAAAAAAAAAAAAGTAAAGCTCATGCAGTCAGGCACTAAGTCCAAATAGAGGATGAAGATCAAACGTATATGCAATTTCCAGCTATATGTTAAATAGGTGTTATATGTTTACAATATTGATTATTGTATGTAATCTTTGTTTTGGCAGATTATGGTTGAAGCCATCCAAGAACTTTGCCTTGGACGTGGATGCTGATCGGTGGGTGGTGTGAAGCGCGGGTATCGAACCAAGTTGACTGGTGGGTCTTTCCTTTACATAAATAATTAAACACATAAAAATATGTCTCAGTGGTTTCATTTTTTGACAACTTAGATTTACCTTTTTGAGGTCTAAAAGCTTATCATCAATCAAAAACAAACTAAGATTAACCGAGAGAAAAAAGCTTAAAAATATGCAAACTCTACAAGAACTATTTTGACATCCATAAAAATACACATATTAACATTGGTACTTATTTTAATACTCAAACTATTAATCATTCTTCTTTAAATATTCAAACTCTTAAATCTCATGTATTTTACATATTTTATATTATGAAAACCCAATTTTATCTTTTTAAATATTTCAAATTAGATTTATTTTATTATAAAAAAACAAATTTAACAATTTATAAAATAAAATAAATAAAAACGAAGACAAAGACAAAAACAAGAAAATAAATAAAAAATAAAAACAAAAAAGCTTGCTGACTCTCTTCTTCTCCACGACTCTCGATCGATCTCACCAATAATGGACGACGATTTCGGCACTTCTTCGTTCCCACCCATTCACTCTCACATCATCTTCTCATTCCCGCCGCCTGAATCGGGATCGCCGTCGCCTTCTATTCGTCTCTCGTCGCATCCTTCGACTCGGTCTTCTCTGGCGGCGTCGCAATCGTCGTCTCTCTCGTGGTTTCTGTAAGACCAAAAATTTGCACTATAACATGATATTGATTTAATCACAGAATGATAAATAAACGTTAAGGAAATATAATATAAAACGATCTACAGAAAGGAGATGAAGCAGAAACAATATCAATGGAGGCGAGGATTAATCTCTTTCCTTAACTCAAAGAATCTCCCGTAGTGCGACGGTTTTAATAGATTCGTGAGTCCCAGGATACAACCATTGAATCCGTTATC